>OV656872.1:7210546-7810546 GCA_927399465.1 Sarcophaga caerulescens
TATCTGTCAAATCAGACATAAGCTAAGTGTTACCATTTTTTTTTAGAAGTCGCCGTGGTCTAGTAGGTAGTGTGCTGGCTTATTAGACGAAAGGCCCGAGTTCGAATCCCAGGTCAGACATCAAAACGAAAATATGAAAAATATTTCTTCGGCGACTTCCTCTCAGCAGATTTCTGGCAAAAAACTCTGAGAGTAAAAATTGCCATGAAAAAGCTTCTCAAAAAATCTGTCGTTCGGAGTCGACTTTAAACTGTAGGTCCCGCCACTCATGTATAAAATAAACGCACACAACACGAGTGGTGTTAGAAGCTAGGACGTTGTACAATGGGTCAGTTCGACCTCCGGGTACTGTACTTGTCACAGTTGACAAGTACACGTCCTCTAACCTAACCTAACCTAAGTGTTACCATTCACGAAATAGGCACTAGTTGAAAAAAAAACGTTAGATGGCGGACCCGTTAGTACACATTCATACTACTACGCTGCAGAGATGGCTAAGTCTGGTTGTCTATGAAAATAATACACGTTTAAAAAAATGTCAAATCTTTAGATGTTAGTATGGAAAAAAAACTTTCTCTTTGTTACATTTCTACTGAAGACAGTTTGCTTATTTGCAAAAATGTGGCTAATGCAAACGAAGAAGTCCTTAGCGAGTGGATATTACTTCTGAAGTAGGGCATGCTTAATGATATCATCACATTTTTAAAAGGTTAAAATATGAGCTTGTAGATTGCAAATAAAATAAAAATAAATTTGTGTTTAGTTTCAATTAAAATTCTTTATTATTCGCACAATTCGCACTAATCACAACTTGATGTAAACAACAACAATTGCTTTTCTTTGTTATTCCTCTGTTTACACCCTTTGCACAAAGAATAACAATTACTAGATAATTGTTTGACAGATCTTTGTAACCGAGATCTTCAAGCCACGATTACTCTCTTCAAACACACCGCATCTTTACACAAGACTGACTGAATTTTTTTTTGTTTTTTTTTGTGAAACCAGCACTCAGGGGATGGCCCCTACTCATGCAGTGCATTGTGCAGGTTTTTAGGAAAATGGGTTATATGAAGGTGGAAGAGAGGGAGTAGTGTTTGTGGACATCTCAAGATGCGAACGCCAAGAAAACGAGTTGCTGCTAGGTGACTATAAAATAGCCAGTGCTATACCTTCACCATTAGACAGTCTACAGCAATCGTCCCCAAGAAGCCCGCACCCTTGAGTCCTAAATTCTCACACTACTCATGTTGTGTGTGTTAATTTTATATAAATTTTATTGAGAAGCTTCTCATGGCAATTTTATTTACTCTCAGAGTTTTTGCCAGAAATCTGCTGAGAGGAAGTCGCCGAAGAAATATTTTTCGTTTTGATGTCTGACCTGGATTCGAACTCGGGCCTTCAGTCTAATAAGCCAACACACTACCTACTAGACCACGGTGACTTCTTGCTACTAACTCTGTCGCCTGCTTTGCCTTGCCGTTTATATGACAAAGTAAACAGTCTGATGAATGTTTCGTTCATGACTTCTCCTTCTCGAAATCTCTATAAATGTAAACATTGTTGTTTTCATTTATTATTGTACCGTTTGTTGTTGTTTTTTTGTTTACTTGTTTACCATTTTTTTTTATGCTGGTGTTTATTTGTTATATGGGCATTTCCATAGTGACGAACGTGACAGTCGTACGTTGTAATCAGATAAAAAACGAGGAAAAAATGCATATTTTAAATTTTTTTTATATTTTTAAATAGAGCTTAACTGGCTTTATACTTAGTACCAAGAAGGGAAAAATCGAACTCAATGGCGCTAAGATATAAGCAATTAAAGTGTGTGACGTGATGTTACAAAAATAGAAGTTCCTTTTTTCTTTTTTTACTAAAACGTAAAATTCTGCGAATTTAGGCGGAACTTTTGGATAATTGTTTTTTATTGGAATTTGAAGTATATCTAGATTACTTTCCAGCTTTCAAATAATATAATATAATTCGATAGAAATCCAGCGTACCAGCGTGCTCTGTCAAATCCTTTGCAAATATCAGTCTTGTTCTTGCCAAATCGAGTAGGTTGTTAGACTGGTATCACTTTTTGTTTAGAGTAACGCCACCGATAACAGATCACCGATAGGATGAGACTTATGGAAACCATACTGCCTGCCTGCCGCTGATCAGGTTGTTATACTCCGGATATTTCCCAGCATATATACATAAGTGGTCATTACAAAAACATTTGCTTGAAATTAAAATAACCAACAATTCGATTTGAAGTCCCATACTCTTTATACACCAATTTCTCATTTTTAACCTTTATAACTTGCCGCTCATGTGTAAAATTAACACACACAACATAAGTCACCTAGCAGCAACTCGTTTCCTTGCCGTTCGCATCTTGAGATGTCCACAAACACTTCTTCCTCTCTTCCACCTTCCTATAACCCATTTTCCTAAAAAATCCTGCACAATGCACTGCATGAGTAGGGGCCATCCCCTGAGTGCTGGTTTCACCAAAAAAAAAAAAAAGTGATGTGAGAAGCTAGTAGGTTGTAATCCTGACTAAAGGGTTGTAATAACCAATGTTATGTACATATGTATGTAAAAGACTTTTATGAAATAAAACCTTCCGAAAACAACTGTCACTTGAACTTTTCCATCTCTGGCTTTAGACAATCATTTAAACCATAAAATTATTGTGTGTGTTCTGTGTACTTGTAATGAAAGCTACTATCTGTTCTCCTGGGATGTATGTACATACCATGTATCTTTTTCCACATAATATTTTAAAGGAATTATTCCCCTTTCCCCTGCTGGTTTAAATTTTTATACAGACTTTTTTTTTGGATTTTTATAATCTAATCAAATCGCTTTTAGAACAGAAAAATTGCCTTGATTTTCTAATAAGATTTTACACCAGATTACTTGCTCATCACCATTATGTTAACCGTAACTAAATGGTTGACCTGTGTTATAAGTTCTGCTTTCAGTTGAAACATCTAAAGAAGGTAAAATAAAATAAATTTCGTATCATAAAGTTGGTATAGAGAGTATAAATCATAAATGACGAATATTTAACGAGAAGGAGAAGTATTTTAACGGCTTTTATGTTGTAAAATTCATATAAAAAGTTAGACGGAAATAAAAGTAAGCGTTACAACTTAAGGTCTTAAAGGTTTTTTAAGGTTGGCTTTATAAACTCTAAAGAGCAGCGATTTAAACAAAGTTTTATAATGTGTGTGAAGATAAATTCGAATTTAAAAACCAAAGACGGAAACCCACACTTTTAGCAGCTACACTTCTTGCCTCTAACAGGGTAAATTTTGCCATTAACAGAGCACTGTTAACTGTTTAACAGTGGCAATAAGTAGATTAGTCTTATAAAGGGTGATATTTTAGCTATTATCTTTTTGGCAACACTGGTTTAAACAGCTCACGCACGTTACGTGTTTTGTTTCACTGTCAAACATCTTCAGTTTGGTCTATAATCTAACCATGAATCGTCTTACAAACGAACAACGCTTGCAAATCATTGAATTTTATTATCAAAATGCGTGCTCTGTTAAGAAAGTTCATCGCACGCTTCTTCCATTTTATGGTCAGTTTAATCGATCCACTGAAGCGGCTATTCTTTTTTGCCCAAAATGCAAGAGCTTGATTTGCATGACATGTGGTTTCAACAAGACGGTGCCACATGCCACACAGCACGCGTAACAATGGACTTATTGAGAGACGAGTTCGGTGAACATTTTATTTCACGTTCGGGACCGGTTAATTGGCCGCCTAGATCGTGCGATTTAACGCCTTTAGACAATTTTTTGTGGGGCTATGTTAAAGCTCATGTCTATACAAACAAGCCCGCTTCAATTGACGCATTGGAAGACAACATTGAAGCATTTATTCGTGAGATACCGGCCGAAATGTTGGAAAGAATATGCCAAAATTGGACTAAGCGGATGGACCATTTGAGGCGCAGTCGCGGTCGACATTTGCATGAAATAATCTTCAAACATTAAATTATATGGACCGTACTATCGATTCAAATAAAGATTTCATGCATTTTTCTGAATTTTATGTGTTATTTTTTGAAAAATTTTCCTATAGCTCTTAAAATATCACCCCTTACTTTGCAATTATTGCAGACTTTTGACATAAAATATAATTCTCATTATGATCATTATTATTTGTGATTAAAAGTGTTGAAATATCAAGGATGGTTGGTGGCGGATAGAGGGGGCCAAATTTCTCAACTCTCAAAATTATTCCATCTATCCCACTACCACGGTTCGAAAGAGGACGCTGTGGACTATCATTTGCATATAGTCTGTATGGTGTGCTATTTCTTATAAGTATGTTCCAATATGGCCACTGATCTTCTAGAATATTTTCAAGCAAATAATTGATATTTTCAAAGCCTATTTTCACAATACCATATCACTTTATATGTGACTATGTTGCTGATTATATTAAGAGGCCTTGGAAACTTCCTTTGCATATAGTATGGTACTCATACACCCAAAATTAGCTCCTAAACAAGTGGTCTTGTTCAGATGGATACTGTTAAATTTTGTTCTGTTAAGAGAAAATTTTGCTCTGTTAACGCCAAATGTGGCGCTGCTAAAATTTATGGATTGCGACTTGGATTTTCAAATACGAATTTACCTTCACGTACATACATAGTTTCGTAGTTATAAAACAAATCCTAAAGGGCTATCCATTTCGTGGTTTCAAAAGTATGGGACTGGAATTCGACATCTGTCAAACTAAGTTGTGAAACCAATTTTTTTCTTTTCAGTTGAAAGTCTGACATTGACGAAAATGGATCGCTTAACTATCACAGAACGCATAAAAATTATCAAAACCTACTACAAAAATGGTGATTCTGCCACAGCCACCTATTGTGCTTTAAGAGAAGATTATGGTTTACATAATCGTCCAACTATGCAAGCAATTGGCAAAATTGTGAAGAAATTTGAAGAGACTGAAGTGGTTACAAATATTGAAAGGCCTGTGCATCATCGTTTCGCTCGTTCCGCTGAAAATATTGCTATTGTAAGTGAAAGTGTTGCCGAATACCCGAATACGGCACATTATGGCGTATTTTGCATTTATATCTACACCTACATCCATATTAAGTCCAGCTCACGCAACAACTGAAGCCAGCTGACCATTCACAACGTCGTAGATACGTGGAATGGATGCTTGAACAACAGGCGGTGGACGGCAATTTTTCGAACAAAATTTTCTTCAGCGATGAAGCACATTTCACACTCGATGGGTATGTTAATAAACAAAATTGTCGTATTTGGGGTTCTGAGAATCCTCAAGTAATTGAAGAGAGGCCATTACATCCACAAAAAGTCACTGTTTGGTGCGCTCTTTGGTCCGAAGATGTGATTGGACCTTACTTCTTCGAAAACGACGATGGAACGACTGTCACCGTTAATTCGGTGCGTTATGGTCATATGATAACCGACTTTTTTTTTGCTTGCTATTGAAGAATACGACTTGGAGAATATGTGGTTTCAACAAGACGGTGCCACATGCCACACAACTCGAGCGAATATGGCTTTATTACAAGAGACATTTCCTGGCTGCGTAATTTCTCGTCATGGCGATATAAACTGGCCACCAAGATCATGCGATTTGACACCATTAGACTTTTTTTTGTGGGGCTACGCGAAAGACCGTGTTTATGCAGATAAACCTTCAACTCTTGAGCACTTAAAAACCGACATTCGTCAAGTTATGGCTGAGATACCGACCAATATGTGTCAAAAAGGGGGTCGAAAATTACCTCAAAAGAATCAATGCTTGCAACGCTTTGCGTGGAGGTCATTTAAATGATGTAGTGTTTCACACATAATGTCAACGTTCAAACTTTACAATCAAAAAGAAATATCATGAAAAATATATTTTATATGTGCTTTATTTACGTTTACTTTTGAAACCACGAAATGGATAACCCGGTATTTACAAGAGGAAAATAAAATCAAATGCAAAATTGTTACTCATTTGAATAGCAATTAATGCAGCTCCAATAAAGATTAAATCTCATTGTTAATCGATAGTTTAATTGGTATTGTACGTATCGTATGTGGTATATGAATACGGTGACCATTATTTCCATGAGAAAAAAGCGGACAAATATATCAAATTGAAAAACAAACAAAAAATCATTTATTATAAATATGTAATGTTTTATATAAAGATTTTTAAAATACAGACATAAATAGGTACAAATAATGTACACAAACTTATGTGTATAAATTTACTTCTGATATTCCTCTACAGAATGTATTTTTTTTAAAGCGTTGGTACTGTTAGATAAAAATGTTTTAAATTCCTAGTCCCATTTGGGATTTTTCGGAAGAACAAATATTGTTAGATATAGAAAAATCTCTTTCTGTTGGTGCGTTAGACGCTGGCAAAGCAAATGAAAAATCTACTAATTTCAGGATGTTTTTATGAGGAATGTTTTTCGTTTCGAAAACTTTTAAAATTTCAATCCACTTTTTATTTGTTCAGCATCTGCATAATTTTTTACATAAGCGAATTCATCAAAAATTTCGTTATTATTTATATTTAAATCATTTCTGATTTCTGTTAGCTTTATTAATGATTTTTCAACTGAAGACCAAGATGGAATTGCATCTAACAATATGCAAGCAAGTTCCTCAATTTCTTTTAAAAATGCATCCCATTGGTTCAAGTAACTAATATAGGTTCTGTAAAAGTTTTTAACTTTTTCCTTAAACAATTTTATACGTTAAGTCGTAAAAATAAATTCTTTTAATATTATAGCTGCCTCAGGCATTGAAATATGTTGGCTTTCTAAACGCAGTATACATATATTTATGGAAGACACTAGCTTGACTTAAGTAATAACCAAGACATAGCAAAAGGATCATTAAAAAAATTAAACACTATAGTTGAGCATTTTTCTTGTTTAAGAAAGTACTCTTTCAAGGGTAAAAACTATTCAATTATTCGCCCTAAGGCTGGCATTAAAGTTAACCAACGTGTTTTACAATGTTCCAATAATTTTTTATACTCTACATCAACGTTATCACAAATTTGTTTAAATTTTTCCACTCTAACTATATAAATGTAAAAATATGAATATAGTTTAACAAATACAACTTCCATATCTATTGGTAAGGTTTTCGTTGCCATTTGTATACAATTCTTTAGAATGTAGGCAACAACAATGTAGACAAAGTATCTTTTCGGCGATTTCTTCTCAGTTTCTCAAAAAATCTGTCGTTCGGAGTCGACTTTAAACTGTAGGTCCCGCCACTTATGCATAAAATTTTCACACACAACATAAGTGGTGTGAGAAACTGCGGGCTTCTTGGGGACAATTGCCTGTAGACTGTCTAATGGTGAAGGTATAGCACTGGCCATTTTATAGTCACCTAGCAGCAACTCGTTTCCTTGCCGTTCGCATCTTCCCCCTTTTCACCTTTCCTAAAAAACCTGCACAATGCACTGCATGAGTAGGGGCCATCCGCTGAGTGCTGGTTTCATAAAAAAAAAAAAAAAAAAAAAAAAAAAAACACAGTTGACTCCAATAAATTTTTTTTCTGGGAAATTTTACATTTTATGAAAACATTATTTTCCAACATTAGTTTCGAACTCAATTTCTTATGTAATTCCAGCTAATATAAGCCTTTTTACCGAATTAGTGAAAAAAGTGGACAAAAGCATACATTTTGGAAAATAAATACTTTTTAGAAATTACGTGTGGTAAAATAGTGGACAAATAGCGGACGCAAAAAAAATAGCGGACAGGAGGTTAAAATAGTGGACTGTCCGCTATAATAGTGGACGGATGGTCACCGTATATATGAAGCTTATTTACAATCGTTTTCTTTTCAATCACTTGATCCATGATTTCTATTTCAATTAAATCTCTGGGGGGACAATTTCATAAAAGCATCTCAAAAATATTAAAAATGAATTACGAATTGAAAAACAATCTTTAATTAAAATCTGAACATATGTAGGCATATAGTATGCATGTACGTACGTACATACATATGTACAGTACAGCAAACTGTCATCCCTTGTTCAAAACCCAAGCGCTTAAACTCCTGTTCAAATTAGTCGAACTGCAATCAGAGAGAGCGCAGTTTGATTCATTAATTGCAGATTAGAAAACTTTTAATCCCTTAAAAAAACTATAAATGTACATATGTATGTAACATTGTATAACAATAATAATAATTGTTATTGTTATTGTAATTGTTGTACTCATTATTATTGTCATTGTCAAAGTCATTTATTAAAACAAAAAAAAAAATAAAAAAGTAAGGCGACTGCAAATTAAAAAAATTTCATTAACGATTAACATGCATCAGTGAGCGATGATACCCTTGTAAAGAGGCCATCAAAAGGGTTGTTTGGCTAATGAAAATCAAATCATGGCAGGGTTTTTTTTCTCTCTGAAACAATTTCTAAATGGCTAATCAATGCAGTGTACGCTTACATTTGTGATAAAATTAAACTCTTGTGACAATCATTCATGGCCGAATTCATTTTGATTTTTACAACCACAAATCCATCCATCCATCAACCGTCGGAGTAGACAATAAAAATATTTCAAATTGAAATGAAACGAAATGAAATAAAAGTCTAAAGTGCCATAATCTTCACATTTCCATTGAGTTTTTTGCTTTAATACGCAGTTATAAATAAATAATTTCCAAACCACGGGGATGACAGAGCAAACAACCCTGAAAAATTAACAGAAGTTGATCGTACCGGATATTCTTGCGCGCTCTCTCTCTCTCACGTGTCGGCTGTTACTTACTTACTTACTTAATTGGCCATAACAACCCGATTAACGGATTTCGCGCAAAACATCCTTCCAGGCGCCTCTGCTTCTTGCGCGCTTACGCCAGTTGGTCACACCAATCTATGACAGGGCTTCCTCGATTTGGTCCTTCCAACGGATACAAGGTCGTCCTCTTCGCGGACTTTCGCAGATCTCCGCATCAAATACCAGTCTCTCCGGAGCATCCTCCTCCATTCGAACGACATGGCCGAGCCAGCGCAGCCGCTGGATGTTAATACGCCGTACAACGTCTATGTCGTGTCGGCTGTTAGCATTGTAAATATTGGGAAATGCGATAAAAACGAGTACTAAAGAAAATTGATTTGGTGAAAAGGGTCCTCGACTCCCTTAGATTAGGATGTAGTTTAATGGAATTGAGTCCCATGAAAACCTTAAAACCCTTTAAGGTACCTGGTTTCGGAGAACCAGATACTAGGCTCTGATTTCCATTTCTATCCAAAGATGTGCAATGTCAATACCATTTGACAGTCAAGTCAGAATCCAAGCACCTGACTACTTTGATTTTAAATTAGCTGGACAGGGGAAAATAAGGAAACTCTCAACTGAATTTCTCTAGATTATGTGGCAATTCACGTTAATAGTTTGACAGATGAGATTGCGAGGAGGGGAACTTGCACGGAGTGGAAAGAGATTTGATTTCCTCTATGACGAGGAACATAACCTACACTTTTATAGGGTAAGCGACCTGTCTGAGGTCGCTGAAGTCGTTATGGCTGAACACTGTAGACTCAAAGTGCAGTTGTTCAGAAAAGATATCGCACCGATATTGAGATTTTGTAATACATGGCATTAATGCAACGCAGAAGGAAATGCCTGCATGCGTATCAAGTACTAGGTAGTGATTTATCCTCAGTGGAACCATACAACATCCTTTGCTCTGGAAAACAGGGTTGTGGAGAGGTAGCGGGAAGGTACTCTATGTAGATCGTACAATTTCAGTATTGTGGCACATCCACACACCCGACCTGAAATTTATGGGTTTTGGCGCATTAATCGCATTCGCTGATGTTGACACTGTACTAGTTGGGCCCTTTCTCAGATACTCAAGGAAGTGATTCTGTTCTGTCTCTTATAACTACGAAATATGTTTCAGCTTTATAAGAGCCAAATGCAGACCATTAGTCACTCACTACGAGTGCAGCGTTAATAGATTTAGAGTAGCGGACAGATTAGCCGACTTGTCCAACAAACAATCTCAATTGAGACAGAAGTTTGCATCTATTTGAAGTCGCCGTGGTCTAGTAGGTAGTGTGTTGGCTTATTAGACTGAAGACCCGAGTTCGAATCCCAGGTCAGACATCAAAACGAAAATATTTCTTCGGCGACTTCCTCTCAGCAGATTTCTGGCAAAAACTCTGGGAGTAAATAAAATTGCCATGTAAAGCTTCTCAATAAAATCTGTCGTTCGGAGTCGACTTTAAACTGTAGGTCCCGCCACTCATGTATAAAGTTAACACACACAACATGAGTAGTGTGAGAAACTAGGACTGAAGGGTACGGGCTTCTTGGGGACGATTGCTGTAGACTGCCTAATGGTGAAGGTATAGCACTGGCCATTTTATAGTCACCTAGCAGCAACTCCTTTCCTTGCCGTTCGCATCTTGAGATGTCCACAAACACTACTCTCTCTCTTCCACCTTCCTATAACCCAATTTCCTAAAAAACATGCACAATGCACTGCATGAGTAGGGGCCATCCCCTGAGTGCTGGTTTCATAAAAAAAAAAAAAGAAGTTTGCATCTAGAGACACGGACGCTAAGCTTACACTCTTCTCAAATGGATGGCCCAGCTTGTGCTATATATAACTCGATTCTAAGCATCTTTTCACTTATGTTCTCGAAGCATGCCACCACAGTTTTTGTGTGCTTGATTAGATTATATAAGCGAGTGGGTCAATGGTGAAGATATTGTTACGAAAATGAAGAATCTAGATACTGGTGTTTTGCTTTTACATCGCTTAACATTAAAATTACAAAAATACAACAACAAACACCAGCATAAAAAATTGTAAACAAGTAAACAAAAATACAACAACACGCACTACAAGAATAAATGTAAACAAAATACACAAACAACGATGTTTACATTTATAGAGATTTCGAAAAGGCCCAGCCACGAACATTCGCCTTCAAGAACATTCATCAGACTGTTTACTTTGTCATATAAAAGCCAAGACAAAACAGGCGAATGAGTTAGCGAAGTTCAGTCAGTCTTGTGTGAAGACGCGGTGTATTTGAACAGAGTAATCATGGTTTGAAGCTTTCCGTTACAAAGATCAGTTGTATAATTGCTTAGTGATTATTATTGTTTATGCAAAGGGTGTAAACAGAGGAATAACAAAGAAAAGCAATTGTTGTTGTTGTGAACAGTGGCATACAAAATTCTGCGAATAATGAAGAATTTGAATTAAAACAAACAAACTAAATACAAATTTATTTTTATTTTATTTGCAATCTACAAGCTTATATTTTAAACGTTTTTAAAAGATAAAAACGTAACAATACAGTTTTTTCGTGCCCAGCTTACACTCTTCTGATATGGACGATCCTGTTTGCACCGTCATTTCGACTGCAAGCATTTTTGCACTTAAACCCTCGAATCATGCCAGCAAAGTTTTTGAGTGTTTGATTGGATTATTAAACGAGCGAGTAAACGATGAAGATGTAATTCCGGTGTGCTAATTCTGTCGTACCATATTTTCTGGTTATATTGCCTCGGATTGTTTACAATATAATTTGGAATCCTTTGATCATATTTGTTGTATATTTCGTTTATGATAACGGTACTTTAACCGCATATTTTCAAAGCCTACAGGACTTTAAAATTTAGAATTTTTTTCGAAAAAAAAACGTCCTCCCAATAACTTTCAATGGCCTTTTAACCACAATCTTAACTTCTGAAAGGCTTAAATACGATAATTATAATTATTATGTATACATGAATACGATAATTACATCTTCTACTTACCCTGCAATGTGGAAAAGTGCCAAGATAATACCAGTGCCGAAACAAGATAAAACTTACCGACCAATCGCAATATTGTCATATTTATCGAAAATTTTCGAGAAATTAATTTATAAGCAGATGACCCGATACTTATATGACAATGTCGTGCTTTCTGAGAGGCAGTCTGGTTTCAGATCTAATCACAGCTGCATTTCTGCGCTCATTGATGTTTCGGAAGAGTTGCGATTAAGTGCGGATGACAATATGACATCATTTTTGGTTTTACTTGATCATTCTAAGGCTTTTGACACCGTTAATTATACTATTCTCTGCCAAAAGTTGGAACACATGTACCATTTTTCGAATACCGCTGTCCAGCTAATCTCGTCGTATCTGCGGGATAGAAGTCAATTTGTGTATCATGATGGTACTAAATCGGACAATTTTTTAATATCTAAAGGTGTACCACAGGGCTCGATTCTTGGTCCACTTTTATATTCGATTTATTCTAATGATCTGCCAACTAAGTTGAAGTTTTGCAAGGTACAAATGTACGCAGATGATGTTCAGTTGTACATTAGTTGCTTGCCATCTGATATTACAAATTGTATAGGGAAAATAAATTGTGATCTGCATAATGTGTTTCAATGGGCGTCGATTAATGGTCTTTGCCTCAATCCGAGGAAATCAAAAGCTTTAATAATAGGCAAGGTAAACTATACGGCACAGCTTACACCATTACAGATTAATAATACTTCTATTGAGACTGTACATAATGTTAAGAACGTAGGAGTTATCTTTAATGACAGCCTTAACTGGTCCAACCATGTGAATTCTATCTGTGGTAAAACGGTTGCCATGTTGCGAAGTCTTTGGCTAACGCAATATTTTACTCCGTTTGATATTCGTATGCTGCTCGCGAAAACATATCTCATCCCCACTCTGCTGTACGGATGTGAACTGTTTTCTAGTTGTGACTCAGTAAGTAGGAACAGGCTCAAGGTCACTTATAACAGTATTGCTCGATATGTTTTTGGTCGTACAAGCTATGGTAGGATATTTGAGTTCTCATATAGAATCTATAATACATCTTTTGAGAATTTGTTGAAATGCCGTACTCTGGTGTACCTACATAAGATCATCTATATTAGGAAACCCCATTATTTGTTTGATAGAATAGTTTTTTCAAGATCTAATAGAGGCTTGAGAATTAATAGCGTTAGATACCGCAGGCAGATATCTGAGAGACACTTTTACATCAATGCAATTCGTCTCTGGAATGAACTCCCAAACAACATACAATTACTAAGCAATGCTAAGCATTTCAAGACTGCAATAATTAAATTTTTTAAGGAACATAATGCACATACATACGTAATTAATCAATCATATTTTTTAATAAATATAATTATAAATTTTGTTTTTAATAACATTATTTTTAACGTTATTATTTTGTATTTTCTTATATTTTTTTATGCCTATATCCTTAGCAGTACTATTAAATAAGATGATATCATGTTGTACTGTATTTAAGCCTGAATAAATAAATAGTTAAATAAATAAATAGAAATAAAAATTTTTAAATCACTAACCCCTTCTTTGCGAAATTCAGTTCAACTTATAATTACCTTTACAATAAAGTTTATTACTTTGACAATAATAACAACAACAACAATAAGAATAACTGCAGCAATTTGTATTAAAAATGTTACGAAATATACGCGGCTTAACAATAGTTGTACAACAACAACAATCATGCAAATTCATTTTCTAATTTTCTCACAAATCCCAATTAATTGGGAAGATGATGAATACAAAAACCGCCTCCCCTCCCCTCTCTTCTTGGCTCATTTTCATTTTGATTGTCATCGAGAAATCATTTGCATTTTAATTAAATTGCTTTTATTATTGCGATTATTATTATTATTGTTGTAGTTGTTGTTGTTGTTGTATTTTTTATTATTGTATAATTTGTTGTTTCCATTTCAGTTCATAAACACAATTTATGTGTGTGTCCTTGATCCGTGTTTACAGATTAAAAGCGAATAGCAGAGAGAGAGAGAGAGAGGGAGAGAGAAGGATGCCACTACCATTTCATAATAAAGTTTCTGCGACAATTTATCACAAACAACCACCACCACCATTATCACAGCCACTGTTACTGCTACTTAATCCATTACAACTATTGCTACCACTACGACTACCACTACCACTACCACTTCCACTACTTAAATAATGCCTTCAGAGATAATTTTCATTTGAAAATAGAAGCAAAGAAAAAAGAAGAAAAGAAAAACAAAAACAAATTCGAGATGAAGAAAAAATATCCTCTTTTGAATCATTTGTTGTGTGCTCATAAGCGTAAAGTGGTGGCATTATTTGTAGCAATCAAATGCTGATGATGTTCGCTGATCACATTTAATAGCCAACATTCCTGCCAAGAGATGCTTCCTAAAACCCGGGGAGGGGGATGATTTCTCTTCTTTTCCTGTTGTCGTTGCCGTTGCGTCGTCGTCTTTGGCAATTTCCAGTACCAGTTATACGCTTATTGCTGCCGTACCGTTGTTTATTATTGGCCTTATTAAAAGGCACACGCGGCTAAAACATGGAAATAAACGGTAAAATACAGGGTACCAACAAGGCAGAGAGAGAGAGAAGGGACGCAATGCTCACTACATGAACTCAACTGAAATTATTTAAATGGCGAATAATAATGGCAGCGGGAAACAAAAATAATGGCAGATTATAATGATGAGGGTAATAAAATGTGAATTGCGTTGTCATTCTGCTTCTTTATTGTCCTTTTACAGCAGCAACAACAACAACAACCAGAACAACAGCAACAACGACAACATCGAGAATAATGTTATTCTCTAGTAGTGTTTGTTGTAGTTTTAAATGTATTTTGCCTTCCTTTAGAAAAGTAGTTCTTTTGCTTGCCAGTACATTTGCTAGACTGCCTGTGTGTATGTGTTTGTATATTTGCATCCTTGTGCGGATATTAAAAATTTTTGCGGAATGTTTTCATTTCTGCTTTTTTTTTTTTTTGTTTCATTTTGATTGTGAAAATCAAATGATTTTGTAATGGAGTAGAATACTGGCAGTATTATAACACAGTAAAATGAATTAAAGAATGAAATTAGAAAGAGCACAGAGAACGTTTTGTGGCACAGTGGAATAAAACATAACAATTGAACTACGAGCACTTGAAGAATTGTTGAATTGTGCTCAAGAAAAAGGCGTTAAATGATCAGAATCTGTTATGATTTTTTGAAAATAATAATTGGGACGTTTAAACCTTACAAAATTCAATACTTTCTCTTGAAATGTGTCTGTTTAATCAATATTTAAAGACAAGGTATGTTCTACACCAGGCCTCACATCATAAAAAAGTGTTGATTCATCAGGACACGCATACATTGTAACGTATCACACAACAACGCTATTACGATGACCAAAATTAATTAATTTAAGTTCAAATTGCTTCATTACACTTTATTATTCGCCGGATATGTTTTCTATTTTTAAACTTGAGAAATCATTCTCTGGTTATTAAATAGCGCCGTTATCTAGTAGGTAGTGTGTTGGCTTATTAGACAAAAGGCCCGAGTTCAAATCCCATGTCAGACATCAAAACGAAAATATGAAAATATTTCTTCGGCGACTTCCTCTCAGCAGATTTCTGGCAAAAACTCTGAGAATAAAAAATTGCCATGAAAAGCTTCTCAAAAATCTATCGTTCGGAGTCGACTTTAAACTGTATGTCCCGCGACTCTTGTATAAAATTGACGCACACAACATGAGTGGTGTGAGAAGCTAGGACTTTGTACAATGGGTTAATTCGACCTCCGGGTACTGTACTTGTCACAGTTGACAAGTACATGTCCTCTAACCTAACCTAACCTAAATAGCGAATGCAGAGTGAAAGTCTGCCGTTGGGAGCTATAATAAAGCGTTTAATTTCTTTCGTTTTAAAGGTTAAGTGAAATGAAACACACATGATTTCAATCAAATTTTTGTTTCATTAAAATGTTTTTAAGGTAGTTTTCAACTATTTCATCACACATTTTATGCGACATCTTGGCGATAGCTTTATGAATATTGGATGCAACATTTAACCGGGATTATCGGCGGTATCAGACATACATAGGTGCACAAAAAAAAGCTAATGGCATCATATCGCATGATCATGGTGACCAACTGAAGTTGTCAAAACGTGAAATTCTGAAATTTTCAGAAATCTCTCATGCAATAAAACCAAAATGGATCGTGTTGTATTATTCCTTCAAAAACTTTCTTTTTCAGGATGCAATGGCTTTTCCACATTCACTTCTGGGTTCTCTGAATCTCATACAAGGCAGTTTTCCTTGTTGACATAACCATCAAGTGTAAAAAATCAGCGCTAAAAGCCTGTAGCTAAGCATATCTACGGTATTCACAACGTTAGGAATGGTCAGTGGTGTTGAGGTAATTTTTTTTTTACCGGAACGCGTATATATAATTATATAGACAGGGCCGATCCTAGTAATTAGTTCGGGTTCGGGTTCACGTATTTGTTTCGGTTCGGGTCGAGTTCCGGTTCAGCAGAAAAAAAACGTTCCGGATTCCGGTTCACGGTTCGGAAAAACAAGCCGGTTCGTTCCGGTTTTTGTTCCGGATCGGGTTCGGCTCAAACCCTTGTTTATAAAAATACAAATAAAAATTCGTCAAAAATTAGAAAAAAAAATCAGCAATTCTTTTTAATTTTTTTTTCAAAACGTCAGCCAATTCTCGTTATCATAAATCATCTTTAGTTCCGGAACGCGTTACTGTCCAAAAGGAAAGTACCGGAACAAGGTTCCGGAGCGTTCCGGCTCGACAACACCACTGGGAATGGCCAATCTGCTTTAACTCCATAATGCGACATAAGAGTATTGCTCAGGATGCTGTCGCCACACTTTCTCTACCGGAGCCAATATTGCCGAAAGTGCATACAATGCGATGCTAAACAGACGTGATGACATCTGTAATTCCTTGCACAGTAGGTCGATAATGACAACCGTAGTCACGCTGCAATGCTCGAACAGTGGTTACATCTGAGCTATTTTTACGCGTTCTTCGGGTGTTAAAAGATCCATGACAGCCAATAGCCTTGACAGACCAGTGGTTTTGTAAACACTCAACATATGTCAAAGACACACTGAGCATCGAAGCTAATCAATATCGCTAGTAAAAGTATGTGTAGCTAAAAGCTAATTACGTTGAGAAATAGTGATCATTTGCTACGTTTTCTTTAATAGATCGTATAACTTTGTGTGTATTTATTTTGGTATCAAGAAAACAAAGAAACGGAAACAAAACAAAAAACATACAGAATTTGCAAAGATAACCATCGTGAGACTGTGAACAGGTTACAATTCACTTATTCACAACCCTATACTCCAACCTGAGCAATAGTTTTCTAAGTTTAGAAAAAACAAAAGTTCAGGATTTTGCAGCAAGTATTTCTCGTAGAGCAAAATCGCTTGTGATATCCCGGCTAACTGCAGAGCGGATAAACTGGCCAGGCACGGGATAACCGCTGAACTCTCTGACAAATTCTTGACTATTTTAGTCCCTTTGGGGACCTGTAATCTCATGATTGACAACACGGCCACGGGCTCCGTCAACCACAGGTGGGCGGCTTCGGATACGGGCAGAAAATCTGGCCGAGGTTGGATAGAAGGCGCTCTGCAAGGCTGCTTAAACTCCAAAGAAGCGTGCTCAGTGCGGAGTCGTGACGGGGCATTCCATTATAGGTGTGCACGCGAGGCGCATTGGTCTGAGACACCTCGCGAACGAAAAGGAGAAAGAGACATCTAAAAAAAACCTGATTTTTCCAGGAATGTTTAACTCCGAAGCTAATCTTCTATATATATAAAAATGAATGTATGTTTGTATGTACCTTATAGAATCGTAAACTATGCATTTGATCATGTTATGATCTTTAGCAAAGTTGTTGCGCATGAGTCGGGGAAGGTTTCTAGGTTGGTATCACAAATTTCCGACAGGTGGCGCCACTGAAAATTACTAAAAATGAATTAAATCGTAAACTCTGCATTTGATTATGTTATGATCTTTATCAAAGTTGTTGCACATGAGCCGACGAATGCTTATAAGTTGGTATGACCAATTCCCGACAGGTGGCGCCACTGAGAATTACTATAAATGAATTAAATCGTAAACTGTGCATTTGATTATGTTATGACCTTTAGCAGAGTTGTTGCGCATGAGCCGGGGAAGGTTTCTAAGTTGGTATGACCAATTTCCGACAGGTGGCGCCACTGAGAATTACTATAAATGAATTAAATCGTAAATTGTGCATTTGATTATGTTATGATCTTTAGCAAAGTTGTTGCACATGAGCTGACGAAGGATTATAAGTTGGTATTACCAATTTCCGACAGCACTTCAATAAATGTTCATAATCGAAAACTTCTACATTTTTAAAGTTTATGTCAATTTATTTTTTAAATGAACAAAATCAATAAAATGATTCAAATTTGTTTTAGTTGGAGGCGTAGCAACGCGCACAGGGTATGAAGATTTTTTCATTTAAATTAAGAAATTGATTAGAATAATTCCTCAAAGGCTCCACTGTATATTCTTGTATTTTTCCCACTGAATTCCTAATCGTAGTTTCAACCCTTTTTTTAATAATCTTTGACTCTGAGAGCAGACAAACATGCTTACAATCGTAGTTAATTTAATGAGTTTCTATTCTTTGAAATTCTAAACTATTGTGAGACAATGCACGAGTATTTCATTTCCATTTTTTTTGTTTTTTCGTTCTTCTCTTTAATGAAATAAATAACAAGGCAATCAAGTTACAATGAAACACAAATTCATTTATTTTATGACTGCCAAAAAAGACACACACACACAGGCACATGCACTGTGTGTGAATGGTGAACAAAAGCCATAAAATATATGAAATTACAGTTAAACGGATGCAGAAACAAAAGCCAAAAGCTAAAAAAAAGGATGAGGAGAAACAAAATGGCGACGTCTTATTTAAGTACAACGATTTGATGATGCCATCCGTTGTTGATTGCTGATGATAATGACAAGGATAATGCTGTGCTTAATAGAACGAATAGAATAGAACGGAAGCCAACAGCAGTAGTAGCAGTAGAGAGTGTGGAATGAAGAAGAGAATTCGTTAATTCCCTGGGACCATTTATGAATTACGTGCTCAATTTGAGGGTTGTTTAGTTTAGTTGTTCACAATAATGAACTGAAAAGAAAAATTAACTCATGTTGTCTGGATGCTGCCCGCTGCCTGTCTTATGCGAAGACATTAAATGCTGAAATAGTTACAATGTGTTGTGGTACAGAGATGGAGATGGAGGGAGGAAAGAGAAAATCAAATCAAATTTAACGTTTAATAAAGTCTTCCGGTGTTAATAGATCCACAAATCTTTTTTAATAAATTTGTGTCGGTTTTTATTGGTTTTGGTTTTGTTTGTGGTTGTGGTGGCGAAAGTTGCAAGCAAGACCATAAAGGAATGAATTCGTTAAAGATGGACAATTTTTGGAAGTTGGAAGAAAAACCTCTCGGCATTACTTATGGTTTGTATGAACATTTTAAATTAAATATTAAATTTACTCTACAAATAAACATCTTTGGATTTCGATACGATTGAGTAACTTTACAACAGATACTCTACCCTACTGGTCTTGGCTTGATAGAAAACATTTTCAGACTGCGGTACTGACTATACATTTCTACCATCAAGGATGCATCAAAATGACTAACAAACACTAGAATTTGATAACATTTCTCATGGATCTGTTGCACTATTTCTCTGAAATAAACTCTGCAATTGAGTCCACGGGAGAATTTAAGTACGAGGGAGGGATTAAGTTTGGCCGTAGATTTTCCATGAAATTTCACAAAGTTTGTGTTGTCTTGTATGATTTCTAAGTGTCTGTTTAGAGCCGTTCCTATTCCAGGTTTTGTTTTTATTCATCAATATGTTGTTGTTTTTTTTTTTTTAGCGTAACCCTAGTCAAATTTTAATATCTCTTCTTCTCATCGAAGCACTTCTGATGAGCACTTACAGATACCACTTTATGCCATTTCAGTGATAACATACATACATAATTGGCCATTACAAGCCTTCAGTTAGGATTACGACCTAGCTTCTCACACCATTTATGTTGTGTGCGTTAATTTTATACATGAGTGGCGGGACCTACAGTTTAACGTCGACTCTGAACAACAGATTTTTTGAGAAAATTTTTCATGGCAGGTTTTATTTATTCTCAGAGTTTTTGCTAGAAATCTGCTGAGAGGCAGTCGCCGAAGAAATATTTTTTTTTCATGTTTTCGTTTTGATGCCTGACCTGGGATACGAACCCGGGCTTTATGTCTAATAAGCCAACACACTACCTACTAGACTACGGCGACTTCTTTCAGTGATAACTTCTTTTCCTATTCCATTTTCGATCATCAATCTCCACTCTCTAGAATTTTAACTCAAGATCCCGTACTAATCAGCCCAATCTGTTGTATAAAACATGATTGTAACTCCATTGAAAACATCGTTTCTACGAATGATAAACTTGGATTTGCATATAAAGCAACACAGGCCCATGTCAGAACTAATAGACGAGTCTCCTGGTAACACTCTTGAAGCTGCAAACGATTTACCACACGTGCATGTAAACCAAGAATGATAAACTAAAGATTACGCCATCACGCACACAAAATTAAAACTTTCTGCGCATGTTGAATCAATGACGTCACGCAAATTGTGTTCCTATTGGCTAATGGTAATGTAAGTTATGTTGCAGGGCTGCCAACTACTTTCACGTAGTGCACACATTTTTCAGAAGAAATGTTAATTTTCACATATGAAAAAGACTTGGAAACCTTTAAAATAGCCCAACTACGTCATCTAACGGGAAATCATGCGCAAGGCGTAATCTTTAGCTTATCATTCTTGCATGTAAACTACTGTTGTCCTGAAGATCAAAGCTGGTATTTCTTGGCGATTATTTTCTGCAGGCGCCTGTGTCTCCCTCAGAGATGTCGTTCACTCTCTTACAATATTTGCTGAGATGCATACACTTTCTAGGAATCTAATCAAAGCTTTGCAATCAGTAAATATGAAGAGATCACCGTTCCGTAGATTTTGTTATCGAATTTATTTTGCAGCTGCCTTTATAGGCATTTTTTCAGCTGGCATTTTGCTGTCGTAGCTTTGCAACTTCAATGACGAAGTAATCATCCTTTTATTTACTTACTTAATTGGCCATTAACAACCCGAATAACGGATTTCGGCCTGCCTTAACACATCCTCCCAAGCGTCTATGCTTCTTGCGCGTTTACGCCAATTGGTCACATCAATCGATGACAGCGCTTCCTCGATTTGGTCCTTCCAACGCAAACAAGGTCGTCCTCTTCGCCGACTTCCGCAGATCCCCGCATCAAATACCCGTCTCAGCGGAGCATTCTCCTCCACTCGAACGACATGGCTGAGACAGCGCAGCCGCTGGATGCTAGTACGCTGCACAACGTCTATGTCGTTGAGGAGCTCATACATCTGATGGCTGGTATGCGGAAATTATCGCCAACTCGCACTGGACCGTAGATCTTACTTATTACTTTTCTCTCGAATACTCTCAAGGCTGCAGCATCAGTGCTTAATAGGGCCCATGGCTCTGCACCATAAAGAAGCACGGATAGGATAAGCGTCTTGTAGAGTATTAGTTTTGTCGTACGAGAGACGTCTCTGCTATTCAATTTCCTATTGAGACCATAGTAGCACCTGTTGGCAAGAGGGATCCTGCGCTTGATCTCCAACTGACATCATTTTCGGTGGTAACGGCGGAACCACCGCCGTAGTCTAGTAGGTAGTGTGTTGGCTTATTAGACTGAAGGCCCGAGTTCGAATCCCAGGTCAGACTTCAAAACGAAAATAAAGGGCTATTCATTTCGTGGTTTCAAAAGTATGGGACTGGAATTCGACATCTGTCAAACTTAAGTTGTGAAACCAATTTTTTTCAGTTGAAAGTCTGACATTGACGAAAATAGATCGCTTAACTATCACACAACGCATAAAAATTATCAAAACCTACTACAAAAATGGTGATTCTGCCACAGCCAAGTATCGAACAAAATTTTTTTCAGCGTTGAAGCACATTTTACACTCGGTGGGTATGTTAATAAACAAAATTGTCGTATTTGGGGTTCTGAGAATCCTCAAGTAATTGAAGAGAGGCCATTACATCCAGAAAAAGTCACTGTTTGGGCGTTCTTTGGTCCGAAGGTGTGATTGGACCTTACTTCTTCGAAAACGACGATGGAACGACTGTCACCGTCAATTCGAAGCATTATGGTCATATGATAACCGACTTGCAGAATATGTGGTTTCAACAAGACGGTGCCACATGCCACACAACTCGAGCGAATATGGCTTTATTGCAAGAGACATTTCCTGGCCGCGTAATTTCTCGTCGTGGCGATATCAACTGGCCACCAAGATCATGCGATTTGACACCATTAGACTTTTTTTGTGGGGCTTCGCGAAAGACCGTGTTTATGCCGATAAACCTTCAACTCTTGAGCACTTAAAAATCAACATTCGACAAGTTATGGCTGAGATACCGACCAATATGTGTCAAAAAGGGGCTCGAAAATTACCTCAAAAGAATCAATGCTTTCAACACTTCGCGTGGAGGTCATTTAAAATATTTCTTCGGCGACTTCCTCTCAGCAGACTTCTGGCAAAAACTCTGAGAGTAAATAAAATTGCCATGAAAAGCTTTTCAAAAAAACAGTCGTTCGGAGTCGACTTTAAAACTGTAGGTGCCTTTACTCCTGTATAAAAACTAACGCACACGACATAAGTGATGTGAGAAGCTAGGTCGTAATCCTGACTAAAGGGTTGTAATGACCAATTATGTATGTAACTAGTCATGTGCAGTTCCAATGAAGTTTTAGATGAAGTAAAAGAGAAGTTTTATATTACGGGAAGTGTACCAAAAAGCCGTAGTCTAGTAGGTAGTGTGTTGGCTTATTAGACTGAAGGCCCGAGTTTGAATTCCAGTTCAGACATCAAAATGAAAATATTTCTTCGCCGACTTCCTCTCAGCAGATTTCTGGCAAAAAATCTGAGAGTAAATAAAATTGCCATGAAAAGCTTCTCAAAAAACTGTCGTTCGGAGTCGACTTTAAACTGTAGGTCGCGCCACTCATGTATAAAATTAATGCACACAACATAAGTGATGTGAGAAGCTAGGTCGTAATCCTGACTAAAGGGTTGTAATGACCAATTATGTATGTAACGGCGGAAGCAAGATAAATAAATAAATTCCTTGACTGTATCGAAAAGTTATCGGCCGTTATCTGAGATCCAATATGCCGAACGTCTGTGTCTACTTTTCGATAACATATACAGTAGGACCTTGATTATCCGTGATTCGAATATCCGGCAACATCAATTATCCGGGATGGAAAAAGAAAATTTTTTGCATTGACTTAATTTTATTTTGGATCGACTTAAATTTTTTTGCATCGTTTAACCGTGATTACCTCTATTATCCGTAATTATAAGCAAAAATTTTTTTTTATTATTTTGGACAAACAAGCGAAAAAGTGGAATTCCCTCTTTAGTACATGAAATCCTTATCTACTGTTCACTGTTTTCTGACAAAATTATGTTTTTTTTTATATTTTTGAAACATGTATGAATATAAAATCCTTGAATTATTTAGTTTTTATACTTATAAATATGTACATATTCATTTATTAATTAATAAAAATATCTATTAAGAAACTAGCCAAAATTGGTACTCAATTAACCGGGAAAATCGATTATACAGAATGCTTCCGGTCCCGACCATCACGGAAAATCGAGGTCCCACTGTACATCGTTTTGCTCTCATTTACTGTCAGACCTATCTCACCCTTTTTTATTACAAATTAAAACTACACGCTTATGTGTTGTTATCTCGTGAAATACTGAAACTATGCTTAGCTCGCCAATAGCCACTACTGAGGAGGAGGTTAAAGAAACAAGACAATGTTGATAGGGATTTTTATTAAACTTGACTTATTAAAATCATAAAAATATATATTTTTTTTTTTAAATTACAACACGTTCTGTTAAACGCTTACCATACAATACATATTTATTTCTGATCATGATCATGATCATGATGATGATGATCGGAACGTGTTATAAATATACAAAACATTTGGCCAAGTGGTTGATGACCCCAAAGTAGTTGAAAATCATTTAAAAGAAATTAAGTTTTTATAGCAAAATGTTTACAGCACATGACATAAACTTGTGATATTTAAAACAAAGCACCGCCTCGTATTGTTTATGCAATAAAAAAAAGCGATTTCTGTTAGAATTTAGAGAAGAAAAAAAGTCAAAAAGTCTTAATAACTCAACTGTGGCATGTAAGAACATTTAAAATGTCAAATAAATCATGGTAATCATAATGATTTTCGGTTATTTTTCTATCGATTTCATGGTTATTAATATAACCTATTTTCTTAAACCCGCGCAATGCACTGCATGCGTAGGGGCCATCCCCTGAGTGCTGGTTTTACAAAAAAAAAAAAATTAAATATGGAGTATACAGAATGCTTGTTGTTGTTGGAAAATTTAAAAGAATCCAAGAAAGAAAAAGAAAGAGAAAATTCATTTAAAATTGTAGCATGTAATTGCAATTGTAATGAGCCATAACTGCTACTACCTACTACCACTACTGTATGCATTGGTATGTTGCAAGAAATTTTACTTTGAAGTTGCCTTCCTCCACATGCTTAAATAGGCCACCATAACAAATATGCCGTTAATATGCCGTCACTAATTTCAAATGCTACCGAAAAATTGAACAAAAAATAATTTCTATTGAATAAGGAATGAAGTCAAGAGTCAATGCAAAAAAAAAAAAAAACATTTGCATTCATATGATGCTTAAAAACTCATATGGAGAGGAGATAATCCGGCTTTGAATAATAAAAAAAAATTACTGGAAAAATAAAAAAAAATAATGAAAATGCAACCTGCATTCTTAAAACAAAAAAAAAAAAGAAACACCTTGTCCTTTACTGTAGGTACGTAAAACAATATGTTTGAGTATGAAAAAAAAGGATAAAAACGGATTTGTATTGGAAAAAAGTTAAAAAGGCAAGTCAAGTCTACCTGCCCACACACACAAACATAGACTTTATAATCCTGTTCACATAATATTTAGTTGGCTATATAATAGCCAACAACACACTAGCAATTTGGGTAGTCAATCAGTCAACAGTCTTAGAAATAAATTTTCAAATAATTGGCTTAAATTAAGTCAACTATGTACCGGGTTATCCATTTCGTGGTTTCAAAAGTAAACGTAAATAAAACACAAATAAAACATTTTTTTCATAATATTTCTTTTTTATTGTAAAGTTTGAACCAGAGATCAGTAATGAATCGTATTTTCGCTACTCATAGGTACTTATGAAATTTTGAGTATGAGTGAGTCAAGAGTATTAAAATTCAACTACTCTGATTCATTCGTACTCGCTACAACATTGATTTATAAGTATAGGTTGCAATGAGTATGAGTACAACGTTGACATCAAACTCACAACATTCGATTCATTGTTTGATTCATACGCCTACTCATTCGGATTCATAAATTTAGAAAAATACTTATAATACTTACGAATGATTCGAGTCACTCGTAGTTATTGTTGCATTTACAAAAGAAGAGAAAAGAAAAGACAAAGACAGCAAGAAAAGCACACACAAAACTTTCTAGCGAGTATTGTGGTGTTCGTACTCGAATCATACTTATTTTGTGCTTCGTGTATATGTTGAATCATGGAGAGTCGAAATCAACAACATCGTGCGTATTGTTAAGTATGAGTACGATGAGTATTTCTAACTTTGAATATGAGTAGTATGAGTATGATATTAAAATAAGTATGAATGCGTATAAGTAGCTGAAATTATAAGTATGACTCGAATCTACTCATCGTTTTGAATACTCGTTGCTGATCTCTGGTTTGAACGTTGACATTATGTGTGAAACACTACATCATTTAAATGACCTCCACGCAAAGTGTTGCAAGCATTGATTCTTTTGAGATAATTTTCGACCCCCTTTTTGACACATATTGGGCGGTATCTCAGCCATAACTTAACGAATGTTGGTTCTTAAGTGCTCAAGAGTTGAAGGTTTATCTGCATAAACACGGTCTTTCGCGTAGCCCAACAAAAAAAAAATCTAATGGTGTGAAATCGCATGATCTTGGTGGCCAGTTGATATCGCCACGACGAGAAATTACGCGGCCAGGAAATGTCTCTTGCAATAAAGCCATATACGCTCGAGTTGTGTGGCATGTGGCATCGTCTTGTTGAAACCACATATTCTCCAAGTCGTATTCTTCAATAGCAGGCAAAAAAAAGTCGGTTATCATATGACCATAACGCTCCGACGCTTGACGGTGACAGTCGTTCCATTGTCGTTTTCGAAGAAGTAAGGTCCAATCACACCTTCGGACCAAAGACCGCACCAAACAGTGACTTTTTCTGGATGTAATGGCCTCTCTTCAATTACTTGAGGATTCTCAGCACCCCAAATACGACAATTTTGTTTATTCATATACCCATCGAGTGTGAAATGTGCTTCATCGCTGAAGAAAATTTTGTTCGAAAAATTGCCGTCCACCGCCTATTGTTCAAGCATCCATTCCACGTATCTACGACGTTGTGAATGGTCAGCTGGCTTCAGTTGTTGCGTGAGCTGGACTTTATATGGATGTAGGTGTAGATCTAAATGCAAAATACGCCATAATGTGCCGTAAGACAGTCCTAATTCCTGAGAACGAATCAGAGGAATCGACACATTCGGGTATTCGGCAACACTTTCACTTACAATAGCGATATTTTCAGCGGAACGAGCGAAACGATGTTGCACAGGCCTTTCAATATTTGTAATCACTCCAGTCTCTTCAAATTTCTTCACAATTTTGCCAATTGCTTGCATAGTTGGACGATTATATAAACCATAATCTCCTCTTAAAGCACAATACGTGGCTGTGGCAGAATCACCATTTTTGTAGTAGGTTCTGATAATTTTTATGCGTTGTGTGATAGTTAAGCGATCCATTTTCGTCAATGTTAGACTTTCAACTGAAAAGAAAAAAATTGGTTTCACAACTTACATAGTTTGACAGATATCGAATTCTAGTCCCATACTTTTGAAACCACGAAATGGATAACCCTTTACTACACATGCAAACAATACATATATGTATGCATGATCCTTAAGTCCTTTTGCTCACATGTGTGTTTTAAGTACTCAAATTTAAGCGTAAATATCTAGGTATATGTATGTATATATGTGTGACTATTGTTTTGCCATTATCTGACTTTAATAACCTCATTCTCCATACCTTCTCTCCTATTTTTAAGTTTCTTCTGCCTGACTTCTTCAGTTTACAATGCTTCAGTTTTTCTGTTTTCTATCCTGCCTTGTATTCAATTTGACTTGGATTTATAATCCTTAATGAATTTTAATTGAATCAATGAGAGTTTCATTTGATGGGTTTTCCTAGATAATGGCCTTAAATTGTACATCAACAGCATCAGTGTAACAACACATGCTTCAGATTTCAAGAATGATTTAGAATAAAAAACAATGAAAGGAAAGCCGTCTTTTTTTATATGAAGTGGATAATGGCATCATGTGTAGCAACAAAGCAGGGACCTCACAAAGAGACATTTTATATGTGATGGGATTTTGATAAGTAATAAAATAATGTGCTCTCTCTCTCGTCTTTTATTAACTTTCATGAGTCAAGATTTTCAAGTATTTTAAGCCGAATTCTTTCAAAATATTTAGTTCAGTTAATAAAAAAGAAGTTATCGAAAATATTTTTTGTATTACATTACAGGGAATATTACAGTGCACTTACCGCCCTAAGAAGCATAACATCCTGCTTTCAGATGCATCTACAGATATGCGTATAATAGAAAACCCAGTTAAATAGATGGTAGGTAGGTTGCAGTTGTAGCTTTGATACCAAAAGCTCACTTGAGCACGCATAGCGGCCCGTTGTGACGCCACAGGTGATTAGCTAATTAGCATCGGATATCATTGTCCAGCTTAGTAAGCTCTAGAGTCCATTACTTTGTCAAGGACACTCTCCAAGAAAAATTCATCTTAGAGCAGTGACTGGAAGAAGATAAGCTAATTTTGTACAAAAGTACAGACTTCCATTGGAAAATATGGTACGGGCTTCTAAAAGTGAGCACACAAACAAGCGAATTTGATGGCTAGAGGTGTAAGAACCTTAATTAGTCTTCTCTCCCTTAATTTATAAACATTTGACTGAAAGAGCAATTCGTTGGTTTTAAGTCACGAGACACAGGTCAGCTTTAGTAAAAACATACGGCAAACGTTTAGCGAACAGCAATGGAAGACAGTAGATTGTCATAAAAGATAGTTTCTCTGCAAATATCATACAATATCTGGGATACTCACAATGTAAGTGTAGTGTAGTATTATTAATAACAAATAGTAATAAAAACTGTAACACAATGGTAACACCATTGTACCAAGAAGTAAAACTCAATGTATATAAGATATAAGTAATTTATATTCAATTGTAATTTAGATTTTCTAGAAATAAAGAACAGAATACATTACAGTAAGTATAGAGTTTTGTTTTCAAAGCGTATGTGCACTTTTTTCATAACGACCAACATTCAAATGCTGGTCTCTACTCATATTATGCTTTGTTTGTATTGAAACCATGAAACTTGGCTGAAAGGGGACGTCAAAGCTGATAGAACAAATCTCAAAATCATTTTTACATGCTTACTGATCAACATAAGTCTTCTAGTCAAACGTAAAGCGGTTCGACTGATCTTTGTAACTGAGATCTTATCTTCAAACCACGATTACTCTCTTCAAACGTACCGCGTCTTTATACAAGAATGACTGAACTTCACTACTACGGTCGCCTGCTTTGCCTTGCCTTTTATATGGCAAAGTAAAAAGTCTGATGAATGTTCTTGAAGGCGAATGTTTGTGGCTCTGCCTTCTCGAAATCTCTATAAATGTAAACATCGTTTTTTCATTATTGTTGTTTGTGTATTTTGTTTACATTTATTATTGTAGTGTTTGTTGTTGTATTTTTGTTTACTTGTTTACCATTTTTCTTATGCTGGTGTTGCACAGTTGTTTATCGGGAAAAAAGTCTGCATAAGCCATATAAGGAGTGTGCACAAAAAAAAAATGGGCCTACTTTTAAGCTTATAACTTTTATGATAATTGAAAAAAATGAATACCGTTACATTGTTTTTGTTAGTCATCTGTTTCAAAATCCACGTGCTAAATGTCATTGCAATAGCAAAAATTAGTTTTTTGAAAATGGGCACCCAACAAGAATGTCGTAAAAAAATAATTGAAATTTTCAATGAAAAACCGCGCCGCTTACTAAAAACGATTGCTAGGCTCGCAGGTGTTAACCAAAAAACAGTTTCTAAGGTAAGAATAAAACAATATAAGGAGTCTTTAAGTATTGAGAGAAAGCGTTGAAGTGGAAGAAAAAAAGCATTTGCCGACCAAAACAAAGCAAGTAAAATAATACGTATTTTTCAAAAAAAAACATGTCTGGAAGAAAAGTGGCTCAAAAAGTTGGATGCTCTGAGACCTGAGAATTCAAATATTATTTATTTTAATTGAAATATAAAACGAAAAAAATCCGCCACTTAGTTTTATTTCTATGACGAAAAGTGTAAGTCCAGTTTTTTTCGTGCGCACTCCTTATGTAGACTTTTTTCTTTAACTGTATCAGGATATTAAGCTTGACTAAGCAAAGATTCTGCGTGTTAATAATGTTAGCCCTACTAAGTTCAATGTTAACTAAGAAATGAGCGTGAAAACCTTTTTTGTTAATTTTTTTTTTGTTCCTATCTAAATCGGCGCATTGAAGCATTGCAAATGGAATGGAAATCACTGTTAATCCACTTTAAAATTATTCTCCGTTTGTTTTTTCTCCTTTAATACACAATACACTCTACTATACATACGTACAGATGTTTGCCTTTGGTAAATTGGAATATAAATCACTCTCTCTCTCTCCGTGGCTTGTTGTTAAGTTTTCTTAAATGACAATTTATTTGTATTTTAGCCAGCATTTAATACTCACTCTATGACGCCCTCAAATCATTAAATCATTCTATCAGAGATACATTGACAGCTCATTTATGTACTATATGTACAGACACATATACGTATACACACATGCAGACAGACAGACATAGAGACACATGATAGTTAAGTAAGTAAGTATTACTAAATTGAAATCAAATTACAAACATCTGATAAGAAATCTACACTTTCAAAGCTTTTTTCGACATGAGGAGACATGAATTAAATCATTATTAAACAACCCAACGCCAACAATAACAACAACACCAACAATAACGAGTAGAAAAAAGAAAAAAAAAAGAAAAGAAAAACTTGAATAAATTTTTTTATAGATTCTATACACCGATATTTACATTTCAATATACATACATACATATATGCATAGGTTTGTATCTGTGTATGTTTGCCTGGGTATATGCATGTGTGTATGTGTATGTACTCGTACTAAATTGTATTGTATTGTTTGGCTTTAATTGTTGATTACAAATTAGCGATAAAAACGACACAGCCAGCACAGCACACTCCCGCAGTTTATAACAACCCAGCCCAGCCCAGTTATTCAATGTTTTTTTTCTTCTCTCCTCCTCCGTCTTCTTCTTCTGATTTTTCCTTCCTTTGGTGATTTGTGATACGAATGCAGCAGTATAAAGACTTCTCTTTCGCTCTGTCTCTATGGCTGTCTGTCTCTCAGTTAATTAAGACATTTTAACACACAGCTCTTGTGCTAATCGTTTACATCCGTTGGTAATTGGTTTGGCTTTGTTGGTGCGGGCTTATTTAATATGATTGAAGACTTTAAGATGGTGGGATGCATGAATGGATGAATGAATGAATGGATGGATGGATTGATGCCTGGATGGCTGATTGGTTCGCTTTATTTTATGATTTTTTTTTTTTTAGTTGGAGTGGTTGGATTTACTTTGAATGACTGGATGAATTTATGAAATCATTTATTAAACGAGAATGCTTTTTTATCTCTTTTATACAATCGTTATTAAATATTGGTTGAGGGAAGAAGTGGTTTATTTAATAAGTAAATAATGGGTGGTTTTTTAAAAGCTATAGGAAAATTTTTCAAAAAAAAAAACACATAAAATTCAGAAAAATGCATGAAATCTTTATTGAATCGATATTACGGTCCATATAATTTAATGTTTGAAGATTATTTCATGCAAATGTTGACCGCAACTGCGCCTCAAATGGTCCATCCGCTTAGTCCAATTTTGGCATACTCTTTCCAACATTTCGGCCGGTATCTCACGAATAAATGCTTCAATGTTGTCTTCCAATGCGTCAATTGAAGCGGGCTTGTCTGTATAGACATGAGCTTTAACATAGCCTCACAAAAAATAGTCTAAAGGCATTAAATCGCACGATCTAGGCGGCCAATTGACCGGTCCCGAACGTGTAATAAAATGTTCACCGAACTCGCCTCTCAATAAGTCCATTGTTACGCATGCTGTGTGGCATGTGGCACCGTCTTGTTGAAACCACATGTCATGCAAGTCAAGCTCTTGCATTTTGGGCAAAAAAAAGTTAGCCACTTCAGTGGGTCGATTAAACTGACCATAAAATGGAAGAAGCGTGCCATGAACTTTCCTCGTTTCTAAGACGATTCATGGTTAAATTATAGACCAAACTGAAGATGTTTGACAGTGAAACAAAACACGAAACGTCCGTGAGCTGTTTAAACCAGTGTTGCCAAAAAGATAATAGCTAAAAAATCACCCGTTACAATAAGATGTCCCATTTCATCATGTAAAAAATGGCATAAAAATATCTTTTTTAATGCCACAGCTTCGTTTTATTACTGCAATCAAGACATAGATGAAGTCGTCGTGGTCTAGTAAGTAGTGTGTTGGCCTATTAGACGAAAGGCCTCGGTTCAAATCCCCGGTCAGACATCAAAAAAAATATATTTCTTCGGCGACTTCCTTTCAGCAGATTTCTGGAAAAAACTCTCATAGAGTAAAATAAAATTGCCAAGAAAAGTTTCTCAAATCTGTCGTTCGGAGTCGAATTTGATCTCTGATGGAAACCTCATCGAATCGAATCATACTCATAATTTCTGAGACTTATGTATACGCATTCATACTTATTTTAATATCATGGAACCTCTCTTCTACTCATATTCAAAATTTGAAGTACTCATCATATTCATACATCATACCAAACGTATAATGTTATTGATTTGGACTCTCAACAACTCAACATATACACTAAAACTGTAAATTTTAATGAATGATTCGAGTCACTCGGAATCATTTATAAGTATTATTAAGTATTTTTAAATATTTTAAACAAAAGCTACAAAAACAAAACAATGCAGTATACACATCTGTTTACAAGTTATCGTTCTGCTTAATATACAAACAAACACCAGCATAAAAAAAATGGTAAAGAAGTAAACAAAAATACAACAACAAACACCAGCATAAAAAATGGTAAACGAGTAAAAAAAAATACAACAACAAATACTACAAGAATAGTTATGAATCTAAATGAGTAGGCTTATGAATCAAACGTATTTCAAATGGTATGAGTTTGATATCGAACGTTGTACGCACATACTCATTGCAACCATTGTACTTATAAATCAACGTTGTAGTGAGTACGAATGAAAAGGAATCAGAGTACATAGTTAAATTTCAATATTGTTGAGTCTCACTTATATTCAAAAATTTCATGAGTGCTTATGAGTAGCGAAAAAACGATTCATTGCTGATCTCTGGTCTGTATAGACTCGAAATTACTTTCTTTACCAGCCAATAGTTTCCATAATAAATGTTTTGTTTTTTTATTGGTTACAATATGAGTGTTTAAGAGAGTATAAAATTGGTAAGCCCGACCACTTAAACAGTGTGTTGTTATCAACCCACACAATTGGCAGCAAAAAGCTGATTTTATGATTTCCAATAATGACTTAATTTGTCTGAAATTTGAAATTTTGAACAAAAAAATTAAAAATTTTAATGCTTTCTGCTTGTGTTCAGTTCCGTTTTGTATATGAAAGTATCAATAAATTGACTTCCTTTTTCAATGTTTTTCTAACATTTTTCTAATTAAACGCCATTTTAGATTTTCAATTAAAAGAATTAGAATTTTTGTTTGTTTGTTTTTGCTTTCAAACAATGGATTATAATTGCACTGCAACGAACACATTTGGATAATTGTACGGATGTAACTGACATTTATTACTCCCTGCAACCTTAACGTACTAGCCTAGCCTAGCCATACATGGCAAATGGTTAGTGCAGTTATAAAATAAGTAATCAGGCACCATTGAAAGTAATTTTTGTGAATAATTTTCAAACACACTGTTTATGATTGTTGTTTTCCTTTACTGAAACTGAAGAAACAAGAAAAGCAAAGCAAAACAATTCCATTGGCAAGGCAATCATAATAATTTTCAAATAAATCATAATTCGTTAACAACAAGACAAACAAATTGAAAAAAAAGGTAAGAAACAGTAGCCAAATAATAACGGAAGTTGTGTCACTTTCTCTTTAACCTTTAAGACACAGATAAACCATGGACAACAACCGCATTAGAATCCTAAATAGTTACGGGACAAAATATCCATTAAATACAATGAAAATACTTGTAAATACTCATCACCAGTACGTTCTGGCTGTTTAGCACATAAATAATGTCAGAAAGAAAAGGTTCTCTTTATTACACCCCTCCCCCCCTCTACACAATCATTATCATGACTGGGATACTTAACATTTGTAGTTTTTTTTTTTTGTTTATTTTTCCTTTTTGTATTCTGGAAGTCAGGACACGAGTGTGTCATTAATTTTTGACAATTATTATGATAAACACCACGATAGAGCTGTCATCGAGTAATTGCTACTTTGAAACCTTGACAGTGTATCATTCCATGCATCTCAATTGGTTTGACTTCACTTGACTAAAACCATTCAACCAGTAGCACTTATTACTCGCAAGTAATAATAATCATAAGCCAACTACATACATACATACACCATCGAGTACATTTAATTAATACGATGGATGGCGTGGAGTGTACGTACACACAATCTAAACACGATTCTATCAGCCGTACTATTGTAATGAGAATAACATTACAGGTGTCAGATTGTCTGTTGAGAACCAGTCCTTGCCATCCGTGTAATTAGAAATTCCATTAACGGTTTCATACGATTTCAGGGACATTCTTTGACATTTTTTCTCTTTTACCCATGCAATGCCATCTCATGCACTGCAAAACAGTAGTTCAGAGTCCAGTGATAATAAAAATTTTCAAAAAAAAATCTTTTTTTTTGGTCACTCTATTCCAACTACTGCTACTGCTACTGCTGCCTATAAACTGAGAAGGGAAAGAAATTTATTTATTATCGCTTCAAATCATGATTTGTTTTAAAATATTTTCAATGAGATTGTCAAACCGTAGCAGTAATTTTCTTTGGAATGTAACGGAGCCCTAATATAAAAAAAAAAGAAAAAAAAAAATGTCCATTTTACAGTTGAGAACGATTTATATTTCTTGGAAATTATTTTGATTATTGAAGGGTAACTTTTGTATACAAAAATATATAAAGAAAACTGTCAAATTAATAATAAAATAATCAAGTATCAATCAATAAAAGAATCATTTGAAGAAATTCTAATCGTCTTTTTAAAAAAAAAAATGGTGATGATATGTTCCCAATCAGATACAGCAGAGCAATATGGCTCTTATTTACAAAGGGTTTTATGCGGAGCAATCCAATATAAACCGATCTGACTTGTGCTACATTTTAGTTCGATTCTTATGCATCCCTCTTACTACAAAGTGTTCAGTTTTGTACAGTTTCCTACAGTTTTACTCATATTTAACCAACAGAAAACAAACCGTACTTTTCAAAAACTGCAGCTCCAGAAGTATTGAAGTCCTTTCTGGTGTACCACAGCGTAGTCATCTTGGACCGCTTCTGTTTTCATTGTTTATTAACGACTTACCTGATATTATTTACTATTCCAACATCCTAATGTACGCTGATGACCTAAAAAATTTTCCTAAGTTATCGCCAAATTTCCGATCAAAAACTTCTTCAAAAAGACCTAAATTCGTTTCATTTCTGGTGTAACTTAAATTTAATGCAGCTTTTAATCTCAAAAAATGTAAATACATGAGATTTGTAAGAAAGAATCCGATTCCTGCAAACTATGCATTTGATGGATATGAGCTTGAGCATGTAGATAACTTCCTGGATCTAGGAGTTCTACTTGATCCCAAACTAAATTTTATTCCGCACATAGCTATGACAGTAAATAAAGCTAGGAGTGTACTTGGTTTTATAAAACGGTGTGCAAAAGAATTTAACGATCCTTATGTTACTAAGTCGCTCTACACATCTCTTGTAAGGCCTATAGGTTAGGTTAGGTTAGAGGACGTGTACTTGTCAACTGTGACAAGTACAGTACCCGGAGGTCGAACTGACCCATTGTACAACATCCTAGCTTCTCACACCACTCGTGTTGTGTGCGTTTATTTTATACATGAGTGGCGGGACCAACAGTTTAAAGTCGACTCCGAACGACAGATTTTTTGAGAAGCTTTTCATGGCAATTTTTACTCTCAGAGTTTTTGCCAGAAATCTGTTGAGAGGAAGTCGCCGAAGAAATATTTTCATATTTTCGTTTTGATGTCTGACCTGGGATTCGAACTCGGGCCTTTCGTCTAATAAGCCAGCACACTACCTACTAGACCACGGCGACTTCAAAATATACTCGAGTATGAATCCATAATATGGGATCCTCTATATAAAAAATATTCCGACGTCATCGAATCTGTACAAAAGCAATTTCTGTTGTTTTGTCTCCGGGGACTGAATTTTAATCCCACAAGTTTACCATCTTATTCTGCCAGACTAGCATTAATCAAACTTCCGACACTTAAAAGCCGCAGAACTATGTGAAATATCTCGTTCATATTCAATGTAATTACTGGTGATATTGGCTCCAGTTTTTTAATTCATAACATCTCATTTAATGTTCCTCAACGTCCGTCACGTCATTTTTCCCCATTATCAATTCAATTTTTTAGATCCAAATATGCTGGTGCTGATCCAATAAGGAGAATGTGTTATGAATTTAATAAATTATATATGATAATTGATTTTTCATTATCAAATAATGTTATAAAAAATAATGTAATTAAATATTTAAATTCTTAGTTTTTTAGTATTTTAATACATCCATGCAGAATGCAAAGAACAAAATTAAAGCTCAGACAATCGACTACGATTTTACCAATCCGTACTTTGTTAGAATGATATCTCTGCCTTCCACTGGTTAACACAGACAAGGATCTTAAAATTCCTGGTAAATGTGGTGAATCTTGCTGAAAGCGTATGTTCCTCTCGTAGCTAATAAATATCAGTGTCCACAAATACTACTCCCTCTTTCCACCTTCCTATAACCTATTTTCTTAAACCCGCACAATGCACTGCATGAGTAGGGGCCATCCCCTGAGTGTTGGTTTTACAAAAAAAAAAAAATATCAGTTTGTAGTCTGAGTATTATCATAGATTTTTGAATTTCTTATAATCTTTTCTTACAACAAATATTTCATACAGATAGCGTCCGCCAAATAACGTTTTTTTTTTTTGAAAATGCTTTAAAAAAAAACTACAGAATATTTTCTAAAATTTCTTTTTTTATTTGAAAGTACAATCCTTCCGGTTAATAATGGAAAATAAATTCATTCAAATGGCTGCCTCGGCTGGCCATGCAGTAGCCTACACGATCGGTCCAATTTTTAAGCACATTATCGATTGTGTGCAGCTGTATTTCACCAATAGCTTCACGAATATTGTCCTTTAAAGCGTCAATTGTCTCTGGCTTGTCTCGGCGTAACACTTATCTTTGACGGCACCCCACAAATAATAGTCCAACGGTGTCAAATCGCAGCTCCGAGGTGGCCAAATTACATCAGCTACGCGGCTGATAATGCGATCTTCAAAAACAGGGCGCAAAACATCGAGTGTAGCTTGGGCTGTGTGGCACGTAGTGCTGTCCTGTTGAAACCAAATGTTGCCAATATCCTCCTCTTCAATTTTCGTGAACAAAAATTCGTTCAACATAATCCGAATAAGATCGCCATTGACTGTAACGGCCACTCCTTGCTCATTTTCGAAGAAAAATGGCCCAATTATGCCTCTGAACCAAAATCCGCACCAAACAGTGACTCGTTTTGGGTGCGTCGGCTTTTCAATGTATGCGTGCGGGTTTTCTGTGCCCCAAATGCGACAATTTTGCTTGTTTACATACCCGCCAAGATCAAAATGAGCTTCATCTGAAAAGATGATTTTTTTTTTTGCAAAAATCGGCATCTTCTGTAAGTCGATCACAGGCCCACTTAGCGAAGCGAAAACGCATTGGATGGTCCACATTCGTTCAGCGGAAGGATAAAACTAATTATCTGTCAAATCAGACATGAGCTAAGTGTTACCATTCACGAACTAAGCGCTAGTTGGAAAAAAAAAACGTTAGATGGCGGACCCGATACATACATAATTGGTCATTACAACCCTTCAGTCAGGATTGCGACCTAGTTTCTCATACCACTTATGTTGAGTGTGTTAACTTTATACATCAGTGGCGGGACCTACAATTTACAGTCGACTTCGAAAGACAGATTTTTGAGAAGAAGATTAAGGCCATTTTTTTTTTTACTCTGTGAAAGTTTTTGCCAGAAATCTGCTGAGAGGAATTCGCCGAAGCAATATTTTTTCATATTACGTTCGAGCTAAGCTTTGAACCTTGGACTCGCGTTTATAAGCCAACACACTACCCTCTAGACTACCGCAGCATCCTATAATGCCTCCCTAATCTTGTTATCCAAACAAACTTCAGAATATTGTATGGTGTTTGTGAGAATAACTACTCACTGTCTAGTAGTTGAGACTTACGCAGGTCTATCTTTTATTTACTCTGCGAGAGTTTTTACTTTTCTTGCTGAAAGGAAAGCGCCAAAGAAATATTCGTCCATATTTCTTTTTGCCGAGATGTCTGGTCTGGGTTTTGAACCAGAGATCAGCAATGAAACGTTTTTTCGCTATTCATAAGCACTCATGAAATTTTGAATATTGATATTTAACTAAGGGGTAGTTTTTTAAGAGCTATAGGAAAATTTTTCAAAAAAAACACATAAAATTCAGAAAAATGCATGAAATCTTTATTTGAATCGATAGTAGGGTCCATATAATTTAATGTTTGAAGATTATTTCATGCAAATGTTGACCGCTACTGCGCCTCAAATGGTCCATCCGCTTAGTCCAATTTTGGCATACTCTTTCCAACATTTCGGCCGGTATCTCACGAATAAATGCTTCAATGTTGTCTTCCAATGCGTCAATTGAAGCGGGCTTATCTGTACAGACATGAGCTTTAACATAGCCCCACAAAAAATAGTCTAAAGGCGTTAAATCGCACGAACTAGGTTCACCGAACTCGTCTCTCAATAAGTCCATTGTTACGCGTGCTGTGTGGCATGTGGCACCGTCTTGTTGAAACCACATCTCATTCAAGTCAAGCTCTTGCATTTTGGGAAAAAAAAAAAGTTGGATGTCATCTCACGGTAGCGCTCACAGTTACGTTACGATTCGCAGCATCTTTGAAGAAGTACGGTCCAATGATGCCAAATTCAATGATTTACAAGCGTTGTTCGTTTGTAAGACGATTCATGGTTAAATTATAGACCAAACTGAAGATGTTTGACAGTGAAACAAAACACTAAACGTGCGTGAGCTGTTTAAACCAGTGTTGCCAAAAAGATAATAGCTAAAAAATCACCCTTTATGTACTCTGATTCATTCATACTCATTACTACGTTGATGTATAAGCACAGGTTGCAATGAGTATGCGTACAATGTCCACATCAAACTCATACCATTCGAAATATATCATAAGCCTACTCATTTAGATTCATTTTACTTGAGAAAATTACTTCAAGTGACTCGAATCATTCAACAAAATTTACAGTCTTAGTTGTTGTTGCATTTACAAAAAAAAAGATAAAAGACACATAAACAAAGAAGACAGAGCAGCAAGCAGAGCAAACACACAACCTTCTAGTGAGTATTTTAGTGTTCGTAAGCGAATCATACTTATTTTGTGATTCGTATATATGTGGAGCTTTGCAGAGTCGAAGTCAACAACATCATACGTGTTGTTAAGTGTGAATTTGATGAGTACGAGTACTTCAAATTTTGAATATGAGTAGAGTTTCCATGATATTAAAATAAGTATGAATGCGTATTAGTATTAGAAATTATGAGTATGATTCGATTCTACTCATCTTTTTGAATACTCATTACTGATCTCTGGTTTGAACCACAACCTCTTTCACTACCAGATTTTCTTTCCCTCTGCAACCTATGCTGAAGAGATTGTTTGCCACAAAATAATTTTTTTTTAGTTTGCTTATCAAACACTCCATGCAAAAAATAAAATCCAAATTGAGTAGAGAGGAATTCACATGACATTATCAATCAATAGCAAATCATGTTTTTGCCATTTTCATAGAGAATGTCTGAAACGTGAACAAATCAATGTCCATAGAAATGTTTAAATTATGAAATTATTTAAGTAGAGTTTTGTTAATTTTTCCTTTTTTTTTAAATCTGCAATTTGTGCAAACCATTAATCAAAATTATTTTAAATGCAACCAGAAAACAAAACAAAAAAATTTAAACAAAACTTCAAGTCCAATTAAATGATTGCAGGGCTTAATTTGAATTTAAATTCAATTTTTTTTTTAAATTTTTGTTTTTTTTTTTCTTTTTTCTATACTATTCGTGTTTTCGATTTAAATAAATGCTCTTGGAAATGTTTAATGTAATGCGGCCACTCGCTTACAAGTAATTTTAAGACAAAATGATCTTTTTTTGTTTCATTTTTTCCCAATTTTGTTTTTTTTTTTTTTTTGTCTAAACGTTGTTAAATTTTAATGTAAATTTAAATAAAAAAAAACCAACAAAATTAAATCGACTTAAACAAATAATAGACATTTAAACGGTGTAGTTTGAAAAATCTAATTACAAAAGCGTTTTCAACAAAGAAAAGGGAAGGTATGCCATGCAAAACTAACAAATCTTTTTAACAATTTGATAAAGTCTGTATAGTGACATAACTTCTCCTTCTTTTATTTTTTAATAAATGCTTGAACTTAGAGAGAAAAAAACGAAGAAAAAAAAACTTTAAAATAAATGAACTGTTTGGCCAAAAATCACCTTAAAACTACTGATTGTGGCAAAAAGAAAAATAGAAGAAGAAAAAAACAAACTTTAATGGCCGTTTTCATTGTAAATAAACCAATAAAATAGGGAGGGCAGTAGCAAATTACAACAGAAAACAGTCAAGAAATACATTCTTTTGTAGAAAAAAACAAGAAAAAACAAGAAAAAAACGCCATCAAAATAAATACATGAACTTTGCAAGACAGATAGATAGAAACGACAAACAGACTTACGGCCAAAGAGACAGACAGACGGAGAGACAGACAAATGATTAAATGTTTCAATGAAATGAAAAGACTCTCTCAGACAGTTAGTCAAAGATGTAGACAGTTGGGCATTCAAACAGGCAGTTTTAGACAAATAGATAGACATACCGTCAGACAGACAAACCGTACATACATACATAGCAACCACAGCATCGAAGCAAATAAACAAGATTTCATAGAAAATAACATTTAAATTGACGAAAATTGGCGAAAATTTGTAAATCGTGCAGAATAGATTTTCCTTAGAAAACTGAACTGAAATAAAAAAACCACAGGCAGGCCACAGACAGCCGAATCGAGTCTATCAGTCAACCAGCTAGCCTAGCTAGCCAGCCAAACAGATAGTCATTCTCTCTCTCGGTAATGCATAGCACAGTGTAACAGTTGCAATTGCTGCATCAATGGAATGTAAATCAGTGTATATTGTCTTAAGGTAATTACATGCAACATAAACTAACTAACAACACACAGATACATACAGTGAGCGTCAAAAGAAAGTGTACACTATGGATAAAATTCTAACAATCTCAACTCAAGTTTTCCCACTTAAGAAGAGTGCCCGAAAAAATTTTACAATATTTCCAAATTTTTTCTAATTCTTTTCTTCTTGTTTCAATTTTGAAAACTGGCAATAAAATAATTTGAAAAAATTAACGGTAATTTATTAATGTATATTTTTTTGAATTGTACACTTTCTTTTGACGCTGACAGTACATATACAGCAGAAGCTGCATTAAAATGGTAAACAAATGCCTTTAAATGAAAATCTATATTCCGTGCTGTAAATAAAATGAAATTCCATTTTCTCACTTCTTGGTTCTCGGGTTTTTTTTTTTTTAAATTCAAAAAAAAATTTTGTCTTGTAATCCTTCATAGAATTGATTTTTCTTTTCCCGCTAAAGCAACTATGTTTGCTTCTTAATGTGATGCTGGTTTAAGAAATTTTTCCATAAATGAGAAGATCAAGAAGAAGAAGAAATTGATTTGATGCAATAAATGCAACTGCAACTGAAACTGCTATTGCAACACTATTCTCCGACCAATAATCAAAACGATAAAGAACGTGTAAGTCAATGTAATTTTCACTTGAATTAAATACACACACACATACACATATACATGCATACGCGATTATGTATTAACATGCATCATTAACTTGCACACACAGCAAACAAACAAACAAACATACAAACAAGGCAAAAACAGCTTAACAAATACTATCTCACACGAACAACCACCATAGATGGATAGATGGATGGATGGATGGTTGGATGGATGGTTGGTTGGATGCATAGTGGCAAGGTGTATAGGACAATTGGTTCTTTTCAGTTGCTATACAAACTAGTTGTGCTGTATAGATGGTTGGATGGATGGTTGGCTCGTTGGATGGATGGCTGAATAGATACTGGATATGGCAGAGTTGGATAGTTGCTGTTAAATAAACGCTCAGGCTGATTATTTGCTTAAATTGCTGCTAATAACATGACGTGCCATCAACTGTTCATCATTATGCTTTTTTTATTTCTATACTCTTTCGCTCCTAGTCATTTAAAAGGGGAAGTATACCACCAAAGTTTCAGCTGCAGAGCTACAATAACTAACTTGACTTACTTACTTCTTTAATTGGTCATTACAACCCTTCAGTCGGCATTACAATCTACCCTCTCATCACCACTAATGTTGTATTCATTTTGTTCATGAGTGACAGCACCTACAGTTTAAAGTCCATTCCGAACAACAGAAACTATGGAAACTGTTCATAAGAATTCCATTTACTCTCACAGTTTTTGCCAGAAGACGGTTGTCCGAAAGAATCCTTTTTTTTCGCATTTTCCGTATAATAAGTCTACTTACTAGCTACTTGGCTACGCCGACTTCTACAGAGCTACAAGAATGATCGAAATCGAGTAAATTGACAATTTGGTTAAATTATGAGGTCGTCGGAAGCTAATGTGATTGATTAGAGCTTCATCCCCATCTTACTTACTTACTTAATTGACCGTTAACAACCCACTTATCGGATTTTGGCCTGCTTTAACATCAGAGATCAGCAATGAGTATTCAAAAAGATGAGTAGAATCGAATCATAATTTCAGATACTTATACGCATTCATACTTATTTTCAGTGATGTTGTCGAGCCGGAACGCTCCGGAACGTCGTTCTGGTACTTCCTTGTTGGACAGGAACGCGTTCCGGAACTAAAGATGATTTCTGTTAACGAGAATTGGAAATGATTTTCGTTTCATTTCCCTTTTTATGCTATATACAGGACCGATCCTGGCGACGGCCAAAAATTGGGGGAAATCTCCCTCACCCCGTCGTCAAATTTGGGACATGAGACCTAAAAAGGAAAAACGCCACCGCCAGGATTATCATGGAAAATCACCCCCGTAGTTAAATTTGGGACATGAGACCGCACAGAGCGGTCGCCTACCCAGGATCGGCACTGTCTATATAATTATATATACACTGAAAAAAAGAATCAAGCCATTCGGGCTTGAATCAATCCATATCGGTCACAATAGTACGGTAAGTACGGTTTGGCTTGAGTCAAGTACAAAAGAGTTGAATCAAGCCCGAATCAGCCAAGTACAAAAGTGTTGATTTTAGCGCGATTTAAGCCTTTTTGGGATCAAAGTGATCTCATCATGCATTTGGTTTAAGCATATTTTTTTTGATTTAAGATCGAATTCGTACTTGATTCAAGAGAATCAGAAGTTGAAGTAATCCTTAAGCGCACTTGTTTCAAGAATTATAAAGTTGATTTAGGCTAGATTAACTTATAAATGGGATCGAATTGAGGCAAATCGTACTTTATTCGAGCACAATGAACTTGATTTAAGCCCTAAATTATACTTGATTTAAACCTAAATTTATCCAAAAACGAGCTTGTTTCAAGAATTTTGAACTTGATTTAAGCTCGAACTCGTACTTGATTTAATCCTAAAATCGATTGATTTGAAAAAAATGCAAGTCATCTACACAAAAAAATGCAAGTCATCGACCGGAATAATCCAAGTTATCTACCAAAGAAATGCAACTTGCGAAAAATACGACATTTTGTTGGATATATATTGTATGAATACACATGAACTAAATGAGAATTATTAAAATTTTTACTTTTGAACTTAAAACCCACAATTCCATAACTCAAATAACAAATAAGTCAAAATTACAATTTTTTAGATAGATTTGAGCTTTTTAGTGTTGATTTTAGTAATATAAGGTTTAGTTTTTCACATCAATCCCGTTTTTTGCTTGTTTTAAGCAAACAATAGCCAAAACGGGCTTAATTTTTCAAGCACGTTTTTTGGCTTAAATTGAGAATAAAAAAGTTGATTTTAGCACGCCGTTTTTCTTTCTGTGTACGCGTTCCGGTAAAAAAAAATTAGCACAACACCACTGCTTATTTTAATATCATGAAACCTCTACCCATATTCATACCTAACAACACGTATGATGCTGTTGATTTCGACTCTCCATAACTCAACATACATATACACGAAGCACAAACTAAGTATGATTGGCGTACGAACATTGAAATACTTCCTAAAAGGTTGTGTGTGTGCTCTGCTTGCTGCCCTGTCTTTTTTGCTTGTCTCTTTTTTTTTTTTTGCAAATGCAACAATAACTAAGACTGGAAATTTTGATGAATGATTCGAGTCACTCGGCTTATGAATCAAACATATTTCGAACGGTATGAGTTTGATGTCGAACGTTGTACGCATACTCATTGCAAACTGTACTTATAATTCAACGTTGTAGTGAGTACGATTGAATGAATCAGAATACATAGTTAAATTTCAATATTTTTGACTCACTTATATTCCAAATTTCATGAGTGCTTATGAGTAGAGAAAATACGATTCATTGCTGATCTCTCTTTATCACATCCTTCCAGTCGGCTCTTCTTCTTACGCGCCTTTACCGTTGTTCATACCAATCGATTACAGGGTTTCCTCTATTTGGTCCTTCCAACGAAGACAATTTCATCCTCTACGCCGATTTTCCACATCAAATATTCGTCTCGCCTGAATATCCTTTTCGAACCGAACGACATGGCCGTGCCAGTTCATCTGTTAAATGTTAATGCGGTACATAACGTTCATGTTGTTGAGGAGCTTTTACAATTCATTATTATATCGTATGCGGAAATCATCCCTAACTCGCGCTAGGCCGCAGATCTTACATCGTATTTTTCTCTTGGCTGCTGCATCGGTGCTTAATAATGTCCATGCTTCTGCGCTAGTGCTGGCAGGTAGTGTGTTGGCTTATTAGACGTGAGATCACGGTTTAAACCCCAGGTCAGACATCAAAACGAAATTATGAGCATAAAAATAAACTGCCTCTCAGCAGATTTCTGGCAAAAACTCTGAGAATGAAATAAAATTGCCATGAAAAGTTGCTCAAAAATCTGCGGTTCGGAATCGACTTTAAACTGTAGGTCCGTCCCGCCACTCATGTATACAAATTAACATACACAACATAAGTGGTGTGAGAAACTAGATCCGTAATTCTGACTGAGGGCTTGTAATGACCTATTATGTATATATGTATGCTTCTGCGCCGTAAAGAAGTCGCCCATCAGTTTCGTTGTACGTCAGAGGTTTCTGCAACCCAATTGCTATTGAGACCGTATGTAGCACCTGTTGGCAAGATTGATTCTATGCTTGATCTCGAACGAAACATTCCTCTTTTTCATATTATTTACATTGAACTTGGGTAGTTTGTTCATGTTTGTTTTAAACACTGGTTTACATCTGATGTATCAAAGTTTTTTCCTAATTTGCCCGATATATGTATAGCAAGAGATTGTTGTTGGTCACCGTAGTCTAATAGATAGTGTGTTGGCTTATCAGACGTAAGGCCCCGGTTCAAATCCCCGGTCAGACATCAAAACGAAAATCAAAATCGACTTTGGACTGCAGATCCTGCCACTCATGTATAAAAATTAACACACACAACATATGTGGTAGTAGTCGCCGTAGTCTAGTAGGTAGTGTGTTGGCTTATTAGACGTAAAGCCAGGGTTCGAGCCCCAGGCCAGACATCAAAACAAAATACAAAAAGTATTTCTTCGGCGACTTCCTCTCAGCAGATTTCTGGCAAAAACTCTGAGAGTAAATAAAATTGCCATGAAGAGCTTCTCAAAAAACTGTCGTTCGGAGTCCAACTTAAACTGTAGATCACGCCACTCATGTATACAAATTAACGCACACAACATGAGTGGTGTGAGAAGCTAGGTCGTAATCCTGACTGAAGGGTTGTAATGACCAATTATGCATGTGTGTAAGTGATTGTTGAGTGATTTATTTAATCGAGATCCGAAATCCATATCCAAGTTCCTCAGAATCATTTGAATTTCAAATTCGCTATCCTTCCCTCCCTAGAACTTATTCTTTTCCTTAGTCGAGGCTATTCCCCTAAACATATTGCTGTTGTTGTTATTGCTGTTGTTGTTGTGGTTGTTTTTAAGACAATTTTCCTGCTTGTGGCCACAAATTTACCAGTTTTCAACAAAGTCTACGTTGTCCATCATTTGTTAATTTTCATGTTTCCCAAATGCAGAGAACCACAATGAACATGATTTCTGCAAAACATTCTTCTTCGAAAATGCACAACAAGAAGGAAGAAAAAATCTTTAGATTCCAACATGTAACGAATACGAGTATAACTAACGAATACTTTGGTTCTCTGATACGGTAACATCAGCAATTTTCAATTAATTTCTGTAACTACACTGCTAGACTACGTTCGATGGAATAACCAGAGTCAGAGAGAGAGAGAGAGAGAGAGTAAATAATGGAAACGAACGCTAGCCAACACCTAGCATTTGTGTTTATCAGAACAGATCTTGTGTTCATAACGGATAATTCTGTTGCTGGTGAGATCTTGGCAAGAGATCATCAACACTATAATTAGCCTGCAATGCCACACTCATTTATGGCTTTAATTTGTACACTGTCACTCTGTGTGGTGTAACAAAACACAAAAACAATAAGAAAAATACGAATACGAAATAAAATTACATTTAAGTTGATGGAATGTTTGCAAAGGCTTCTGTTCAATTTGCCACTGTTTCCATGACCAATTCCCCAACGAATGTCTTAAGACATTTGCATGTTTCTACTCTCCTCGAAGAGAGAGAGAGAGACGGAGATAGAGAGAGAGAGTACTTGATTAGACAAATTTTCATGTTAAACAGACGTTTCTGTAATTTGTTTAAGGTCATGGCATTTAAAGAAAAACTAGAAGAAGACAAAGAAAAACTTTAGTTTTCCAAACCATTGCCATTGCCATTAGCCTTAGAATTGGTTCCTGCTTTTGATTCTCCTTTAAAAATCGAAACAATTATTGTGTAGCAATTACCGTAAAGAATAAGAAGAAGAAGAAGAGGTAAAACGTATATTGTTGTTGTTGTTGTTTACGAAATGTCACTCCATTTAAATCCCTGCGGTTACATTTATACCACCAAAGTTGTTGCAATGCAAACTCTTTCCTTCTTTCCTTCTTTCATTCTTTTTTAAACACTTTTCCATTGAAAATTATCACACACACACACACACACATAGCAGATGTTTGATTTTGACACTGGGATTTGGGATTTGGAACACAAGTAAAACATACTTACAGCATACAGAATTGCGTGGCATAATTAAAACGCATTTCATTTCTAATGAAATTTGATTTGAAAACCCATCATCGTTAGAAGGGTACGTTTTTTTTTTTGGTTTCCATTTTTAAACCACCATCTAAGGAACGTTAAATTATAATTGACATCTCATTGTCCCAATCAATCGTCTGTTATGGTTCGTTTATGATGTGATCGATACTGATATGAATACATGAATACCTGCAACAACAACAACAACAATAATAATATCAATAACCATAAAGTATCATAATTTGTTGCATGCAAGTGCATTTCTCTGTGCATCATCCAATACTAATCCAATACCAATGAAAATAAAATATTGTGAGATTTTTTTATTTTTATTTTTTTTTAATAATTGGCCCATATTGTACGTAGTAACTTGCATACAACGAAATAACCCAATAGGCCAAAATTTTACAAATTTAATAATTTATGTAGCAACACCGTCCTTTGGCAGCACTGTCCTTTGTCTGCACTGTTCTGTAGCAGCACTGGTTTTGGGTGTGGTCGCCCAAGTAACCGACTACCAATTTCAACGTCACTTGTTATACGCCGCCATGTTTTTCCTGTCTCTTCTATAAAAACCATCATAGCCGGCAGACACATCTTTTTGTAAATTGCGAAACATCCTTATAAATTTTTGTTATAAATAACTTAAATAAATAAAATAAAATAATTAACTCGTTTTACTAATGGTGTTTTCTTTTCTACAAAGAAAATGTCACCCTCTTACAAGGTGTATTAAAAAAATTTTTGACCAACCCTGTTGTAATATCATTTTTTATTTGAGAAGAACATAACACAAATATTAAAAAAGGGTATGCCCTGTGTTTACCACTTATTAAGAAAATGAAGGAGGAAATGCCAATTTGTTCAAAGGTGTTGCCAGATCGCTAATTTTTCGACTGAATATTTTGCACGCTTTTTTTTATAACAAAAAAAAATATTTTAACACTGTTCTAACATTGAATGCAATTTTTTATACTGCTGACCATGTAGCTTTAATAATGTAATATTTGCTTAAGATTACTCCACAAAACAATGAAAAAATTAACTTCAAATTGGATAACAATACAAGGCGACTTTTTTTAAATTTCATCTGGTAGCCCTATAAATAAACAAACGTCATCTGCTTTACAGGGCATTAGCAGCACTCTCGATTTATACAGGGCATAAAATGCAATGCCCTCCACCATTGGCAAGTGCGAATTATTTAGAATAAAACATACCACCCTTTTAGAGGGCGAAACATTTTTAAGAAACAAACGCAAAATTGCATTTTGCGTTAATAAAATGCACATTTTTTGGTAGAAAAGAAAACACCATAAATTGGTGACCCCGACGCAAGAAAATGGCGACAAACGATCCATCCACGGCATCCTTCATGACCAAAAATACCGATGACAGTGAGCGGGCACAATCGTCACGGGACGTTGCCAGTGGTGTGTCAGCAATTTACGCCCGATTGTCTTTTCCAGAAATGTGCAGCACAAATGTCGAGACGTTGTTCACCTCTATGGAATTCTGGTTCAGCGCATCGTGCATAAATTCTGACAAGCAAAAGGCCGCCACTGTGCTTGCTGAGGTAAAGCCCGAGACCTTAGCCCAGTTGACCGATGTCATCATAATTTTGCCACCAACTTTCCAAGAGCCCATTTTGATAATAATATTCAATGATTTGCAAGCGTTGTTCGTTTGTAAGACGATTCATGGTTAAATTATAGACCAAACTGAAGATGTTTGACAGTGAAACAAAACACGAAACGTGCGTGAGCTGTTTAAACCAGTGTTGCCAGAAAGATAATAGCTAAAAAATTACCCTTTATATATATATATATATAATGCATATATAAATTATATTTATATTGTTCGAGTACGTGAAGCGAGGGATCATCGACCATTTCACCGACAGCGAACAAAGCAGACTTAATCGGCTATTATCGGAAATGCCTTTGGCGATAGGAAACCTTCGGAGCTTTACTTTGAGATGAAGAGGGTGGCCGGCAACACACTGGGAGACGCGGCATTGAAGGGTCTGTGGATAAAACGCCTACCGGAGTTCGCTCAGCCGGTAGTTGCTGCTTCTACAGGCACGGCATCCGAGTACACGAGAATTGCCGACTCTATTATAGACGCAATGGCATCCAACGAACAACATCAGCGAGCTGCGAGAAGCCATCGTCGACCTGGGCAAACGACTGGAACAGCTTTCAACGCGAGCATGTTCACGCAAGTTGTCAAAGTTGTCAAAAAGTTTACCTATTTAAATTCGACATGGAGAGTGTTCTGCGAAAGGCGGGAGTGCATCGCAATGACACTATTCTTCAAAAAAGCGTCCAGTTGCTTGCGTATGCTGACGACATTGACATCATAGGGCGTACCAAGCGAGATGTTACTGCTTCCTTTAGCGCTATTGAACGGGAATCTATTAAATTGGCTCTGACATTAAATCAGGACAAAACGAAGTATATGTTGTCGACAAGTAGAGATATGCGGCGTATTGAATCTCAGATTACAACCGATAACTATACTTTCGATATAGTCAAGGAATTTATTTATCTTGGTTCCGCCGTTGCCACCGAAAATGATGTCAGCCTGGAGATCAAGCGCAGGATCCCTCTTGCCAACAGGTGCTACTATGGTCTCAATAGGCAATTGAATAGCAGAGACCTCGCTCGTACGACAAAACTAATGCTCTACAAGACGCTTACCCTACCCGTGCTTCTTTACAACTCGGAAGCATGAACACTTTTAAGCACCGATGCAGCAAGCTTGAGAGTATTCGAGTGAAGAGTTCGGTCCAGTACGAGTTGGCGATGATATCCGCATCCGATCCAACAGTGAGCTCTATGAGCTCTTCAATGACATAGACGTTGTGCAGCGTATTAACATCCAGCGGCTGCGGCATGTCGTTCGAATGGAGGAGGATGCTCCTGCGAGACGGGTATTTGATGCGGAGATTTGCAAAAGTCGGCGAAGAGGACGACCTCGTTTGTGATAGGAGGACCAGATCGAAGTAGCCCGGTTATCGATTGGAGTGACCAACTGGATTAGGCACGCAAGAAGGCGAGGCGCCTGGAAGGATGTGTAAGGCAGGCCGAAATCGTTTAATCGGGTTGTTAATGGCCAGTTAGGTAAGCATGTAAGTCGCAAGAAGTTTTGATAATGTTCTACCATGCAAAGTAGAAGTTTTTCATCTGAAAATATGAAAAACTATTTCTTAACAATTTTCTGGCAATAAGATCTCATCTCATTTTTAAATTTTTAAAAAGTGAAATAAACTTGTCAAGAAATTCTTTAAGTTACCAAAAACCAGCCGATAGCCTAGTCAAACTGTAGAGAAAATCTATAATATTGTTAGGTTTTTACCTTTTAAAAACGTTAAAAATATGAGTACACATACATAATTAGTCATTACAACCCTTCAGTCAGGATTATTGACCTCGTTTCTCACACCACTCATGTTGAGTGTGTTAATTTTATACATGAGTGGCGGGGCCTACAGTTTAAAGTCGACTCCGAACGACAAATTTTTTGAGAAACTTTTCATGGCAATTTTATTTACTCTCAGAGTTTTTGCCAGAAATCTGCTGAGAGGAAATCGCCGAAGAAATACTTTTTGTATTTTGTTTTGATGTCTGGCCTGGGGCTCGAACCCTGGCTTTACGTCTAATAAGCCAACACACTACCTACTAGACTACGGCGACTTCGAAAAAAATATGAGTTCATAGATTGCAATTAAAATAAAAATAATTTTGTGTTTGGTTTTAATTAAAATTCTTTATTATTCGCACAATTCTGTTCACTGTTCACAACTTGATGTAAACAACATCAATTGCTCTTCTTTGTTATTCCTTCTGTTTATACCCTTTGCATAAAGAATGACAATTACTAAACAATTACTCGACAAATCTTTGTAATGGAGATCTTCAAACCACGATTACTCTCTTCAAACGCATCGCGTCTTCACACAAGACTGACTGAACTTCACTGAGTCACTCGCCTGATTTGCCTTGTCTTTTATATGGCAGGGTAAACAGTCTGATGAATGTTCGTGAAGGCGAATGTTAGTGGCCTTCGCCTTCTCTATAAAAGTAACTTTCGTTATTGTAGTGTTGTTTGTGTATTTTTGTTTACTTGTTTACCAGTTCTAGATTCTTCATTTTCGTAACAATATATGGATTTTAGTTTATTGGGTTGCCTGCCACAAAAGTCAATAAATAAATTGAAAAGAATGATCGATATTCAATTCATCTTTTCAAGCCCATGGCGTTTAGATGGTCTTTTTTCTTCTTCTTCTTCTTCGTTCAATTTCAATTCTTTCAATCTTTTTACATAATTTTTTCGATTATGAATAGCATTGGAATTGAAAGAAGCCCTTGCTTTGAGTTGATGAAGGCAGTGTTAGTGGTTAAGAGATTCCACGTTTGTATGCCATGAAAGCCAGGCTGGCGCTAATCTCATAATTATTTCTTGTTTTCATAGCGCGTTTGTTTGTTGCAGGCGTATTATAACACAAAGAAAGAAAAAAAAAGAAGAAAAACATTCGTTTCCCAATTAGTTGAGCTGTCAAAATGATGATGAACTTCGATATTGATGAGGGTCCAGTCATCTTTGTTGCATTGCCAACAAATCGAAATCATTTTTATGGCCAGAAGCAGAAACGGCAAACGGCAAACAAATATGAAACGTTGAAGAACATGATTTTGAAGCGTTGATTTGTCACAGTTTTTAAGCTAAAAATGCTAAAGGTAAAGAACGCAGAATTTATGATGTGATCTGATGTGTTGATTGATTTACAAAATCCAAAAAAAAAAGAAAATCTGAAAAAAACCTTAAGAAAGTGTGGCGTTGTGTGGTGTAGTTTGGTGTAGTTTGGTGGACTTGAGAAAAAAAAAATTTCTTTAAAAATATGTCAAGAATGTTTGGCCAGAGCCAACCATTTGCAATTAAATTTGCTGTGTTACAGAGTACATACTTAAAGAATTTGTGGAATGTTTGCCCGTCAATGACTTCATTTGGTTCTTCTGGCTTTTATGAGAGATTTGTATCACACAACTGAAGATAATTACTTTAAGAGGTACTTGACATCATCTTCGTTTATTCTAGTGCGTTAAGTGAGTGGTGAGTGGCGAGTGAAGCATGTGTGTGGCCAACGTAAAGAGTAATTTCCTCAAGTGTAGATCAGTTTATGACCGAAACATGTCAAGCTACAAGCGTGTTGTGTAGTGAGATACTTAAACGAACTGGGGTACTACGTTATGCGTAATCTAATCTCAGTTTCATATTTAATTTCAATTACTTGTGATATAATAAAGTTGTTGTATGGAGTTTTAGTTCATAATGATGATGACAATTGTATTGTGGTTGAGTATAGGAATTTAAACTGCGGTAGGTTTACATACATACATGCTGATGGCATGTTTGATGACAAATTGCGGCAAATTAAAAAAAAAAAAAAAAACGAAAAATTCTACCAAAATAGAAACACAGGCACTTATGTACTGTGAGCGTCAAAAGAAAGTGTACAATTCAAAAAAATACTCTTATACATCAATAAATTACCGATATTTTTTTTTTTTTTTCAAATTACAGTCAAAGTCGGTTATAACGAACTCCGTGGGACCAGAAAAAATAGTTCGTTATAGGCAAAGTTCGTAATAAACGGGGTGAAGTCATCGAAGAAAAAAATAAAATACAAATAATTTTTTTCATTTATTAAAAAAATTTTTTTTTTTATTAAAAACCAAAAATATGTACTTCAGTGAAAAATTTAATAAAATAATACTAAATAACAAAATATAATTAAACTAGATGACCCGTGCGAATATTTCGCACCGTTAGTTGTCATTTTTGTAACATAAAATGAAAATAATTAATAGAAATTTTATTAAAAGTATAAAAATATTAGAAATCATAATATATCATACATATTTACATACATACATACATATGTTTAAATGCTTTTATGATACTTCTTTGAATACAATGTTAGAGGTAATGACATGATCATCGTTAACTTTTTGCCCGTACGAATCCTTAATACAAACAAAAATATCTTTAAACGTACGCACTCGAGAAAAAGCCACGTATAACCGCCCATGTGAAAAGACCGGTTCTGGTAAATACAATCCTACCTTTTGAAGGGTTTGACCTTGTTTTTCTTAAAACCTTTTTAACTGTTAAATATCAGCTGACACTATATATATGTATATATTAAAAGACACCGTATTATTGCACTTCATAAAGCAAACAATGCCATGACAATAACGACATTACCAAAATGGCTTTTACAACTTTATATATTATGTGGAATAACATTACAATTAAGCGACCCTGTTTATCGCACTTGATCTAACAACTACTGCAAAGTATTGCCAAAACAGCTTTTTACAACTTAATATGCATATTATATATAACTGACTTAGTAATAAACGGCATTATAGTAAAGAGCGGTATTGCCAGAATAGATTTTAATACATACTATATTATGTAGAACTGCATTACTATTAAGCGACCCTGTATTACCACACTTGAACAAAAACATATAATCATAATGACAACAGTATTATCATGCAGTTCTATATAAAATATAATTTTTATCAATGAAAATATTAATTTTTCAATTTCTAACTATTTTTCGTCATTAGTGTTAGATATAAGCTTTAAAATGAGATATCATTCATTAAATTTGATGCGGTGGTATGGGAGATATTTGCAACCGACAAAAAAAAGTGCTTTAGAAATAATATATATGATAACAAAAATAACTTCAAAAAACTATAATTATGTATATTTTTATGTATATAATTTATGTATATTTACATATAAAAGTCTCTTATTTTTCTTTGTATAGCAGCATTGATAACGACTTTTGCCGTGGATGCAGGTCCGCTGAGGAAGAGGAGACTGTTGTTCACTTTCTTTGTCAGTGCCCGTCTCTTGCTAGGTGTGGATATAGGTTATTTGGCTCCCCATTCCTTGTCAGCTTAACGGAGCTATCATCTATTGACATCAAGGATATAGTTTCGTTCATCAAACTTTCTCGCTGGTTTTCCAGTGCGAGGTAGTCGTGCTTTTATTGTGCAACCCTTGCGCTGACCAACTTCTTCCTTTTCCCTGATTTTGGTGGAACTTAGTTAGTACAGGGACTGCGTTCACCCGTGGCATCACAACGGGCCGCTATTCGTGCTCAAGTGAGCTTTGTGATATCAGAGCTACCACTCCGAGCTAACCTAACCTAGCATTGATAATTTCTGTTGATATACATTTTTCCAAGGCACATATAAATGGTCATTTGCTTCTTCGACATAAGGCTTTGATTGAACATATTTTTTTATTTTTTGCAAAAAAAAAAATATGCACATTTTCAATTTTAGGTATTTGATACTCTATTGATTTCCATCTCATCTTCTTCATCACTCAAATTATCATTACATGGAGGCTTTACAATTTTCACAATTTCACTATCAGAAAGGGGCGCCGACGTTAAAGTATTTTCATCTATATTTATATATTCTTCCAAAGACCGCTGTCCTCCACATTTGTTTGTTCCCACAGTGTTCATAACGCCATTTCATTCACATTGTCATCCAAAATCAAAAAATTTTGCTCAAAACCTCAATGACGAAAACAATTGCCAATAGTACTTTGGCGGCTCACATTTTTCCAAGCCTTTATCTATCAGCTGATTAAAGATGTTGAGTTATAATTTAATCTGCCATATTAAATAAAAGTAAAGACTATTGCCACACTTCAAAGATATTTCTGAGGGTTCGTTATAAAAAGGCAAAATGTATGAAATTTAATTACTGAGACCATTTAAAGTAGTCCCTTTTAACCGAGAATACTAATATATATTATAAATCTTTCTGTAAGTCTGTTTTTTTGTTTGTTTGTTGGTTTGTTTGTTAGTCAATCACGTCTAAACGCCTGGACCGATTTTCTTGAAATTTGGGATATAGATCGAGCTTTTGTCGGTGCAGGTTATAGGCTATAAATCTTTTCAAATTTTTGACCAAACGGGAATAAAAAATGGGTCAAAGGGGGAAAAAATGGGCAAAAATTAGTACTTTTATGCATAAATGCTTTATTTTATCTGTTTTAAAGGTAATTTTTTACGATTTAGCTTGGTTAAGTTTCCCAAATAGCTATTGGAGGTGTTCCGTTACTAAAGTTGAACCAAAAGGGGTCCAAAAAGGGGGAAAGAGGCCAAAAACGGGCAAATTGAGTGCATAGCCAATCACGCCTGAACGCCTGGACCGATTTTCTTGAAATTTGGGATATGGATCGAGCTTTTGACGGTGCAGGTTATCTGCCGGGGAAGGTTTCTAAGTTGGAATGACCAATTTCCGACAGGTGGCGCCACTGAAAATTAATAAAAATGATTTAAATCGTAAACTGTGGATTTGATCATGTTATGATATTTAGCAATGTTGTTGTGGATGAGCCGGCGAAGGTTTCTAAGTTGGTAAGACCAATATCCGACAGGTGGCGCCACTGAAAATTACTAAAAATTAATTAAATCGTAAACTATGCATTTGATCATGTTATGATTTTTAGCAAAGTTGTTGCGCATGAGCCGACGAAGGTTTCTAAGTTGGTATGACCAATATCCGACAGGTGGCGCCACTGAAAATTACAAAATATGAATTAAATCGTAAACTGTGTATTTGATCATGATATGATCTTTAGCAAAGTTGTTGCGGATGAGTCGACGGGATTTCTAAGTTGGTGCGATTAATTTCCGATAGATGGCGCCACTGAAAATTATTCAAAATGAATGACAAGTAATTGGTCGACCTACACCTCAAGCACGGAAGAAAAGAGCATTACGAGCCTCAGAATCAGACTAGCAACGAGCATTGAGACCCGTTCGAGAGAAGTGAGATTAGAAAATGAACGAATGCGTATTACTCAGGCCCGTTCGTCTGAATCATCTGGACAACGGGAAACAAATTCAATAAAATGATTCAAAATTAATTGGATATTTGTGTAATGTCTTTCCTTCAAATTTATTTTAGTTGGTGGAGCAGCAACGCGCGCAGTGTACAGCTAGTTCATTATAAACGAGTTCGTAATAAACGATGTTTTTTGTATGAAAATTGTTATTAAAACGTTGGGACTTGAAAATATGTACGTAATAACCAAGAATTCGTTATAACCGAGTTCGTTATAAACGAGTTTGATTGTAGTTTATTGCTAGTTTTTAAAATTGAAACAAGAAGAAAATAATTAGAAAAAATTTGTAAATATTGTAAAATTTTATCGGGCACTCTTCTTAAGTGGGAAAACTTGAGTTGAGATTGTTAGAATTTTATCCATAGTGTACACTTTCTTTTGACGCTCACTACTGTTTGTAGCTTAGAAATGAAATGGACCACCACCTTAGAACTATGTACAATGATAATTGTATTATGTACGGTATGATGACAGTTTCAATTGTTTTGATGGCCTGGCCCAGTACATAATTGCGCAATTATGGTAATTTCATGCTTCTCTAAATACCCCAACCATGGCATACAGTAGACACGTAGATTACATTAATACATGGCGGTATGGTATGGTGTGATGGTTAATTCTTATGATGCGGACTTAGATTAAATTGATTTCATTTGTCATATAAGCTATTTAAAGCCGTATGTATGGCTTGTTCCTACTCCTTGCCTTAGTAGGCGTGTAACTCTAGCTGTGGGGCCGGCACAGACAACAAGTGACATTTAGATGTGTTTCGTATTTGTCTTTACATGTGTAATATTTTGTTTAATTTTTTTTATTATTAAGGTTCACATTAAGCTGCAAGCATTACGAGAGAGACCACACAAGTGGTTTTATACTTGGACCATAAACTTATAATTCAAAATTTTGTTTTGTTTTTGTTTTTTTGTATGTTTGGTCGTTTGGTTTAATCATTTGCCACTTGATCTTTGAAATTTTTTGTTAAACAATTTAAATTAATTTTTTTTTTTTTTTTTTGAATAAAAACACCATCAAAGCCCATCTGCTCATTAGTAGAATAATATTTTTCTTCTTTTTCTTCTTTTCTGTTTCACATGGCCTTTTTTCTGTTGCTTTAGAGCAGCAAGCTGCTCATGTTATTTGTTTTCTGATGATGATTTTTGTTGTTTTGCGCCACAATTGGCGGCTCTACTTTAAAGTTTCTTATTTTATTTAATTTTTCTTTCTTTTTTTTTCTTCTGTTTGTCCAAAAATCTTTGCCGCTGATAAACGTCATCTTTTTTTTTATTTGTTTTGTTTTGCGTAATTGGCGGTATTTGGCTTTTCATTCGTTTCATTAAAGTGATAATTTATTGGGTTTAAAATCATCATGATGATGATGTTGATATGAAAGAGGCCAACTTCACCACACCAGCACACCACACCACACCAACACCAACACCATCACACCGCTTTTAATTGATATGAGTTATAATTTCTTGAAGAGATTATCTGTGCGTCTATTATTACAGTGTCCATCATTAAGTACCGGCCAGAATCAAAGCCTGAGACACTCTGCCAACCTCTCACTTGCCTATATGTACAAATAATAGTTAATGGTCCATAAAAACCAAAAAAAAAAATTAAAAATTTAATTCTTTTAAATAAAAACAAACATAGAAACAGAAAATGTTTATTGTTTTTATAACGGCACCAGTTCATTAAAATACATAGTTTTTCACTTCACATTTCTAGAACAAACAATTGAATTCTTTGCATATTTTGCTCACATATAATTGAAATCGTAAAGTTCTTAAACTATTAAAAAAAAAAGAAAAAAATTGTTTAACAAGTTCAATGATTTGCCATTTAAGCGACAAGTTGTCAAATTATTTACTTTCTTGTAATAAAATTAAGAGATCAGATAAAAACAGTATAAACCTGCAAAAAAAAAAAAAAAACAAAAATAATAATGAATCTCGACTCTACACCAGCATACATTTTTGGACACTTTCTCTGTACAGTATTCCCTCGATTTACGTCGTAGAATGTTCCGGAAAAAGGCGACGTAAATCGAACAGACGTAAATCGAATTTCAAATAACTCATACACAGAAAGAAAAACGGCGTGCTAAAATTAACTTTTCTATTCTCAATTTTAGCCAAAAAACGTGCTTGAAAAATTAGGCCTGTTTTGGCTATTGTTTGCTTAAAACAAGCAAAAAACGGGATTGATGTGAAAAACTAAACCTTATATTACTAAAATCAACACTAAAAAGCTCAAATCTATCTAAAAAAGTGTTATTTTGAGTTATTTGTTATTTAAGTTATGGAATTGTGGGTTTTTAAGTTCAAAAGTAAAAATTTTAATAATTCTCATTTAGTTAATGTGTATTTATACAATATATGTATATCCAACAAAATGTCGTATTTTTCGCAAGTTGCATTTCTTTGGTAGATGACTTGGATTATTCCGGTCGATGACTTCCATTTTTTTTTTGGTGGATGACTTGCATTTTTTTCAAATCAATCGATCTTAGGATTAAGTCAAGTACGAGTTCGAGCTTAAATCAAGTTCAAAATTCTTGAAACAAGCTCGTTTTTGGATAAATTTAGGTTTAAATCAAATATAATTTAGGGCTTAAATCAAGTTCATTGTGCTCGAATAAAGTACGATTTGCCTCAATTTGATCCCATTTATAAGTTAATTCAAGTACGAAATCTAGCTTAAATCAACTTTATAATTCTTGAAACAAGTGCGCTTAAGGATTACTTCAACTTCTTATTCTCTTGAATCAAGTACGAATTCGATCTTAAATCAAGAAAAAATATGCTTAAACCAAATACATGATGAGATCACTTTGATGCCAAAAAGGCTTAAATCACGCTAAAATCAACACTTTTGTACTTGGCTGATTCGGGCTTGATTCAACTCTTTTGTACTTGATTCAAGCCAAACCGTACTTACCGTACTATTGTGACCGATATGGATTGATTTAAGCCCGGATGGCTTGATTCTTTTTTTGAGTGTACTATCAGATGCATTTATTTATGCGCATTTTCCAAAAAAAAAAACTAAAATGATTAAATTTTTATTTTGTATAACTAAAGCTGGAGGTCCACGCGTTCTCGCATTCTACGCGGCTGTCAAAAAAGTAGAATTAATGTATTTATATGGTGCAAGTTACACGCACAAAAGCGTAGGATGCCTTGACGCATAGAACGCGAAAAGTAGATCTACTTTCTACTTTTGTAAGCATCACAAGCGGCGCGCGTACAAAACAGCTGATTTTGACAAGTTGTTTTGTTTAAATTTGTTTAAACATTGGCGCGTAAAAATCGTTGCATGTAACTTGAAGCCTAGAACGCGAAGAAGGTATGAAATGCACGCAAAGCTTTGACGCGAAAACGCGTGGTGTGGACCAGAGATCTGCAATGAATCGTTTTTCCGCTACTCATAAGCACTCATGAAATTTTGAGTATGAGTGAATCAACAGAATTGAAATTCAACTACTCTGATTCATTCGTACTCGCTACAGCATTGATTTATAAGTATAGGTTACAATGAGTATGAGTACAACGTTGACATCAAACTCACAACATTCGAAATGTGTTTGATTCATACGCCTACTCATTCTGATTCATAAATTTAGAAAAATACTTATAATACTTATAAGTGATTCGAGTGGCTCGAATCATTCATCAAAATTTACAGCCTTTGTTATTGTTGCATATACAAACAAAGAAGAAAGGAAAGACAAAGACAACAAGCAAAGCATACACACAATCTTCTTGTGAGTATAGTAGTGTTCGTACGCGAATCATACTTATTTTGTGATTCGTGTAAATGTTAAGTAGAGACGAGTCGAAGTCAATAACATCGTGCGTATTGTTAAGTATGAGTACGATGAGTATTTCTAACTTTGAATATGAGCAGTATGAGTATCATATTAAAATAAGTATGAATGCGTATAAGTATCAGAAATAATAAGTATGACTGGAATCTACTCATCGTTTTGAATACTCGTTGCTGATCTCTGGTGTGGACCTCCAGCTTAAGTACATACATACTTAAATATAGATGGATTTTTGATTTGTTATAAAAATTTATTTCATATGTTGTTCACAAAAAGTTTAATAAAAAACAAAAAATTATCCATTAGCACTTAAATATTTATTTTTTTCAAAACTCTATTTATATTTTATTCAATTAGTTACACACAAATATTGAATTTTTTTTTAAAGAGGGATCTCCCCTGATTTTGTTTATAAACAACAGAGGCGACGTAAATCGAATGACGACGCAAATCGAAGTTGAAGGGAACAAAAATTTTTGACGACGCTAATCCAAACAACGTAAAACGAGGGAATACTGTATAGTCATCTACGAGTAATTCTTTGACTACTTGCCAGTTCATATGCAGCACTTGTCGCAATGCTACTTAATAGCCTACCAGGTTGGCACATTGTTACCTCTGGGCAGTTGTCTTTTCTCTGCGAGGATGCTTGACTCTAAGTGAAATTAATTACACCTCATCCGATTATGAGGTCGCAGTAGTCTAGTAGTAAAGGGTCCGCCAAATAACTTCTTCTTTTTTTTGAAAATGCTTAAAAAAAAACTACTGAATATTTTCTAAAATTTATTTTTTTATTTGAAAGTACAATCCTTCCGGTTAATAATGGAAAATAATTTCATTCAAATGGCTGCCTCGGCTGGCCATGCAGTAGCCTACACGATCGGTCCAATTTTTAAGCACCTTATCGATTGTGTGCAGCTGTATTTCACCAATGGCTTCACGAATATTGTCCTTTAAAGCGTCAATTGTCTCTGGCTTGTCGGCGTAACACTTATCTTTGACGGCACCCCACAAATAATAGTCCAACGGTGTCAAAACGCAGCTCCGAGGTGGCCAAACGACATCAGCTCTGCGGCTGATAATGCGATCTTCAAAAACAGGGCGCAAAAAATCGAGTGTAGCTTCGGCTGTGTGGCACGTAGCGCCGTCCTGTTGAGACCAAATGTTGCCAATACATATCCTCCTCTTCAATTTTTGTGAACAAAAATTCGTTCAACATGGCCCGATAACGATCGCCATTGACTGTAACGGCCACTCCTTGTACATTTTCGAAGAAAAATGGCACAATTATGCCTCTGGACCAATATCCGCACCAAACAGTGACTCGTTTTGAGTGCGTCGGCTTTTCAATGTATGCGTGCGGGTTTTCTGTGCCCCAAATGCGACAATTTTGCTTGTTTACATACACGCCAAGATCAAAATGAGCTTCATCGGAAAAATGATTTTTTTTTTTGCCAAAATCGGCATCTTCTGTAAGTCGATCGTGCCGCGTTGTTCAAGCGTATACACAACCATATTCGTTCAGCGGAAGGATAAAACTAATTATCTGTCAAATCAGACATGAGCTAAGTGTTACCATTCACGAACTAAGCACTAGTTGGAAAAAAAAACGTTAGACGATGGACCCGATAGTTAGTGTGTGGATCATGGTTCAAACCCTAGTTCAAACATCTCGAACAAAAAAAAATATGAACAAATATTTCTTCGGACACTTCCTCTCATCGTATTTCTGACAAAAACTCTGAGGGTAAATAAAATTGCCGTAAATTGCTCGCCGTTCATGGATAAAATTATCACACACCCCATAAGTTGTGTGAGAAGCTAGGTTGTAATCCTGACTAAAGGGTTGTAATGTGCAATTGAGTCAGTCATCCGAGCATCTGATAGGAAATTTCATTCTAGGATTTAAAGCAGGAAAGGCTGCTACTCTAAAATGAATTGCTCCGATCTGTTGTAAACTCGAGAATAGGAAGGCTGTGGAATATTCTCATAAGGGCTACGTCTTAAGATATCTTTTCCTCCCCCTGACTACCATGCTAAGTTTGATGCCGTAGTAATGAACATAAATGCTTGCGAAACTGATAATGAATAAGCGATCTCTTACAACTGGAACTTGGCGGTTAGAAGGCAATCAGATCTCTTTCGTGTGCAACCTTTAAGTCTAAATTGCTTGGCATAAACAGCGACTCACTTGATCGATTCTTGCGGCAGTTTTGTGTCAGTCTTATATGGGTACCTGGTAATTGTACAGACAATGAACTTGCTAGAGCAACACATTTCAACCGAATGTTGGGTTGTCTGTTAGGCAAAAGTATTAAGTGTTCGCTGACAAATCCTGGGGTGAGAAAAAATATTGCTTAATTGCCAGAATCACCTGTCCTGAATATAATATGAAGCATGTGTATTCATTTAAATAGATTATAGGGAGGATTACGCTATTACAGTGACCGTCAAAAGAAACTGTACATTAAAAAAAATATATTTTTTTGTTTTTATTATTTTAGTTAAAAAAATGCCTACTTAACCTAACGTTATCACACAATTTACAGAGTTTTAGTCTTAGTAACTTTTCATCTAAAAAATCTTACAATATTTATAAAAATAAAGTTTCCGTGAAAAGTCAAAATTTCAGAGGATATTTTATAGAAACCCCTGATATGACGTCACTTATTTATAATTTAATCTTTACCTATTCGTAGAGATTAGAAATGAGTGGATTGTCAGAGCAACTGCAAAGTAGTTTAAACCGTTCCGTTATCGAACAAATTTTATAACGAATTAGATTGATATTATTCTCCTCGTGGAGAGTTCTAGTGGAGAAATGCCAAGCCAAATTTAACATCATTTTTAGTAATTTATTCTGACAAACTTGTAATTTATTCACGTGCGAATTTGCGCATAGCCCCCAAACAGGACAGGCATACAAAAGTATTGATTGAAAAATTACTTTAGCCAATATTAGTTTATTGTCATGACTCAAAAAAGATCTTCGCGCTATAATTGGATACAGCATAACCTTTGCCGTGTTAAATTTTTCAATTTGTTTCTTAATATGTAAATCAAATATCAGTTTACGGTCAAAGTATACACCACGATACTTAACATTGTCACTCCAATGTACCAGAGTGCCATTCACCCTCAGCTGGTTCTGCGGGTAAAAACATAAATTTCGTCTACGACTGAAGAACACAGCAGAAGTCTTAGTTTCATTAATCTTGATCTTCCATGTATTAAAATATGAGACTATTACGTCCAAAGCACTTTGTAAATTATTAGCAATACTATGGCCAAACATATGAGACGAATAAAGGCAAGTGTCATCTGCGTATGTTGCAATTTCCACCCCAGTCGTTTGTTGTATATCCGAACAATATAGGTTATAAAGAAGAGGGCCTAAGACTGAGCCTTGAGGAACACCAGATGTGATCTCAAATAGGTCAGAATATTTGTCATTAAGGCTAACGCAGTAATATCTAATCTTGAGAAACGATTCAATGATTCTCACCAAATATAGAGGAAAATTATATTGAATCATTTTGTACAATAACCCGTTATACCAAACGGAATCAAAAGCCTTTTCAATATCCAGCGTTACCAGGATTGTTGAGTAACCATTATTAAACCCATTATTTATATGGTTGTAAATTCTCTTTATCTGGTGAGTAGTACTATGAAAAGGTCTAAAACCAAACTGAGTTAGTGGTAAGATACTATTGCGGTCCATAAACTTAGATACTCTAGTCTTTATAACCTTCTCCAGGATTTTGCTGAGACTGCTAAGCAAGCTAATAGGACGGTAACTTTGAATCGAGTTAGGAAGTTTATTGGGTTTTAAGATTGGTATCACCTTAGCCGTTTTCCAGGCTTGAGGGAAATATTGTAGTTTTAGGCAACAATTTATAATGAAGCAAATAAATACTACAGCAGAATTGGGTAAATTCTTTAACATTGTGTACTTAAGAGTATCTAGGCCAGAAGCTTTTCTGGGTTTAAGTTCCTTAATAATCGCACAAATTTCACCCTCATGAACATATTCATTCGAATCCGTATCGAATCAAGTAGAGAAAACCGCTCAATTACACTATCAACCATAGATATATGTGCTTCATTACTCATGTTGTCAGCGACACGATGATTATATGAAAAGTTAAGCGCAAGTTGATTAGCTTTATCCTCGTCCGTGTAATAAATGTAAGAATTTTCCATCAAGGGTGGAATAAACATTCTCTTTTTTCGAAGACATTTTGTTAGCTTCCAAAATGGTTTCGAAGCCTTATCCAATTTCGAAATCTTGTCGTTCCATGTTCTATTCCTAAATTTAGAAACTTAAAAAAAAAAAATATACATTAATAAATTATCGTTATTTTTATTTTAAAATTACTTCATTGCCATTATTTATAAAATTGAAACAAACAAAAATTACAAAAAATTTAAAAATATTAACAAATTTTTTCGGGCACTCTCCTTAAGTGGTAAATGTTGAGTTTGGTGATTGTTAGAATTTATGAATGACATGAATAATGTCGACGACTGTGTCTGCTTCGAAGCAGACCTTCCTAGTTGGCACCCCTCTTTCGATAGGCTAATGGAGTTGTTGTTACTAAGTATCGCATAGATCACTGAACTGAACATTAACCATTCAGGCTAATTTCTAGCTTGATTTTAAGGAAGTCATGCTTAGTCCTTAACCTGATTTTGACAGTCATTCAAACCTTATTAGTTAATTCTTAGGCATCATGTGTCTTGTGGTAAGATTAAATTAAACAAGACTTTCATTCGCTGCTATTCCATCTTACAAATTGTGAAAACGATTAACACTGGAGTTGAAATAATTTCGAAAACATTTTTGTTTTAAAATAATTTCGTGGAAATTTATAATTTGATTGAATGACGAATTACTGTCCACTTCATGACAATAACAAGTTACGGTGCGGTGCGTCATGTGTCCTAGACTATTGCGCTTTTGTGTGTGTTTTTAAATGACTTTCAATTCCGAATAGATATTTTATGGCCTCCATTAATTTTTCACTATTTTAGCGCTTAATTTCTAATACAAATATGAATAATTAAATTGGAAATGAAATTAAAAAATCCCCAAAAGATTTATGCACACATCATATACCATAATGTACAGCGGGCGGGAGGGGTACTATCGCATGTGATATCTCTTTGACTAAATCTAACAGTGTCATGTGAATAGACAGTGTCATCTGTTGTTGGCATCTTTTCATCATTCTGTGATGCACAGTATGTAACCGTAACCGTCCATAAATAACACGGTGCGACAGTGAAAATACACCCGAGTAACTACATAGTCTACGTTGTTCAGTTAGTTGAGTAGAACTTAAAAATACCTTTTTTATATTTCTCGAACCCTCCAAACTTGTTTTATTTGACAAAAACTGTTTTTTTTTTGACTTTACGTACAAATTTCTGGATTACTCAAACATTTCTGACCCGATTTCCAAATTTTAAATCTTGTTGGAAAGGGGAGAGATGCAGTTTTATAACGGTATACATATATCTATTATTCGATTTAATATGCTATGAGATTTGATGAGGTAAACTTGAAAAATTCGTATTTTTTTCATATTTTTTCCAGTTTGTCCATTCATAGTAGCAAACTTTATTAAAAAAAATATAGGAAAAGTGATAATATTCTTAAAGTCTGTTCTCTTGTGAAGAGATTGAGTCATCATTTGATGACTTCCTGAAGTCGGCTAATATTTGTGTTTTTTGCAAATATTATTATTTCTCTTTGCGCAAATATTGGTCAACTTCTGGTGGTCGCTCAAACGTGAAATTGACACATTTTGTGATAAACAATCAAGATCCATCAAAAATTCTGAACATTTTTGAACTAAAAGTTCATTTGATGAGATGACATATAAAAAATATTACACGACTGTTATACTATTTATATAAAAACTACGGTAATTTTTGTCCGATTTGATCAAACGAAACGCTAATCTCTTCACAAGATAATGTACTTTCAGAATGTCATCACTTAATTCAATTTTTTTAAGTAAAGTTTGCTACTATGAACGGACAAACTTGAAAATATATGCAAAAATTCGAATTTTCCAAGTTTACTTCATCAAATCTCATAGCATATTAAATCGAATAATAGATATATGTATACCGTTTTAAAGGTCCATCTTTTTTCTTTCCAAGAAGATCTAAATTTTGGAAATCGGGTCAGAAATGTTTGAAGAATCCGGAAAATTGTGCGTTAAGTCTAAAAAAAACAGTTTTTGTCAAATAAAAAAAGTTTGGAGGGTTCGAGAAATATAAAAAAAAAATATTTTTGTGATCTACTCAACAAAACTCACAACCTACACTATGTCATTAGCCGGGTGTATTTAATTTTTTTTATTATTTTGTCGCATAGTGTAATTATAATAAAAATTATTCGTTATTATTCGTTATTGTTATTAAAAGAAGTGTTGTTAGTTTATTGTTGTCGTTGTTGTTGTTATTGTAACATTTTAAAAGAAATATTCGCGTAATTATAACTTTGGTTGACACAAACATAAATTAAAACACAGAAGATGATGGCATGGATGGTGGGGAATTAACCCACTTTTATTGTGTGTTGGTATCTTACCAACAAAATTATTGGTAGAAGAAATGATTGTCTTTAATGCCACAAAAAAGTGTGATTCACTATAATAATGTGGAGACAAAACGATTTCACTTTAAAACTCGATTACATGCGTTTCGCTCACAATTAAAAAATCAAAATAACAATGCCAATGACAACGATGATGACGATGACGATGACGCGATAATCATTATGCGAGAATATGCTGCATGCTTGGTTTTTTGGTCAAATACTGTTACTTTTTCAAATTTGACTGGGGTTTTTTTCCTTTTTTTTTTTTAAATATTTTCTGTGTCGCTAAATAAATTAAAATACTGTTGATGGTGAATAAAACATAAATAAAGTTGATGATGATGATGACATTTTGAGCTGGTCTGGCGGTAATGCTTGTGTTCGCCAGTTTGTTTATTTGTTTATTACACTACTGAAAAGTATTGCATCTGTTGTTGCATGTTGCATGCTGGCAGGCAGTCAGGCCTTTTTAGTTCGTTTTGGTTTTCTAAGAGACGAGAAGAAATGATGATGTTGCAACAGTGAAATATTTCATCTTTGTGATAAACATCATACGCTTGTGACGCTGAGAGATGTGTCTTGTTATTTCCGCTGAAAATGTTTGTTGTTCGCACAACAGCAACAACAACTGCAAATGTAAGGTAAGATATAGTCAGTTAAACGGATTTTATAATGCCCTACAATAGAACATCATTGTGTGGAATGATTTTGGATTCTGTTGCAGACTTCAATAAGCCTCAAGTAATGGAGTTCACAACTAGGTTTTGAGGTTGAGCAATGAGTATTCAAAAAGATGAGTAGAATCGAATCATACTCATAATTTCTGATACTTATATGCATTCATTTTTTTTTTTTTTTTTTTAATTGATCATTACAGCCCTTCAGTCAGGCTTCTCACGCCACTTATGTTGTGTGCGTTAATTTTATACATGAGTGGCGGGACCTACAGTTTAAAGTCGACTCCGAACGACAGATTTCTGAGAAGCTTTTTATGGCAATTTTATTTACTCTCAGAGTTTTTGCCAGAAATCTGCTGAGAGGAAGACGCCGAAGAAATATTTTCATATTTTCGTTTTGATGTCTGACCTGGGATTTGAACTCGGGCCTTACATCTAGTAAGCCAACACACTACCTACTAGACTACGGCGACTATAAGTATGCATTCATACTTATTTTAATATCATGAAACCTCCTCTACTCCTATTCAAAGTTTGAAGTACTCATCATATTCATACATAACAACACGTATGATGTTCGATTGATTTGGACTCTCCATAAGTCAACATATACACGAAGCACAAAATAAGTATGAATCGCATACGAACACTAAAATACTCACTAAATGGTTGTGTGTTTGCTCTGTTTGCTGCTCTGTCTTTTTTGCTTATGTGCCTTTTTCCTTTTTTTTTGTAAATGCAACAACAACTAAGACTGTAAATTTTGTTGAATGATTCGAGTCACTCGCATCATTTATAAGTATTTTTCTAAAATTATGAATCTGCATGAGTAGGCTTATAAACTAAACATATTGCGAATGGTATGAGTTTGATGCCAACGTTGTACGCATAGTCATTCCAACCTGTACTTATAAATCAACGTTGTAGTGAGTACGAATGAATCAGAGTACATAGTTAAATTTTAATATTGTTGACTCTCACTTATATTCAAAATTTCATGAGTTCTTATGAGTAGCGAAAAAACGAATCATTGCTGATCTCTGGTACATGTTACGAAGAAAAAATACAGTCTTTTACAATGCACTCAGTCTCTGGCAACAATAGATTGTAGTATTTATTCTTCCCAAATTTTGAACTCAGAAACCTACTCAGTGGAAACCTAATCTGAGCATTTAGTTGTTATGAGTTTAAACTGAAGGTAGTATAAAACTGTAAAGCCGAATTGGTTAGTTAGGGGAAATAATGTTGCCTTCTACTGGGTCCCAGTTTATGTGGTAATTAGCACCAATGAGCAAGCAAATGTGAGAGGAAAGGAACTCCGTTCAGAATTTTTTTATGCATTAGGAACAGATGTTGGAAAAGATGTGCTCAAAGAAAAAGGAGATAAAGAGAATCAAACACTCTTCTCAAACCCAATGGGTTTGATTAAAACAAAACTTTTGTTCGGAAATTAAAATAAGAGGAGACACAAGTCATCCATTAGATTCACCAGGAATAACCTAAGGATAATAACCGATATTTTGACTGGGCGCCGTAGACTCAATGTACACTTGTTCAGGATGAGGATCGCTTCGAACCGAACATGCAGATTCTGTGATAATGGAAGTGAATACTCAAAACACTTTCTTAGAACTTAAGGGGTATTAATGCATGCCAGAAGGAAATACATAACTGAGTGTATAACAGATGCCGAGCAGCATCCTGAAATTTGTCAGCGCAATAGGCTTGAGGGAGACATTATAGGGATACCCTATATAGATTGACGGCAGTACAATAGATTTTATAGTCACAGTACTATGACACCTCTTCATGTCGACAACAATAATACTACGCAGGCTAGTCTCATGCTTGGACAAGAACGTTTCAAACAAATCGACTGTGAATCTGAGATAGCAAGACTGGTATATATGCTTTTGCTACGCATAAATTTCAGTACGTCTTTGGTGATGCCCACGGATTATATATCGGCTATTATTGTAGGATGCGCCATCAGGGAAATGGTATATAAATCGTAACGGATACCTCGAAGATGAATATAGGAACGGACGCAGATACTTTACCCGCATATTGTCTTGTTACTAGGTGAATAGCTAGAACAGCAATTGGCAGTGCATCACTAGCTCAAAAATTCATTATTTTTTAACGTGTTACAAACCTCTGAAGCCGCCGTAGTCTAGTAGGTAATGTGTTGGCTTATTAGACGTAAGGCCACGGTTCAAACCCTAGGTCAGACATCAAAAGGAAATTTAAAAAAATATTTCTTCGGCGACTTCCTCTCAGCAGATTTCTGGCAAAAACTCCCGCAGAGTAAATAAAATTGTCATGAAAAGTTTCTCAAAAAAATCTGTCGTTCGGAGTCGACTTTAAACTGTAGGTTCCGCCACTCATGTATAAAATTAACACACACATACAGCATAAGTGGTGTGAGAAGCTAGGTCGTAATCCTGACTAAAGGCTGGTAATGGCCAATTATGTATGTATGTTACAAACCTCTGAACAAACCCTTAATATCCCTATTATGTATGATGATTGTAGGGTGCATAAAATGTGGCAAAACAAGGAAAAACAGAAAATAAATTCAACAACAACATTTGCGCATGCGCGGCAGCTCTAATTAGACGCATAAGTAGAATTGAGGCGACACAATCGCAACTTCTCACCTTTTGTGCTTTCAAAAGTCATTCGGAAAACAACATAATGAAATATAAAAATTTCTTATACTTCGTACACTCATACTCATACTCACACTTTTATTCAAATTCATATATGAACGCATATGAATGGAAGTTTAAACAGATGCATTCATCTGATGGACGAGTGCAACTAAAACAGCAACAAATACCAGCAATAATAAAAAAAAATAACAAATAAGCCAGTCCAGGCAGACAAAGTGGAGTTGAGCTGAGTTGAATTTTGAAGATTAATGCCGCGCGAAATTTTAATGTTTAAAATCGTTTTCAAAAATAAAAGACCAGATTTTGTTGTTGTTTTGTGGCTTTTGTTACTGTTTTTATGTTTTTTATTTTTAATTTTCTTTTCTTTTATTGTTTGTTTGTTTGTAAAATTTTCTTGGTTTTTTTTGTTTTTTATTTTTATGTTGATGTTGATGTTTATTATTATGTTTTCCACTTTTATTGTATTGTTTAGTTTTAAAATAAAAAGATTGTGCACGGAGTAAAGTGTACAAAAATTTATTCAAATTTAAGAAAAATTTTTCTTCTGAAATTATTGTTTCTATGGCAATGAGTATTCAAAAAGATGAGTAGAATCGAATAATACTCATAATTTCTGATACTTATACGCATTCATACTTATTTTAATATCATGGAACCTATTCTACTCATATTCAAAGTTTGAAGTACTTATCATATTCATACACATACAGCACGTATGATGTTGTTGATGTTGATTTCGACTCTCCATAACCTAACATATGTACACGAATCACAAAATAAGTATGATTCGCGTATGAACACTAAAATATTCACTAGAAGGTTGCGTGTTTGCTCTGCTTGCTGCTCTGTCTTTTTTGCTTATGTGTCTGTTTTCTTTTCTTTTTTTTGTAAATGCAACAACAATTAATGGTGTTTTCTTTTTTACAAAGAAAATGTCACCCTCTTACAAGGTGCATTAAACAAATTTTTGACCAACCCTGTTGTAATGTCATTTTTTATTTGAGAAGAACATAACACAAATATTAAAAAGGGTATGCCCTGTGTTTACCACTTATTAAGAAAATGAATGAGCAAATGCCAATTTGTTCAAAGGTGTTGCCAGATCGCTAATTTTTCGACTTAATTTTTTGCACGCTTTTTTTATAACAAAAAAAAATATTTTAACCCTGTTCTAACATTGAATGCAATTTTTTATATTGCTGACCATGTAGCTTTAATAATGTAATATTTCCTTAAGATTACTCCACAAAACAATGAAAAAATTAACTTCAAATTGGATAACAATACCAGGCGACTTTTTTTAAATTTCATCTGGTAGCCCTATAAATAAACAAAAGTCATCTGCTTTATAGGGCATTAGCAGCACTCTCGATTTATACAGGGCATAAAATGCAATGTCCTCCACCATTGGCAAGTGCGAATTATTTAGAATAAAACATACCACCCTTTTAGAGGGCGACACATTTTTAAGAAACAAACGCAAAATTGCATTTTGCGTTAATAAAATGCACATTTTTTGGTAGAAAAGAAAACACCATAAGACTAAATCTTGATGAATAATTCGAGTCACTCGAAGTAATTTTCTAAAGTGAAATGAATCTAAAATGAGTAGGCTTATGAATCAAACATATTTTGAATGGTATGAGTTTGATGTCAACGTTGTACGCATACTCATTGCAATCTGTGCTTATAAATCAACGTTGTAGTGAGTACGAATGAATGAATCAGAGTACATAGTTAAATTTCAATATTATTGACTCTCATTTGTATTCAAAATTTCATGAGTGCTTATGAGTAACGAAAAAACGATTCTTTGCTGATCGCTGGTATACATATACTAAAGTTATTCTAATAAAATGCGAAAAAAATGAAATTTCAATAACACCCTCAACCAACTTCAGGTTGACACTTACTAATTAGAGAACACAAGAGTATTACCAACCTATACGATCGTGTAGATTGCAATAGTATGGGGGGGGAGTACTGAGAAACTTTACAGATAAAGTCATACTGTTGCTTAAGAGGTAGTGCTGCTTGACTTTTCTACTGTGTTCAGTATTGATATTATCTTCTATGATATCCTGTCATAGATGCGTTATTTGAAGGGAATTGAAGCATCCTACATGCCAGAAATCTGCGTTTTGTTCGAGATGTCTGACCTGAGGTTTGAACCGTAGCCTTACGTCTAATAAGTCAACACACTAGCTACCAGACTACGGCGCCTTCGACTTCGATTGAAGCCTCCTAATTTTTATAATTCGAAACTATGATGAAACCATGTATTGATCGGGTTTGTAATCAAGACATCTTTGGTGATTTATAAAGTGAAGACCCTTTCGATCCTATATCAACCGAGGTAAAGCTATGGACTGCTTCAACTTAGTGAACTCATGATGATCGTAATCTATTATACCCCAAGACGACTCACAAACCTCTGTGCGATGAATAGCCTTGACACTCTTTAAGCATACGTCAGTTGAGAGAAAAGATTACAGGGTCTGGTTATCCACACTGTGGATATAATCAACAATTTCTTCTATAAGAATTCGGAAATTCTCCAGTAAAACTTTATTCAGTACTTTAGGCCTTGTTCTACTTTTAAATTATCATGTGCTATGGAGCATTTAACCCTTTGTAAACACATACCGATCGATATAAGATGGAGACGGAAAAAAACGATTGTTGATACACATAAAATTTCAGTCGATCTTTTGCGTTCGCAACAAAATGTTGCACGTTGTTTGAAGATTTCTAGATTGCGTGAATGCTTGTATCAAATTCAAATTTGTATGAATACAAATGACTTGCGTGACTTGTTCTATATTTCCAAAAAAAATTTTCTATGTAAAAAATCATTCGTGTACAGTCTTTAATTATGTTGAGATGCCAAAAATAAATGTTCGTTTGTATTTGTTTGCTTGTAATGATTATTCCCTTGCAATTGTACTAATGTTTGTTTGTTGTTTTGTTTGTTTGACTGTCTATCTGTCTGTCTGTCTCTCAGTTCATCTTCGACTTTAAGTCCATGCCTTTGACCGAGTATGGCTTGATGTCTGTTCATCGTTGTTTTAATGGCGTTTGTTTGTATGGTTTTGTTTTTGGCCAAGAGAATTTTAAAATTTAAAAATTGCTAAGCATTTCATAAAGATTTTGGCTTCTTTTTCCCTGCAGTTTTAATTATGAAAAGAAGGTTGGGCTCTTGTTTTTCAACACAAAAATGTTATCTTTTTAATTGAAAACTACAAATTTCGTGTTAAACTTTTGAATGTAAAATCCCGCTTGTTACTCCTGCTGCTGCTGCTGTTAATGCTGCTGCTGGAGCCGATGATGTTCCTGGCCATTCATATTCATGTCTTTGACAGAGATGGCATTGTAAATGTTGCTTTTCTGTTGTAAAACCTGCACGCACTAAATGTGCCGCAGCAATTCATTTCAGCATTTGTAAGTATCTGTACCCTATACCACTACCATAGGTGTTGTGTATTTGTATTCACGAATATTATTGCGATGTACTTCAAGCCATCATTACATCGAATAAGATCATTTAAGTCGGCAGCATCAGAACGTTCATCTAAGAAAGTCTAGGTTTAATTTGATAGCTGCGATATTAGAACACTAACTTAATGACCTACGAAGTTTATTCTACACTGCCTGATTCAAATTACACGTACCTGTTTGAGTAGCATTGCCAGGCTATTCTGATCTGATGAAAGCCTCATGTTTAATGGCTGTGATGTCGAAATCAACGTCCAATATTATTAACTTCAGAAGAGTCGAGGAAGAAAAAAACTATGAAATGTCAACTATTTACTCACTATATTCCTTGACCAAAACTTTTGCCTTAATGTTGAGTCTATTAAGCAGAACAGGATGGAAAAACCATCTGGATTATGGGCAAAACAATTCATTGCCCGTACATTACAATAAGAGAGCTGCTTACACATCGTTGCTTATTACTTACTTTACTTAATTGGTCATTACAATCTTTTAGTCAGAATTACAACCGAGTTTCTCCCATCACCCAAGTTATGTGTGTTAAATTAATCCATGCATGGTCGACACCGAACGACAGAGATTTTTGAGAAATTTTTCGTGGCAATTTTATTTTACTCTCACAGTTTTTTGCCAGAAGACTGCAGAGAGGAAGTCGCCAAAGAAAAATTTGTGAGATGTGTGGCCTGACGTCTAATAAGCCAATATACTACCTACTACATTACGGCGAGTATGCTTAATTTTTTTACAATCAGGGCTGCGCTAATGCATTAATAATCATGCAACGATTAGAGAGACAACAACTGCATCAATTTGGACTATAATTGAAGAATTCCCTGAGAAATTCCCAACCCATCGACAGAAAATTATCATGTCTGTAGGTATTTTCACAGTATTCAAATTTCTGTGAATAACTATCCTCGTATATGATTCGAAATACCTACAGACTGGCCAATAAATTCCAGTTTAAGCAGAGGTTCAAAACTTCGGATTGGTCACATACTATGAAAAATGCAGAACAATGGAATGGTGATCGGCCTGAATTTTCAGGGCCATATACGCATTTTCAGAGCCGACCAGGAGGCTGGAATATGAAATAAGAAAGAACGATTGAAACAACTATGTATATTGCGGCCATAAGTTTCTTACAGAAATTACTTGCAACTGGACCCATTTGATTTACGAAATCTTCAGAAAATAAAACGCCTTCTTGAGCCAATAAATTTCGCAAAATTATATTTAGAGTCAAAAATATTGAAATTTAACTCCTCTGATTCATTCGTACCACTACAATGTTGATTTATAAGTACAGCGTGCAATGAGTATGCGTACAACGTTGACATCAAACTCATACCATTCGAAATATATTTGATTCATAAACCTACTCATTTACATACATACATAATAGGTCATTACAACCCTTCAGTCAGGCTTATTGACCTAGTTTCTCACACCACTTATATTGTGTGTGTTAATTTTATACATAAGTGGCGGGACCTACAGTTTAAAGTCGATTTCGAACGACAGATTTTTTGAGAAACTTTTCATGGCAATTTTATTTACTCTGCGGGAGTTTTTGCCAGAAATCTGTTGAGAGGAAATCGCCGAAGAAATACTTTTTGTATTTTGTTTTGATGTCTGGCCTGGGGCTCGAACCCTGGCTTTACGTCTAATAAGCCAACACACTACCTACTAGACTACGGCGACCTATAAAAAAGACACATAAGCGGTGCAGCAAGCAGAGTAAACACGCAACCTTCTAGTGAGTATTTTAGTGTTCGTACCAGAGATCAGCAATGAATCGTTTTTCCGCTACTCATAAGCACTCATGCAATTTTGAGTATGAGTGAATCAACAGAATTGAAATTCAACTACTCTGATTCATTCGTACTCGCTACAGCATTGATTTATAAGTATAGGTTACAATGAGTATGAGTACAACGTTGACATCAAACTCATTCTGATTCATAAATTTAGAAAAATACTTATAAGTAGTGATTCGAGTGGCTCGAATCATTCATCAAAATTTACAGCTTTTGTTATTGTTGCATATACAAACAAAGAAGAAAGAAAAGACAAAGACAACAAGCAAAGCATACATTCAATCTTCTTGTGAGTATAGTAGTGTTCGTACGCGAATCATACTTATTTTGTGCTTCGTGTAAATGTTAAGTAGAGACGAGTCGAAGTCAATAACGTCATGCGTATTGTTAAGTATGAATACGACGAGTACTTCCAACTTTGAGTATGAGTAGTATGAGCATGATATTAAAATAAGTATGAATGCGTATAAGTATCAGAAATAATAAGTATGACTCGAATCTACTCATCGTTTTGAATACTCGTTGCTAATCTCTGGTTCGTACGCGAATCATACTTATTTTGTGCTGCGTGAGTTATGTTGAGTTATGGAGAGTCGAAATCATCAAACATCATACGTGTTGTATGTGTATATGTATGATGAGTTTCTTCAAACTTTAAATATGAGTAGAGAGGTCCCATGATATTAAAATAAGTATGAAAGCGTATAAGTATCAGAAATAATAAGTATGATTCGATTCTATTCATCTTTTTGAATACTCATTGCTGATCTCTGATAAGAACAACTATATTGCGGTCATTGGATTCTTACAGAAATTTCTTAAAACTGTGTATATGCCATGTATACCCATGTGATTGACGAAATCATCAGAAAACAAAACTCCTTCTTGAGCACATAAATTTCACAAATTTATATTTAAACTCTTTGAAAATACAGTTGTAATCAATTGGCTTTCGTTGAGCATGTTATCAAGTATCTTAAATTTAGCCCACAGACTTCTTCTCGAAAAGTAAAATAAAAACTTGGCCCTGATTAACTACGCTGCTAGTACTCGTATAGGGTATCACTTCTTTCCTTAAGCTTATGTTCGAATGCATTTAAACTCACCTCAGGCTACAGAATTTGTACTGTAAGCCCATAAACGCCAAGTGTTATAAAAACTTAATTTGAAAATAAAAAAAATAAAAACGAATAAAAAACAAAAGAAAAATTAAATATTAAACGAAATGAAACGAAACGAACAGAAATCCCACAACAAATTGTAATATTGGCCCCCATCAAGATCAAATTTATTTATTTAAACTGTTTTTCTGTTTTTCTGTTTTTTTTTTTTTGTATTTTTTTGTATTTTTTTGTATTTGATTTTATGATTTAAACTTTATGTGTTTAAATGACTCGTTAAGCCAAGTGTGATTAAATAGAGCCTTAACAACACCATGACGACCATGATGGCACAATCATAAAAACCAGCACATTTACGAGCACACTGTGTGCTGCTGCTGCTGCTGCTGCTGCTCCTCCATTTGGTATTCCATTTGCAAATGCACTTTAAATTTTCGCGTCGTAAATCAATGGCTCATAAAACAAAAAAAAACAAAAAACTAATTTTAAACACCAAATAAAACCACCAAACCAAACGTCCGTCTGTTCTGTGCTGTTCTCTTCTCTGGCTTTCGTTCTACGATGAGCGTGTAATAAAAATAAAAACAAACAACGAACATCGAACATCAAACCAATGAACGATTGAAAGTCATAAAATGATTAAGTTGCCGTTGAAAATTTTTAATTTCATAATTGAAATTTGATGAAAGGCATTAGAAACACATTAAAAATATGTACGAGTACACAAACCTACCTTACCCCGCCGTCACATCATCATCATCATCATCATCGTGATTCTCTCTAACAGCATAGAGAATTTATTTTTGTTGGATTGGGTGCCCATTGTGCATAGAATTTTGACGGGATGCATAAATCACATTTCGGAAAAGCAATAAAATAAACGGGTAAACACGGGTATTTATTCATACGCCGAGCATTTAATTTATAGACATTGCCGTTCGAGTGTCAGTCAGTCAACATTTGAAAAGGGCATCAAATAGAAAAAAACAAAATTGAAAGAAAATTGTGTGTACATTTAATAAGTGTTACTTGAGTTTTATGCATTTTAAAACGGTTGTTATTATTCAAATATTTTTTTCTTTCTTTTTTTATGAAATTATTAAATTTTTTTAATTATTTTGTTCATTTATTGCATTAATGCATTCATTATAACGGCTTTTAAGTAAACAATTTAGGCGATGAAAAAAAAAAAAGTGTGAAAATAAAAGAAGCCATTGACCGCTTTAAAGTGAGACTTCGGAAACGGAACGCCTTCCATCATTTTTGAATAATTTTCCGTTACTTTTTTGGGCTACCAACGTTTAGTTTAAAATCGAGTCACATGCCTTTTAAGTCTGTTAGTCTGAATTTTGTGGTAGCTGGCGTCAGAAAAGCAATTATTGAATACATTGACCTCATAACTTATGGCCTTTATAGCAATTCTGTTTATGACAAATTAAAGCTTTCAATTCCACATAAAAAACAAACAAAAATTCTCCCTTTTCATTAAATGCTTTCTATTTTAGCAGAGCTTATAAGAAAGTGTTATGAATTACATTAAATTGTAATTATTACAAGCGGGATGACAAAGGCCTTTATTCACCCCGAGAACTTTCACGCTAACTATTGCCAATCATTTCGCCACATTGATTTATTCTCTCCTGTGAAATTATCAAGTGGTCATCAACAGCGATCATCAATGAGTATTCAAAAAGATGAATAGAATCGAATCATACTCATAATTTCTGATACTTATACGCATTCATACGTATTTTAATATTATGGAACCTCTACTCCACTTAACAACACTCAACATATAAACGAATCACAAAATAAGTATGATTCGTGTACGAACACTAAAATACTCACTGCAGTAGAAAACCATTAGTCCGACATCTAACAGTCCGGATTGCCCGATAGTCCGGCACCGATCCGGAAAATTGTAAAAATTTTGGTTTTCTCCAAAAGTGCTTCTTTAAAGCAAATAAAAACACTCGAAAGCTATTCGGAAGTTTTCGGGGTATTTCGGGATCATCCGGATGCGCTCGGTATTGTTCGGAAACAATTAGCGGCATTCTAGCCTCAGATTTCACAACAAATTCAGGTGCAGTGCAGCTCCGTTAATCAATCAGGAAGCGTCTTCGCCATTTTTTTGTGCGTTGCTGTTTTGTGTCCTTTCACATCGCAGTAAACGTAACAAAAAAAAAGTGATTTTATTTCTAACTGTACAGTGACCATGTTTTCAAAAGAACTAACCGATGAGGCCATTATCAACATTGTAGTTAACCCTCAGCCTACTGTAAACAATCCCGAAATATCGTATATTTAAAATCGATCATGTAAACTCTACTACTCCTAATTTACTACTTCTTTACTTATTGTTATTCTCTTTTTGGAATAAGTAATGACATTGAGTTGTCATTGACTTTAACATTTAAAACATACATACTTTGAAAATAATATGATAATTTTGTAAAAGGCAGTCTAAAAAGATTCACCAAAGAGAAAAGAGTTAAATAAAGAGGTTTTTTTATATTCTCAAGAAAAACGTGTTTGAAGTTATTTGGGAAATAATAGATTTTTCCACACTACTCAAAATCTTGAAGAAAGTGACTCAGATGCCGAAGCGGAAGAAAAGGAAAAAATCAGCTGGGCAGAAGCTTCAGAATCACTAAATAAGTTTATCTCAGTGCTTCAGAAATTATTGATTTCCATATCATTAGAAATAAATTTTATACTAAACGCCAAAAGTCAAGAAAACAAAAAGACATTCGTGACTTTTTCAAATCTATGTTTTACAGTACGTGAAATATCGCACACTCAGTACAAAAGTGACACAACTCAAAATTTTCATTTTTCAGAAATCGATTAAAAACTATTTTTGTTTTAATGAAAAATAGTTAAAAACAAAATCTTTGGACCATTTTTAGTAACAGATAACAACAACAAAATACGCCGATATTTTTTTTATAGATAAACAAGTGTATTCTACATAGTTTAAGCATATAAACTCGGAAAATGAAAATTTTGAGTTGAGTCACTTTTGTACTGGGTGTGCGATATGTTTTACAGTACGTGTACATACATTATATAAATGTAAAATAAACTTTGTATGTATATGTATTTGCATACTGTATTTGTAGTTTAATTATTAACCTAATTGTTCTTATAATTACCGCCCGATAGACCGGAATTTTCGGTAGTCCGGCACCGAGCCGGCCCGAACGTGACGGATTATCGGACTTTTACTGTAAATGGTTGTGTGTTTGCTCTGCTTGCTGCTCTGTTTTTTTGCTTATGTGTATGTTTTCTTTTTTTTTGTAAATGCAACAACAACTAAAACTGTTAGATTTTGATGAATGATTCGAGTCACTCGAATCAGTTATAAGTATTATAAGTATTTTTCTAAAATTATGAATCCAAATGAGTAGACTTATGAATCAAACATATTTCGAATGGTATGAGTTTGATGTCAACGTTGTACGCATTCACTCATTGCAACCTGTACATATAAATCAACGTTGTAGTGAGTACGAAGAGTATAGAGTACATAGTTAAATATTTCAATATTGTTGACTCTCACTTATATCCGAAATTTCATGAGTGCTTATGAGTAACGAAAAAACGATTCATTTCTGATCTCTGATAAATACATATTGGTAATGTTTCTGTAGTCTGTGCAGCCAAATCGAGCCTCTCTGCAGCATCATTTCATTTTGCTACCAAAATATCAAACGATATGGTCCGCATAGCTTACAATCGACACACTATCCCGTAGTGTATGCCTCAATACACCACCGTTCATCCAATTCCATAATGTTGTGAGGACGTCCCCTGTGACTTTGTACTACATCAACGTCCATTGTGTACTGCAGTAAACGGTGACTGAAACAACTTCTTTTTATCTGTAATAAGTACTCAGGTACACCAAAACCTTCCAGAGGTATCTAGAGTTTGTTTCAGCTCAGAGTATTAAGTTAATTTCGAACATCAGTATGATTATTCTCGTGTGCTCACCGATGAATGTATCCTGCATTATCGTTGTCACCATCGACTATAGATTTGGCTCTGCAGAGCACAAATTGTGTTTCGCACAGAATATTTGAAACCATTCCAATAGAGCAAGTCTGTAGTTGTGCTCTTGAAGGTAAAGTGATGTGCTGCCCACGATAGTCTTATGAACCACTATCTCGGGATCGACATTGACACGAACTCGGATCTATTGTTTTCTTCAGTTCTAGAACAAGCTCTCGACTCGTTGTGCCTCCTTTTTTTTTTTTTTTTTTTTTTGCGGGAAGGAGGAGGGGGAAAATGCTTTATGCATTCATGAAGGTCGTCACCATACATGGTATGTCAGACTCTCCCACTGGGTATACCGACTAAAAACCCGCCTTGTCTCCTCACCGGGGTATCATTCCACCTCGGAACCACGGTTGCATTACTTCGAGGTGGACCCCTTTTGGCACCTGTGCCAGTTCCATCAATGTCAGCCTCGTTGTGCCTCCTGAAATGAAATATTCAACAATTGCTGTGAAAAACTATTGAAATGAAACAAATAACAAAAAGTTTCCCCAGAGTGAGCAGAAGATGCTTAGGACACTTTAGTTTTAATTTACATTTCATAAACACCCGAATGGGCTTATTCGTCACGGCAGATTCTGCTGTAAGAAAGAACATTTGACTGAACTTTAACGCAGTTATACTTAGAAGTCGCCGAAGTCGGTGGTAGGTAGTGTGTCGGCTTATTAGACGTAATGCCACGGTTCAAACCCCCAGATATCAAAACGAAAATATTTATTTTGGCGACTTCCTCTCAACAGATTTCTGGCAAAAACTCTGAGAGTAAATAAAATTGCGATGAAAAGTTTCTAAAAAATCTGTCATTCGGATTCCAACTTAAACTGTAGATCCCACCACTCATGTATAAAATTAACACACACAACACAAGTGGTGTGAGAAGCTAGGTTCATAATCCTAACTGAAGGGTTGTAAAGACCAATTATGTACACATGTATGCATGTTTTCTTCACCTCCAACAAAAGTGAAAGTTTTTGTGCCACAACTCCAGTGATAATGATAAATCACAACATTTTGACAAATAGTCTTTCATAACTGCTACTATTGTAAACGGTTGCCATAAAAATTGCCATGAAATTGTTCCCTTGAGGATGGATGAACCAGTAAATAAGCAAACATTTGAAAATGTTTGGGTTTTGGGGGTGTACAAGGAGAGCACTGGCTCTTCTTTTTAGCTTTAACACTAGAAAGACGGGAGAATTAATATACCTTAAAAGAAGGGTAGGGGTCATTTGACTCCCTTTAAGTTTTTATATCGAGATCGTGAAACAGGTCAATAATGTTATGATTTTTTTTTTAAATCTGTCTTTTAAACGCATCTAGCGTATACAAAATGTTTTGAGCTTGACTTTGTGCTATATTTTCAAGCCATTTGGTCAACAACATCAACACAAAATTTAGTTGAATTACAAAAAGTTACGGTATTGGGTTTGCGTTTGCTATTACCTTCATCTATTTCAACCACATCGTGCAAAATACTCAGCAATAAAACATTTTTGTGTCTCTTTGCTTGGTAAACTGTCAGAAGGCACTTATTATTTTCGGTTTTTAGAACTTCATGGGCATGAAAATTTAATTTCGATTTTTTCACATATGGTCGAACATTCCGTCTTGCTTTATTGACTGTCCGGGGAAACCGTTGAGCAGATATTTTGACTTGACATCTACGCAAAGCCAAAATTTTATACCAAATTTGTCGGGTTTATTCGCCATGTATTGTGCAACTTGCTTTTGTAGGAAAGCGTTGTTCGTCGACAGCGATTTTTTCACCTGGTCTATAACAAGATTTGCAATTATCAATAAAAAGGCTCCAAACATCCGAAATTAGGGCGAACTTATATGTTTTTAGTCTAGTAGATCTTTCTTCTCGCACGTCAAAACGAATATATTTCATTATTTCTTTGAATCGGTCTCTAGACATAGTTTGTGAAAAAAAGCAACTCCTCATTTTTTGTTCCATAAATCTTTTACAGATATATTTTTTCATCCACAAGTACTCCTAGCGTACAATACTGAGATGAATTTGTTCAGTTCTTGTAAAGGTATAATCCAGTTTGTATCGCCAAGTTGTTTATGTGCCTCAGCCTGCGTACACTTTTGAATGTGACGCAAAATTGTGTCATCAGTCAGCAGTCGCCAGGCTGTTGTAAATTCAGCACCAATTCGTTGTTTTGCGTAATGGGTAGCTCCTGGATGTTCAACCAAAATGTTATGGGCAGCAAGACGACCTGGTGTGGAACTGGTTTGAGAACAAGTCTTCCAAAGAATTCCTCCTGCTGACCGCCTGTCGTGTTCCTTTTCTACAATTGATGGAATTTGACATAGGCCGTGTTGTTCTGAAACTGAGTGACGTTGGCTACTAGAGAAAACCAACAAAAAATAACGGCATTTTGATAAACAAAAATTTGGTATGCATGTTTTCTTTGTTGCAATTATTTCATGAAAAAAAAATTGGGAAAAGCAATTGATAAAATAAATAGCGGCAGTCAGATATGTGAAGGGTCAGGTGACCCCTCTCCGTCTTTTTAGGTAGTTGCTTTAATAACTGAAATTTGGAATACCTAAATAAAAAAAAATTACTTTTAAATTAAATTTTATGGAGTATTATTAAAAGTCACGAAGTAACAAATCTGTGATATAATTCATAAGAGAAATATTAGCAGTTAGATTTGTAAATGGGTCAAATGACCCCTGTCCGTCTTTCTAGTGTTAAATGACATCCCCTTTTAGTTGTTCCTTGTGTAATACAAACAAGAAACAAGCCAATGTATCATATTACAAGCAATAAAGTTTTCCTTTTTATGTGGCAAAACCAGTCTATCCCTGCCCCATCATCATCATCATCACAATAATCATTGTCTTCCTCCTTCTCAGAGGCAGCTCGATTACAATCGAATCGAATATCCCGGCAACCACCTTCTGCAGAGCCATTTGTTTTTAATGGTTTGACAAGCTCAGTGAGTGTGTTGTGACTACACGGTGGTGGAGTGCGAGAGAAATTATTAAAATTCCAAACTGATAGCAGCAGAAAGCAATTACGATTTGACAGTTTCGGTTTTTTAATATTTTTTTTTGTTTTTTCGTCTCTTTTTCCTCTTTTATTTCAGTTTTTTTTTTGTTTTTGGTGTTCAGATGACAGCAATTTTTATTGAATGGTTATGGGCCACTGGCATTATATTATTAAAGACGAATAAACAACAACAATAACAACACAGTAACACAATATTTATTATTAAATTGTTCACAAAATTAACATTTAATTTGAATTTTTTACCATTCACTGGCAACACTACCAAATCCACATCAAATTACAGCACTTGCTACGGCCATTAACAATTTGGAAGCGCAGCACTCGATCGATACACTCACTTACTATGAACTCCAACAACAAACAAGCAATAGCCGACAACAACAAAAACAACAACGGCCATTAGAAAAAATAATCATAAAACAAAAACTATACGAAATGCGTAACGAATACTGGAGTAGATTAAGTGTAGCATTCGTTGGTTGAATTGAAACTGCATTGGCTTTGGAAATACAATGACGTTACGGCGTTACTACTGGCTTATTGTCGCTTGCCCACTGTCCATTTTCAAAAGAAACGAACATTAACAGGAGAATTTATAGGCGACATTCGTTAGACATTAACTGCAAATACAGGGTCATAAATCAAAATCAAAACAAAATATTTATTTTCCAACTGCCTACACTGAGAGAAAATCACATGATGATTGAAGTATCGATAGTGCAGCGGATGTTCTTTTACCACTGTAAAGTTCGCTGTATCCCAATTCCAAAGAATATTTTAATGTTGCAACAAATATTAAAAACGGCATATCGACGCCTCCGTTCTATAACGTTCTAAATCGAAAAAGTGTGTTTTGAGTTATGAGCTCTCAAAGTTTTCACGCGATATCTCGTAAACTATATACGATACGCCATTGATTCTTTCACTGTTTTTAGTCAAATTTGAGTAGAATTTTTATAGTAGTTTCTGAATTTACAAATTTTAATTGGATCCTAGCTAAAAATGACATAGAATGTTTTAGCGCGGAGAAAATATTGACGATTGGTCGTCTAAGTGTACTTAACATGTTTTTGATAGATCTATTTGTTTTTTTTTTCTATGTACATACTATGTACACTTACACGCACAAATTCTTTTTTTATTTCGAGGAAGAACCTTTTAATTACACTTACAGACACTGGAAAAAGCACACTGAACATACCAAGTACACATAGAAAACACAACATTAAGAAATGTCCCTTCCATAACATTGTAAGTCAACTTAGATTTCAAGACAATTCAAAAATTTCCAAGCAAAAGTATTCTAAGTGTACTTACTACATTTTAGAATGGAAAGCTTTTACGTCTATATGTGTATTCTAAGTAGATTTTTCCCTATAACTTCGGAACGGATCGGCGCATCTTAACCAAATTTTGACAGTATTTAAGTTAGAGAACGTAGAATTGAAAACGTTCTAAGTACACTTAGAACGTTATAGAATGGAGGCGTCGATATGATGCTGATAATATTGAGAGTAGTTAACAGTAGAACTTTACAGAGCTAGGTCCTACCGCAGGGCTGCTGCACTTTTTCCGGAAACCTCTTCAATCGACTTGGGTATGGCACTTACATCGGTCAAGTTGGCCATTGCGCGGAAATTCTTTCGGGACGCCAATCGATCCTGGGTCAATGAGGAGTCCTACTATACCGCTAGACTCCCTTGGCCCTTGATGGATAGAAGGCGCAGCAACCAGTTACTCGGACTTGGTCGGAACATCATCTCGATCACAGTGGCCATGATTACAGGTCATTGTGTTATGAGAAGACACGCGGATAGGATGCAGTTCCCATTTAACGCAGCTCGCATCTAACGTGGGTGCAGATCCGCTGAGGCAGAGGAGACTGTTATCCACCGTCTTTTTCAATGCCCATTTCTTGCGAGGTGCAGATATAGGTTATTTGCCTCTCCAATTCTCATCATCTATTAATGTCAGGGATATAGCTCCGTTTATCAAACTTTCGGGCTGGTTTTCCAGCGTAGAATAGTCGTGCTGAACAACTTCTTCTTCTTATCTAGTTTGGTAGAACTTGGTCAGTACAGGTACTGCGATCACCTGTGGCATCACAAGGACGTGCTCAAGTGAGCTTTTGGTATCAAAGCTACCACTCCAATCTAACCTAATACTGGGTTCAGACATGCACCTTTATTGAGTAAATCGCAATAAACGGCATTATTGATCTCAATATTTCATATAAAATTTCAATTAATTATTGGTCAATAAATTCATAAATTGTTATAATATTGATTAAAACTTGAAATACAACACTGTCATAAGTACGTTCAGTGAGCATATTACAATTTTCCGAACACTTTCTATTGATATTTGATAACACAAATGTAAACAACGACAAACAAAAAATGGAAGGTAAGCAGAAAGGTTTGTATTTTATTTATGTTATTGTAGCAATCAGCTGTTTTGTTTACCTAACGCTAAAAATATTGTTCTCAATAAACCGAATATTGATTTAATAAAAGTGCATGTCTGAACATGGTATAATCTAGGTCCTACCATCGTTAGCAGTGATTTCCCACAACATTAACATATGCAAGCTGATGTTTTAATTGGTGTTGGTGAAAACTCATGTTAAACAGACCTTGAGCTAATCTTTGGTATACAAATAAAGGTCCCTAATAATTCTCTTTCCAGGCTAAATGGCACAGATATCTGATGCTGAAGTTAATATGTATTCTGAACCCTCATCGTATAAAGCCAAAACTTACAGTGCTATCTTCCTCTACTGAGGAGCAATAAGCTCAATCTGTGGGCTCAGCTATATGCGATTATTTCACTCCTACTGGGAAAATTGTGTGATCGTGCTTTAAATCAGTTAAGTAAACCAATGAACCAGGAAAATGGCTTTACGAGTAGATTGAAGGCTGTTTACAATATCCTTCAAGTAGCTGCTTTGGCAGTAAATAACGCTTGAACTGACTAAAAAGCTAACGAGCATGTGAACAGTCATTCAAATTCCAACCTAACTTGGGGCCTGTATATAAAAACATGCGATCTTTAATGGAACATTACGTTTTTGCTGGCGTATTTGCATAGGCAGTCTCAGATGTTCTTTGATTGTTAGAGATCCCTTAAATTAAAAATATTCAGAGAACTTAATTCCTTGGATTGAGTATTGGACATCCACTGGAGACAATTGCATGTATGCGCAGTATTATATAGAAGTTATTTTGGTAAAGAAAGGGTTTTGATTCTTCCTCAGTTTTTCTGCCACAAACCAGGACCAGGGACACATTTCTAAATAGAACCTTCTTCAAATGTACTTACTGTCCGATCTAGTAAAAGTTAAAAGCAGAGATCTACAGAGTCTTGAGCACTAAAAATTGTTCGGGATTGATCAACAAATTACTCTATGTCTTAAACTGGCAGTTAGGTTTGTTCAGTTCGTGAGCCTGGGATATATTCCAACCAAATATTCAAATAATAATGCCAATTTGAACTTGAACAGTAAACTAAACCCAGATCTTTTAGTGTGTGTGAAGATAAATTCGAATTTAAAAACAAAGACACAAACTCACACTCTTAGCAATGCCACTTCTTGCCTCTAACAGGGTAAACTTTGCTAACAGAGCACTGTTAACTGTTTAACAGTGGCACTAAGTAGATTAGTCTTCTACTTTGCAATTATTGCAGACTTTTGGCATAAAATTTAATTCTCATTACGATCATTATTATTTGCGAACAAAAGTGTTGAAATGTTTAGGTTGATTGGTGGGAGTGGAGTGGGTCAAATTTCTCAAAATTATTTCAGCTATCCCACTACCACGGTTCGAAAGAGGACCCTCTGGGCTACCATATGCATATAGTCGGGTAGGTGTACTATTTCTTATATGTTCTCAAAGTGGCCACTGATCTTCTAGAGAATTTTCAAGCAAAAAATTTCTATTTTCAAAGCCAATATTCTTAATATCATATCACTTTATATGTTACTTTTTTGCTGATTATAAAAGGCTATCCATTTCGTGGTTTCAAAAGTATGGGACTGGAATTCGACATCTGTCAAACTAAGTTGTGAAACCAATTTTTTTCTTTTCAGTTGAAAGTCTGACATTGACGAAAATGGATCGCACAACACATAAAAATTATCAAAACCTACTACAAAAAAATGGTGATTCTGCCACAGCCACGTATCGAACAAAATTTTCTTCAGCGATAAAGTACATTTCACACTCGGTGGGTATGTTAATAAACAAAATTGTCGTATTTGGGGTTCTGAGAATCCTCAAGTAATTGAAGAGAGGCCATTACATCCAGAAAAAGTCACTGTTTGGTGCGCTCTTTGGTCCGAAGGTGTGATTGGACCTTACTTCTTCGAAAACGACGATAGAACGACTGTCACCGTCAATTCGGAGCGTTATGGTCATATGATAACCGACTTTTTTCTGCCTGCTGTTGAAGAATACGACTTGGAGAATATGTGGTTTCAACAAGACGGTGCCACATGCCACACAACTCGAGCGAATATGGCTTTATTGCAAGAGACATTTCCTGGCCGCGTAATTTCTCGTCGTGGCGATATCAACTGGCCACCAAGATCATGCGATTTGACACCATTAGACTTTTTTTGTGGGGCTACGCGAAAGACCGTATTTATGCAGATAAACCTTCAACTCCTGAGCACTTAAAAACCAACATTCGTCAAGTTATGGCTGAGATACCGCCCAATATGTGTCAAAAAGGGGGTCGAAAATTACCTCAAAAGAATCAATGCTTGCAACAGTTCGCGTGGAGGTCCTTTAAATGATGTAGTGTTTCACACATAATGTCAAAGTTCAAACTTTACAATAAAAAAAGAAATATCATGAAAAAAATATTTTATATGTGTTTTATTTACGTTTTCTTTTGAAACCACGAAATGGATAACCCGGTATTAAGAGAACTTTAAACCTTCCTTTGCATATAGTATGGTACTCATGGACCTAGAGTATTTCCTAAAATTAGCTCCTAAACAAGTGGGGTTGTTTAGATGGATACTGTTAAACAGCTAACACGCTCTGTTAAGAGCAAATTTTGTTCTGTTAAGAGGAAATTTTGCTCTGTTAACGCCAAATGTGGCGTTGCTAAAATTTATGGATTGCGTCTTGGATTTTCAAATACGAATATAGCTTCACACACATGATCTTTTGTTCCAATGATAATAGCTTTAATACAAGGTCGAATTCTATTGTTTAAAAAGAATCCGATTATGATTTCTGATACCTGCTTAAAGCTGATTTAATTAATATCAGAAAATTACCGTGACCTTGAACTAATAGTTCGCAATGTTTCATTAAATCTTTCTAATTTATTTTCTTTCAGTGTATTTTTAAAAGAAATATTATTATGACGTCCCTTTTGCTGTTGCTGTGTTCTCAAAATGCATGGCTCATGAGTTGTGGTGATTTCTTGAATAGAATAGCCATCCATTCATCCATCTATCTAGCCATGCGTCCATTCAATATGATTTGACTGTCAAAAATATAGTTGTCAAGAATATTTGTTCTTTGTTGTTGTTTTTGTTTTCATTTATTTAAATGAATTCATTTATTATTTTTTTTTTTGTTTTTTTGTCTTTTTTTATGGATTTTATCTTTTCATGTTGATTTTTAAAAATAAAAATTCATAATGAATGCAAGTCTGCCTGTCACGTTCAAACTTTTAACGTGTTTCAATAACTGAATTGTCAGCACCTCCGAAAATAATTTTCAATTTCAATTCTATTTTTACAGTGCACTTGTTGTTGTTGTAGTTGTTGTTGTTGTTATTAGTAGTTAGTTAAGGTATATTTGTTGTTGTTGTTGTTTTTATAATAATTTAAATTATTATTCGATCACAGCGAGATGATATGCCTGCATTGAGCAACTGTTCAATGATTTATAATCTCAGATAGAAAACAATGGCTGCTAATTTAAAATCTGAATAATCATAGCCAAGGGGAGGAGAGAAATATGATATGAATTCTGTATTTTCAAGTATAATAATGACTAGGTTTCCGAGATTTGTAAAACTGGAAGATGGCAAAGGAGTACTAAATGTTCTGCTCGGTATGTGAAATACGCATCCAATATCCTCAGGAAACTCTTTAAAGCTGTACTAAAATTAACTAAACTTTCTAGATCATTAACATGCCAGTACTCCAACTTTTAAACGCCTTAATAAAACAAGAGTCCAGCTCGTTAGATATCAACTACGTTTTGATGGACGTCTTTTGACGTTTGATTATTGAAGATGTATTATTGAAAGTCGCCGTAGTCTAGTAGGTAGTGTGCTGGCTTATTAGACGTAATGTCACGGTTCAAACCCCAGGTCAGACATCAAAGCGAAAATATGAAAAAACAAATATTTCTTCGGCAACTTACTCTCATCAGATTTCTGGCAAAAACTAAATAAAATTGCCATAAAAAGCTTCTCAAAAAGTTGTCGTTCGGAGTCGATTTTAAACTGTAGGTCCCGCCACTCATGCATAAAAATTAACACACACAACATTAGTGGTGTGAGAAACTAGGACGTAATCCTAACTGAAGCGTTGTAATGACCAATTATGTTTGTATGTATGTATGTATTGTTGAAAGAGTCTCAGGCTTATGAGTGTTTTGGAAAGATTAGGCACTTTTATGATAAGCAATAAACATTTCATTGATCAAGCCTTACATGTACTCAACTGAGGGGTTTCATATTTACTTATTTATTTATTTATTATAATTTACATAGCACAACAAGATATGAATCTTATAAGTGACAGTGCTATGTTTGAAATCATTAAGATATAAAAAATTAATATTAAGTTAAAATATAAAGAAAAATATAATATAAAGAAATTTAAAAAACTAACAATACTGTAGAAGTAAATAAGAAAGTTGAAAAAATAATAAAAAATGTTACTATTAAGAAGAATCAGTCTAAAAAACTAGGAATAAAAAAAATATAACCGATATAAACCTATAAAACAAATCACAAATCGTAAAAAATTTTACTTATGAAAATAATTTAAATAACTCCCTTTTTTTTATTTATTTAATTAAGTCAATGGACAAATTCCTTACTGACTAATAACAAAAAATAGGTACAAATCAAATTATATACAACTACAAACAGTTTCTTCAAAAATACAAGTAATTGTTACAATAAAAATATGAAAATTTATGTATTGAGAAATACAATAATATTCCGTTTTATAACGCAAGAATTTAAAGAAAAATCAACAAAGTCTGACAAATAATTAAATTGACGGCAAATTCTAGTCAACGGATCAGCAACAGCATAATTAGTTCTGCAGAATTGAATATAAATAAGATTATAACAGCGGAAATTACGACAGGGAATATTGAATTTAACCGATCTTAACAGAAATTCACAGCAAATATTACCATTGATCAGGTTAAACAAAAAGGATACATTTAACATCGTTCGACGGCTCTTAAGAGTAGGTAGTTTTATTAATGCCAGTCTGCTAGTATATGGAGGCAAATCTAAATAATTCCATCCAAGGCCACGCAAACAGAAGAGAAGAAATTGTTTCTGCACAGATTCGATGTGTTCACTGTAAACATCATAGTGAGGATCCCATACAATGGATCCATACTCCAAAATTGGTCTGACAAGTGATACATATAGCTGTTTCGTAATATAAGGATCAGAAAATTCTTTTGCCCAACGTTTTATGAAGCCAAGAGTGCTTCTAGCCTTATTTACAGTCAAAGTGATATGATCATTAAAGTTTAATTTTGTGTCTAATAGGATCCCAAGATCAATAAAAGAGTCAACATTCTCCAATTGATGACCTCCAAGCAAGTAATTAACCGTGATAAAATTATTTCTTGAGAATCGCATACATTTACATTTTTTAATATTCAGCTCCATCATGTTGTACTTACACCACAAAAAGAAATTATTGAGATAATTTTGAAGATACATATGCTCGATGAAATTATTAAAGGAGAACGCATTTGCATTGCCTAGATTCTGGATGTAATTTGGTAGGGAATTCCAAAGACTAGTGGTGTGTATAAAAAACTGTCTCTGAGACAAAAGAGTCTTGAATCGTTCCTGAATAATGTTCCTAACCCGGTAGGATCTAGCAAATTTAATTCGACAAAATAAATATTCCGGCCGTTCCGTGTAAATTATTTTATGAAGTAAAATAAGGCATTTAATTTTCAAGAGATTATCAAATTTTACATTAAGAATCCGGCAAACCAAATGAGAAATGTGATCACGACGCCCTTTATGAAAGACATATCTAGCTATGTTATTAAATGCCAAGTTAAGTCTACGGGGTATCATCACAATCACAGTTAGCGAAGATTTCACACCCATACAAAAGTACCGGAATTAAGTACGTTCTAGCTAGTTGCATACGAATGATAAAAGGAGTCGAATCAATAACCGTCCATAAGTTCCTAAGCATACTATAAATTCTACCAACAACGACACCTATATGGTTAGACCACGATAAACTGCCATTAAAGACAATACCCAGATTCTTCGCAGATTTGACAAAGTCAATCTTATTTCCTCTGATGCACAATTCAGGCATGAAAATGAATATTTATTCCACAAGAAAATTTCGGCTCAGCTTTCGAAGGACTACCGCAGAAGTAAGTGAAAAAAAAATGAAGAAATTAAAATTCATTCAATCATTATATGAATAATTCCTAGATTAGGATCTAAAGCATTTTTCGTTTTTATATCGACTCAATATGCTGTTATTCGCCGCATCTAAGAGACTCAAATGCACCAAAATATTCCTATATTTTCTTATCCAGATTTAACAAACTTATGGTTTTCTTCATATCTCAGTTGCCCGTAGCGCCATTCCATAGTATAACATTCGACATTTTAGCCTACATCTGTAACTTGGTTTTCAGTGCCCCGAAAACTACCTATAATTTGCATCTTTCAATCATTGCCTGATTGTTAGGTACCCAAATAAAAACACCGTGCACATCCGCTAAAAATTGTTAATCGCCTCCTTACAGTTAGAAGTAATCCTAGACTTTACGTTCCAAGAAGATGCTGATCTAATTGTCATCTGGATGTCAATGAAAATATTAATTTCCATTCTAACCAAATTCCATCAGACCCAGCTCACATATTAACTGGTTGCACATACCATTGCTTGGAAAACCATATCATCGTTCTGTATATAGAATCATATTTTTTTTTGTAGTTTTATTATGTAATCCCACGATTAAATGCACAGTTATTTGCATAAGGGCTCCATCTGTACCAGTAAAAACTTGCTCACTTATTTGTTTTCCACTTTGCGGGAGTATTCCTGTACGTTAATCATTAGTGGCAGAGAGAATAACATTTTCTAAACTTTTTAAGTGACCATTTTTTCCTGTAACCATTTAAGGGTTAAAAACAGCTTACAACCAATCAAGTTTTTTTTCTGTCTTCTCCTGAAAACCATGTAAAGCCCAATTCAATTTCATTTCAATGTAAACAAGACTAAATAAACACGTTCAATTATTGTAAACGGCCTAAACTTACAACGAATTCAAGCAATCAGACATACAGACAGACACACCAGACATCCATCCATTCGTATATCCAAACCACATGGTTACCACTCGTCTACATGTACCAAATATGAACAAATCTTCAATTAACCTTTTGTACTACAACAACAACTGCAACAACAATAACAAAAACAATTCAACAACAATAATAGCAGCTTAAAATGATGAAGAAGAATGAAAAGGAAGGAGAAGAGAGAGAAAAAAAGAAAATGAATTGAAAATGAAAACGAAAACGATTGTCATGACAGAGAGCAACTTGTAATTTGATACTTAATTGACACATCGCTCGTAAATTTGCCAATGAATTGGTTGTTGGTTGGTGGAATTGGATTCGGAATCAGAAACAGAAACAGAATCACAATAAATGTGGCAGACAAGTAGAATGGTCAGTCATCAAGGCAGGCAGCAAAAGGCAGGCAGAGTAAGGAAAGAAACAGATTCTGGCAAATATAACAGCAAATCTGACAGGAGGGACATGCATAAAGTACTCACTTACATTTTACAACACACTCCACAAAAAAAAAAAAGAAAAAACAAATTGAATGGATTCGAAATGTATGAGGCGATGTAAATTATTTACAGTATCCTGGCAAAAATGAAAATCTGGAGACCAAAAACTCAAAAGTAAATAATTCATCATTGTAATACATTCATTGGATATGATGAATTGGATATGAAGCTCCAAGAGCTTTAAAAGCTAACACTAGATATAGTTAAACGGCACTTTAGCTCACATCAGAGATCAGCAATGAGTATTTAAAAAGATGAGTAGAATCAAATCATACTCATAATTTCAGATACTTATACGCATTCATACTTATTTTCAATATCATAGAACGAACCTCTACTCAAGAAGTCGCCGTGGTCTAGTAGGTAGAGTGTTGGCTTATTAGACGAAAGGCCCGAGTTCAAATCCCAGGTCAGACATCAAAACGAAAATATGAAAATATTTCTTCGGCGAGTTCCTCTCAACAGATTTCTGGCAAAAAAAACTCTAAGAGTAAAAATTGCCATGAAAAAGCTTCTCAAAAATCTATCGTTCGGAGTTGACTTTAAACTGTAGGTCCCGCCACTCATGTATAAAATTAACGCACACAACACGAGTGGTGTGAGAATCTAGGACGTTGTACAATGGGTCAATTCGACACGTCCTCTAACCTAACCTAACCTAACCTCTTCTCATATTCAAAGTTCGAAGTACTCATCATATCCATACTTAACAACACATGTGCCATTTTTCGAATACTGCTGTCAAGCTAATCTCGTCGTATCTACGTGATAGAAGTCAATTTGTGTATCATGATGGTACTAAATCGGACAATTTTTTAATATCTAGAGGTGTACCACAGGGCTCGATTCTTGATCCACTTTTATATTCGATTTATTCTAATGATTTGCCAACTAAGTTGAAGTTTTGCAAGGTACAAATGTACGCAGATGATGTTCAGTTGTACATTAGTTGCTTGACATCTGATATTACAAATTGTATAGGGAAAATAAATTGTGATCTGCATAATGTGTTTCAATGGGCGTCGATTAATGGTCTTTGCCTAAATCCGAGGAAATCAAAAGCTTTAATAATAGGCAAGGTAAACTCTACGGCACAGCTTACACCATTACAGATTAATAATACTTCTATTCATAGTGTTAAGAATCTAGGAGTTATGTTTAATAACAGCCTTAACTGGTCCAACCATGTGAATTCTATCTGTGGTAAAACGGTTGCCATGTTGCGAAGTCTTTGGCTAACGCAATATTTTACTCCGTTTGATATTCGTATGCTGCTCGCGAAAACATATCTCATCCCCACTCTGCTGTACGGATGTGAACTGTTTTCTAGTTGCGACTCAGTAAGTAGGAACAGGCTCAAGGTCACTTATAACAGTATTGCTCGATATGTTTTTGGTCGTACAAGGTACAGTAGGATATCTGAGTTCTCATATCGAATCTATAACACATCTTTTGAGAATTTGTTGAAATGCCGTACTCTGTGGTGTACCTACATAAGATCATCTATATTAGGAAACCCCATTATTTGTTTGATAGATTAGTTTTTTCAAGATCTAATAGAGGCTTGAGAATTAATAGCGTTAGATACCGCAGGCAGATATCTGAGAGACACTTTTACATCAATGCAATTCGTCTCTGGAATGAACTCCCAAACAACATACAATTACTAAGCAATGCTAAGCATTTCAAGACTGAAATAATTAAATTTATGAATGAACATAATGCACATACATACGTAATTAATTAATCATATTTTTTTTTTAATATAATTATAAATTTTGTTTTTAATATCTAACATTTGTTATGTTAATTTATTTTTAACGTTATTATTTTGTATTTTCTTATATTTTGTTATGCCTATATCCTTAGCAGTACTAAATATTAAATAAGATGATATCTTGTTGTACTGTATTTACGCCTGAATGAATAAATAAAATAACAATTTTTGATGTTGTTAAGTCACTCGAGTAGGCTTCGAATGGTATGAGTTTGATGTCAATGTTGTACGCATACTCATTGCAACCTGCACTTATAAATCAACGTATGAATAAATCAGTGTACATAGTTAAATTTCAATGTTGTTGGCAGCGTTGCCATTTGCCAAGTTTTCCCTTTTTTTTTCAAGTTTTTGGAAATGCGAAAAAGTTTTCATTAAATTTGTTTTCTAACAAAACAAGTTTTTTCGACAAAATTAATTTAAAATTTTTTTTCAATAAATTCAGTATTAAAACCAGAAACTATTTACATTTTTAAATAAAATATTGTGTATTTTGTTATTCCCGGACAAAAAACACCAACATAGGGTACCGGGCTCCGGAATTTCCTTTAAAAATGTTGGTACTTTTGTAGAAAACGAGTTTTGTTTTTGTAAAAAAAAGTTTTTTTTTTGTAAAACAAAGTTTTTTTCCCAGAAATAAAGTTTTTTAAAAAAATCTGGCAACGCTGGTTGTTGGCTCACTTATATTCGGAATTTCGTGAGTGTAGCAGATCCACATCCACCCCAGAAGTCGTTAGATGGGAGCCGCATTCTTTCTGCGTATCTTCCCTGTAAGCATGGTCACTGTGATCGAGATGTCACTACGTTCAAGTCCAAGTAATTAGTTGGTGCGCCTTCTATTCATCGAGATCCAAGTGAATCCGGCAGTGGAGCAAGATTCTTCATTGACCCAGGTTGGCGTTCCGAAAAAAATTTCCGCCCAATGGCCAATCTAACCGAGGTAATTGGCACACCCTAATCGATGGACGAGGATTCCGGACGGAGTGGACCAGCTCTGACGAGCTGATCTGCCCTGCAGTTGCCCGGAATGTGTCGGTCCCCAGGAACCCAGACAAGTGAGACCCTGAAGCGCCCAGAGAGAACGTCGAGATAGCGTCAACACTCCCTAACGGACCTAGAGTTAATCACAACACCAGATAGAGATCTTATAGCAGCCTGACTATCCGAGAAGATTGAGATGCGACCTGCTCAAGGCCATCACCAAACATAAAAAGTCGTAAAAGGCAGTCGCCGAATTCTAGTGGGTAGAATATTGGATTATCAGACGGGAGGCCCCAGTCCAGATATCTTCAACAAAACGAAACGTGACAAATATTTCGTCGGTGACAGAATTGGTCATTACAGGATTATAATATAGTTTCTGATATTACTTATGTTACATACATACATACATACATTATTGGCCATTACAACCCTTCAGTCAGGATTACGGCCTAGCTTCTCACACCACTCATGTTGTGTGCGTTAATTTTAAACATGAGTGGTGGGACCTACAGTTTAACGTCGACTCCGAACGACAGATTTTTTTGAGAAACTTTTTCATGGCAGGTTTTATTTACTCTCAGAGTTTTTGCCAGAAAACTGCTGAGAGGAAGTCGAGGAAGAAATATTTTTTTTTCATATTTCTTTTTGATGCCTGACCTGGGATACAAACCCGGGCTTTACGTCTAATAAGCCAACACACTACCTACTAGACTACGGCGACTAAACAAGAACCAGAATCCCTTAAAATTTGCTTCTCTACAGAGGATACCATCCTCATTGGTCCCTTCGGTGTGCATTAAAGGGAAATTAGATTCTAAACCAAATACTTTTAAGAACTGTAGTACTGTAATGGACCACATTTTTTTTCCAAAATTGCTGTCTATAAAGGATTTCACAGACATTTAAAGGTATGTGTTCTATTGGAACCAGTCAACGATTTCAAATGATTGACGAGATTCCGATGTCTATAAAATATTAATTCTAATGAGTATGCTGAATGAATCGCAAAGAATTCCAATTGTAAGCAGCCTGTAGTGCCATCATAAATAAACTTTCACCATAAACTCCTCGAAACATATGCATTGTTACCACAGCACCTCGTTACTCGTCGTATATAAATGGGATATTAAATGAAATTTATTTTCAAACTAATTTCTATTATTGATGCCATTAATTATGGAATGCTACGTTAGAGATACAAAACAGATTATGAAACCATCGACCGTGTGTCTGTCCTCTTGCACTTTCCCACACTATTATCCGGGAGTAATATTTTTATAGCTCCGCTCCACTACATTTCTAAACACAAATAAATGAAAATAAAGAAAGAAATAAAGAAAAAAAAATTAAATTAAAAGTGGCAAAACAAATCAAATTTGTTTGAACATAATTTTCATGTGGCAAACATGCTCTTGTACTCTCGTCATATTCGTGGTACAATGGCCAGGCAAATGGTATGAAAAGACGAATAAAAAAAAAAAAGTAAAATAAACAGACAGTCAACACTCCAACCAAAGCCATCCATCACATTTATACGCTAACGGAGTTCGAGCTGCATGCCACCATTCTACTACACTCACTCACTTACTTACTCACTTACTCACTCATTCGCTTACTTGCAGCAAATGTTGTGGCTGTTTTCTGTATTTACACAGCGTTCACGCACGCTCTGTTTTAAATGTTCACAGAGAAAAGGGCAAGAGGGGGAATGGGGGGGGAGGAAGGTGTAAAGACAGAGGTTGGGATTTATGAACCAAAAGAAACATTGAATTTGTTACGCCTGACTCGAAATGATCCAATGAATAGCTTGTTTAAACAAATAAACTAGACACAGTCGGTCAGTGAGGTTGAATAACATGGACAGAAGGACGGACAGACAGACAAACGCACAGATGGACAGTAGAAACTGTAAATTTAACAATGGGACTGCAATTCATTGTCAGATTGATTTGTTTAATTGGCTACGAAAAGGTGAAATACGATGATGATGATAATGATGTTTCATGTTGATGTTGCTGTTGTTGTTGATCCCCTACGTTCATACCTTTCTATGGAACCCCAGTTTTTCTAGAGCTTCGTGCCATTGAGCCACGATGTAAATGCGCAAAACAAAACAAAAAAAAAGTGATTTTCATTTTCGTTAAATTATTTGTTGTTGTTGGTAAACAAATCTCAAATAATAGCCTCAGCTTTCAATCTCATAATTGGTTGTGATTAATGTGTTGTTTTCTAGATGAAGCAGCACTAAACAGAGAGAGAGAGAAAAAAACGTTAATAAAACGTTTTTACCAGCACCTACCAATAATAATAAAAAAAAATACCAAAAATTTATGAAATTCCTCAGCATTTCAATAAAAGCCACCAATTGTGGGAAATTTTCAAAAAACATTTCATTTCTTAAAATAAATAAAATCAGGTCGTATTGTAATAAAATAAAATTCATGGTTCTTTCTTTCTCTTCAAAATTTGAAACAAATTTCACTTTCTTAACAAACAAAAGCAAAAAGATTTTCATGCAACTCCAACACCAACACCAACACCAGCACCACCACCACCAATCACTCACACACTTGCATACCATACCCAGAGAACATACAAATAGGCGCCACTCTTAAACCCCCCTTAAGACCCTGAATGCCATGGCATATGTATCGACATGTATAATAGACATCGAACAAACCGCACAACACATGTCCAAACAACACCCACTTAATTTACTAGTGATGGGCTATGCTTGAGCCGACGGATGGATGGATGGATGGATGGTTGGATGGATGAATGGAGTGCTGGCTGTTGCATCCTCACCATATCAACATGTTCAATGTGCGTCACAATCTGTGTGATGCAGTTTTTAGAATTATGAGTGAATAAATTTGAAATGAAATGTTTACAGAAAACAAATTGCCCAACAAAATGTTGAACGCATGCATTCATCTTCATTTCTAAATCAGTTTTGTTGTACAGTTTTTCCACTTTGTAACACAGTTATGGAAAGGAATAAAATCGTATCAGACTTTGGCAATCCAGCCCTACTAATTGAACACCACATTTAACCATAACTTCTTTGGGGATTAAGCATTAATTACTAGGAATCGGAGGCACAAAATTTTCGGACAAGATGTTTTATGATTTACTGGATATGTGGAGAAGGTAAACACCCTGGATTGAGGGTGTAAATAAGACATCTAATCCATTCTTTATTATTCGGACAATTCTGTGTGCCACTGTTCACAACTTGATGTAAACAACAACAATTGCTTTTCTGTCATATTCCTCTGTTTATACCCTTTGCATAAACAATAACAATTACTAGACAATTATTCGACAGATCTTTGTAACGGATATCTCTCTCTCTTCAAATACACCGCGTCTTCACACAAGACTGACTGTACTTCACTCACCCAGTCGCCTGCTGTGCCTTGCCTTTTATAGGCAGAGCAAACAGTCTGATGAATGTTTTTGAAGGCGAATGTTCATGACGTCGCTTTCTCGAAATCTCTATAAATGTAAATATCGTTGTTTACATTTATTCTTGTAGTGTTGTTTGTGGATTTTTGTTTACTTTTTTTGTTTACCATTTTTATTTTATGCCGGTGTTTGTTGTTATATTAAGCAGTACGATAATTTGTAAACAGGTTTGCTTACTGCATTGTTTTGTGTTTGTAGCTTTTGTTTATAATTTTAATGTTAAACGATGTAAAAGCAAAACATCAGTATCTTGATTTTTCATTTTCGTAACAATAGGAATAATTGCTCTCGTACAACTGATAGTTCTTAGAATCGGTATTTAGGAACGTATCGACAATCAACGACACTCGGATACTCAAGTCACTCCTTTTTCCCAACTATTACATCGTTTTTGAAACGAAATTTTATTGTATTAATTGAAGTTCAACTCTGCAAAACATAATTGCAATTGAAAATTGAAACGATATATACTCTACGGCATTCAGATACTGGTTTTAATAGGATTTTACTTAAAGCTACTGCAACTTCCAAGATATTCGTATTTCAATGAGGAAAATGTTGAGTTTGAATACCTGGGACTCATGAAAACAGGTACTGGGACTGCCAGCTCTCTGGTTACTTGTTATTTCAGTTTGCCAAATACCCCCTTGTCATTTAAGCATCTTTCCTCTGAGAGCCTCAGTTTAAAGTCGCTGATTTTAAGCGACTGTAATGCAGCAGCCTCACATATCTCGATAGCACTCAGCCATACTTCTTGTGTAGACCACGTTCTTCCCTATTTAGACCTTAAAAATTCTGTATCCGCTAAAGACAAAATTAAAACTCAATTACCATATTTAACTACAAATCAATCACTACAGATTGTCCAAGACAAAGCAATGTCAATCAGCACTAGATTGGCCTGTGAAGGAAAGACAGATTTTTGAGAAACTTTTCATGGCAAATGTATTTGGTTAGTGAAGTTCAGTCAGTCTTGTGTGACGACGGGTGTGTTTGAAGAGAGTAATCGTGGTTTGAAGATCTCTGTTACAAAGATCCGTCTAACAATTGTCTAGTAATTGTTATTATTTATGCAAAGGGTGTAAAGAGAGGAAAGGGTTGTTGTTTACAAACATGTTGTGTGAATAGTGGCACACAAAATTTATTCGCACAATTCTAAAGAAAAATAAAATAAAAATAAAAGAATTTTAATTAAAACTAAACAGAAATTTATTTTTATTAGATTTGCAATCTACGAGCTCATATTTTAAACGTTTTTAAAAGGTATAAACGTAACAATACAAATTAAAATCAACTCAGAACGACAGATTTTTGAGAAAGTTTTCATGGCAATTGTATTTACTCTGCGTGAGTTTTCCCCAAAAATCTGCTGAAAGAAAGTCGCCGAAGAAATATTTTTTCCAATTTCGTTTTGTTCGAGATGTCTGAGCTGGGGCTTGAGCCACGGGCTCGCGTCTAACAACCCAACACACTGCCTACTAGCTTACGAAATCTTCAAGGCCTTTACAGCTTATAGAAATGCAAGTATCCGTACCATACACGGTAGCGCAATAGCAAGTTTACGAATCTACTTTGGCTTGAAGACACTGTAGAAAGATTTTCGTGCCCGTTCCGGTGATATAAAAGTCCTTGCGCTAGCCAAACTTCGATTTACGTCAACATTGTTAAGCCGTAATTGCTGGCTTATTATTGATCTAGAAAATTGATCTTTTATGTAAAACTTTGTCTAGGCAGTAATTTACATTGAAAAAGCTTTTCTAAAAAGAAGTAAAAAGAACCTGGTGTAACATCTTCTACTCTCTTCTTTACTTGTTTCTTGTGTCTCAGTTATTAAGTTCTACCTGACAGTCACTAAAGGCCCTAACATGGGGTATATAAAAAGAGATTTTCCCAAGGTTTTAAGCAGAAAGTTCTGTTACAAATAAATTCATAAGACCCTACGATGGTGTATATAATGAAAGATTTCGACATGGTTTTAAGCGGAAAGTTATGTTACAAATAAATTCGTATTTTTTCTTCAACTGTAAAGAATTCATTCCTTTAATCCTCTGCCACTACTTAAGCTCTTCAAAAACTTAAACGAAACAAATAGTCCGTCATGAAGCTTGTGAAGAACAAAAATTAATTGCATTCAATTTGCCCACAAATGTTTTACTCATCCATTTATAATACATAGAGACCCAGTGAGTACGAGAGTGTGTGAGTGTGTAAATCTACAACAAATTTCATTTTTCTAACGTTTGTCTGTGCATCAACCGTCTTCTGTTCATTGGTCCGTTTAGCTGAGAATCTTATAAATTGAATAGAAAAATACGGAATAAGTGCCACCGCAACACACTACCAATCACCGTCACCGTCACCGTGAAGCGTAAGAAGTGACACCAAGCCAGCAGATAAATTACCAGAAATTTTTCAAAAAATTTTCTTTTGCTTGATTCGAACGCAAAAGATTTTCCAAACTGTTGTTCATGAAATTTTTTTTTTTTGTTCAGTTTTTCGGTTCAGCAACTTTATAGGGATGTTTCCTCATGTGTTTTCTGGCGACTCGCGTTTATTTTACAGGCAATGTGAGATGCAAAGATTTGGGATTTGTTTTCTTTTTTGTAAATCCTCTACCAAAATACATGCATTTTGTTGTTTTTGTTGTAATACTATTAGGAATTCAAAGTTTTTTTTTTTCAATTTATTTTACATCATCGATCATTTGATTGAAATTATGACAGAATTTGAATGATAAATGTGAGTGATTTGAAGGAGCTTTCAACACAATTCTGATTTCTGATTTCTAAAGGGCTTGAGAAAACTAAACGTAAAGAACAGAAAAGTTTCGATTTCTTTGTTTTATTTAGTGTTATAAATCATAAATTGATTGTGATAATTGATTGGGGAGTTAGAATTTTGTTATGTTACATGCGAGATTGCCATGCCAATTAATAGGGCATTCAATTAAAGAGTTTCAAATGTAAGAGCTTAACAATGAATTGTTTTCAACAATTTTCTTATTCAGTTTCAGATTTATTTCAGCACAAAATAAATATACGAATGCTTTGTTAGATGATTTGTAAATCCTCATTTCAAAACGTGACAGAAGAGCTTAACAAACATAGAAATAGGCGCCACCTCTCAAATCCTTCATAATTTCCCAAAACTTTGAACATGTTGAACAAGAAAGAAAGTCTACAGTGCAGAGCTTACACTATGTATAATGGGCATAAAAGTCAAATTCAATTGAAATTTTTCCCACAAAAATGCTGACAAAACGAATTGGTTTTAGAAATACTCTATGAAATGTTCTGTAGCAGCTGGTGAAATAACGAACAAATTGCCTGGTTTCCTATCCAAGCGTTTTTTGAATTTTTGGAATGTTTTTACAGGGGCAAAAATTTAATAAAAAGACTCAAAAAAGCTAAGTGAACCGTGTGGAAATACTAGTTTTCTGCAGTCTTGTTGGACAGGATCAGCAGCTGTCTTTATATCCAATTCAATTAAAGTGTTCTATGCTATACTCCTTCTCTGATCTTTTAATCTCTCTGATCTAATATTGAAGGAGCGGCGTGAATAATTAAATCTATTGCCTCAGCCTGGATTATGAACATGCTGCATTACTGAAAAGCCATAGACATATTCGGCCCGACTAGGTGGTTCCTTCTAACTTTCTAGATAGAATATTTGATTTTATTTGATTCCAACCAGAGATCAGCAAAGAGTATTCAAAACGATGAGTAGATTCGAGTCATACTTATAATTTCAGCTACTTATACGCATTCATACTTATTTTAATATCATACTCATACTACTCATATTCAAAGTTAGAAATACTCATCGTACTCATACTTAACAATACGCACGATGTTGTTGATTTCGACTCTCCATGATTCAACATATACACGAAGCACAAAATAAGTAAGATTCGAGTACGAACACCACAATACTCGCTAGAAGGTTGTATGTGTGCTTTGCTTGCTGTCTTTGTCTTTTCTCTTCTTTTGTAAATGCAACAATAACTACTACTGTAAATTTTGATGAATGATTCGAGTGACTCGAATCATTCGTAAGTATTATAAGTATTTTTCTAAATTTATGAATCTGAATGAGTAGGCGTATGAATCAAACAATGAATCGAATGTTGTGAGTTTGATGTCAACGTTGTACGCATACTCATTGCACGCTGTACTTATAAATCAATATTGTAGCGAGTACGAATGAATCAGAGTAGTTGAATTTTAATACTCTTGACTCACTCATACTCAAAATTTCATAAGTACCTATGAGTAGCGAAAATACGATTCATTGCTGATCTCTGATTCCAACAAGGTTTGACGATCCAAAGGTTTAAGTGAGGCACATGAAGAACGTATACCGAACAAAATAGGCTGTGGGATATAAAGGGTGATTTTTTAAGAGCTATAGGAAAAATTTTCAAAAAAAAAACACATAAAATTTAGAAAAATGCATGAAATCTTTATTTGAATCGATAGTACGGTCCATATAATGTAATGTTTGAAGATTATTTCATGAAAATGTTGACCGCGACTGCGCCTCAAATGGTCCATCCGCTTAGTCCAATTTTGGCATACTCTTTCCAACACTTAGGCCGGTATGTCACGAATAAATGCTTCAATGTTGTCTGTATGATATCGAAGAAATTTGCACTGCTGAACTGGCCAGAACTCCCAAGGACTTTGACATCATTTCAGGCATAGTTGTTGTTGGCACGTGAATTATTATTAGGACCAATACTAGCAGGATATCCATCGCACCCTCAAGTAATTTCAACAGGGACTGTGGGTCTAAGAAGAAAACGATTTCCCATACGTAATGTTTGTTTTTCGCGTTGTCATAAGTGGGACCGCACCAAACAAAAGCCGATGATTCTGATCTGTTCTTACAGAGGCCTTAAATTCTTTCGCCATAGGGCCATTCAATCACTGTAGTGATCTAACCTAATCTTACTCTGTTAAGGATAGCTGAGATATTTGATCTCTTACGTTTACATGGTAATGCAAATTCCAAAGAATGCCATCCGAAGTGGCACTGTATTCCAACAAGATTAATTTCAAATACAATTTAATTAGGTTGCTTAATAAGTGTTCGTGCAGTATTTGGTTCGAGCACTAAAACAGTGATTTATTTAACACAGTCAATTTCGATAAAGATTACAATTCTGCAAATGGCCCGTCTATGTCACATAGGCTATTTGCATGAATAGCACACAAGTGGAGTCATCTGAGACTGGCTTATTCATATAAATCTTGCTATTGAGTTACTATGATAGTCTAGATAATGTAGTATTTAGTTCGTTATGTTTTGGACAGACTAAGGTGGTACTAATTGACACACTTTGAAAAAACTCTGGAAGCGTAGGCCTACCTTTCATTCTCTTTACCTTCGGTGAAATGGAAAAACGTTTGGAATACCACGTGGTTCTGCGAAAACAATTTTAACCCTTTAATAAACAATTAATATTTGCAACTGAAGAGTACATATTTGCAAAGGAATACCAGGAACTCGATGCCTGAATACAGGGATTTCCCACTAAAAAGCAGGCAAACAATTCTGTTAGAAAAAGAAGGCAGAATAATTAAAGAAGGCTCCAGTAAATGGAATGCGTATCAGAATGATTGATACGGCAATGGACAGTTTAAATTTCAGAAAATTAGGAATTTAGTCACAATTAAAGTAAGAAAACAAGAGATTTGGCTTTAGAATTCCAACTAAGGACTGTTGATCTGAAGATCCTGAGGTTCCCAGTGAAACTGTTGAGATCTATACTGATTGTTCCAAAATGCTGTAGCATATCTGTGGTATACTTAATAATTGTTCTGATCATCAAAACGAAAAATGTTTAATGGTTCTTTATTGTTTATTGGAAAATGTGTCAATTTCACGTTTAAGCGACCACCAGAATTTGGCCAATGTTTGCGCAAAGCGAAATAATAATATTTACAAAAAACACAAATACACAAACTTCTGGCAGTCGCCCAAACGTGAAATTGACAGATTTTGCGGCAAACAATCAAGATTCATCAAAAAAAAATTTTAAATTTTTGAACGGAAAGTTCATTTGATAAGGTGAAGTACGGTAATTTTTGTTCGATTTTGTCAAATGCAGTGTCAATCTCTTCACAAGAGAATGCACTTTAAGAACGGCTTAACTTGAAAAAAAAAAAAAGAAAAAATAATTTTTTCCAAGTTCACGCGATCAATACTCATAACATTTAAGTTTGAACCATATGTTTATTGAAGTCGCCGGGTTCTAGTAGGTAGTGTGTTGGCTTATTAGACGTAAGGCCTAGGTTCAAACCACAGATCAGGCATCTCCAACTAAACGAAATATGAAAAAATATTTCGTAATCCTTTCGAATCATTTCGTAATCCTTAGGTTAGGTTAATGTGGTAGCTTTATACCAAAAGCTCACTTGAGCACGCATAGCGGCCCGTTGTGGCACCACAGGCGAACGCAGTCCCTGTACTGACCAAGTTCCTCTGAGCCAATGAGGGGGAAATCGGTCAGCGCAAGGGCTGCACGTCGTAATCCTTACTAAAGAGTTGTAATAACCAATTATGTATGTATGTTTATATGTTTATACCGTTTTAAAGGCTTATCTGCCCCTTTTCAAAAAACTTTGGAATTTTTTGGTTTAAAAAAAATATTTGGGTAATCAATAATTTTGTGTGAAAAGATTAAAAATACCGTTTTTGTCAAATAAAAGTATGTATTTGAGAAAAATATAAAAAAAATATTTTTGAGTTCTACTTAACAAAACTCAGATTTATTCACAATTACATTCGAATGTTATTATGTACGCATTTGAAATCAAATATACACTAGAGCCCCGACTTGCGTCGATCCGATTTGCGTCGTTTCGATTTGTGTCGCTTTTTAAAAATTGACAAAACTCAGCTTGCGTTGCTGCAATTTCAACTTGCGTCGATTAAATTTAGCCGAATTTGAAGGAATGGAAGAGGATGACATTAATGAACTTTTACTGTCTCACGATGAGGAGCTTGATAATAAAAATTTATTATCCATTAATATTCAGCATGCCTTAGAAGATGATGTTATGATAATTGATAATACATTAGAGGAAAAAAAAATAACAATTTCCAATATTTCGAAAGCTATGCAATTAATTTCCCATGCATTGGATATATTTCCTGAACGAAAATCGTAGCGAGGGCGTAGCAGCATCTGCTGACCAAGCCATTAGTTGTTACAAGGAAACATATCAGCAAAAAAATCTCTAAAAATTCAACAAAACTTTTTGTTAACAAACCTGTAAGACCACGTAATCAAATGGAGTGTTGTTGATTTGAATTTATTATCTGAAGAAAGCACCATATAAACTAAACAAAGCAGAATATCTTCTTTAAAATTAATTTTTTTTATAAATGAAATTTTATTGATTTTTGTTAAGTTTTTTTGTTAATTTATATTTTAGCTATTTCTTTATAATAATTAGAGAAAACTTTACTGAACTTATTAAAATAATGAAAAATGTTTTCATAATTCTGTTTTATCCGAAATATTAAATTTTTTTGCTTCATTTTGCTGAATTTCAATGCATTTGTATAGAAAAATTTGATTCGATTTGCGTCGTTTCAATTTGCGTCGCAATTCTCCGGTCCCCATTAACGACGCAAGTCGGGGCTCTAGTGTATTGACAAGCACCTTAGTAATGTTAAGGATAATAAAGTATTCATAATATATCCTGACAAAATAGGCCTCCTCTTGCATTTATTTCCAAAGTAATTTGTTTTTGTTGTTTTTTTCTTCGTCTTTATTTTAGTACTTCTTCTAAATGGAATTCCATTAAAAGATTATTTCACTCATTCTCACCCACTTAAAAGGCGGATCATTTAATTGATGAAAAACAAAAACACGATTTTGTTATTTAAATCGCTTGAAACATATACATACCATCATCCGTCATAAATAAAGAAAAAAAAAATAAAATCAAAAGTAAGTTTTCTCAACTCATTTATTATTTAATTAAATAGACAAATTTCCCACCACCACCACCACTGCCACCACCAACACTGCCTTCCCTCAACAGCGCCACCTTACAAAACAGAAGAACAATTTCCAAAGAATATGTAGAATGGTGAGTGGGTGCTCAGTGTATTCACACTCAGTCAGTCAAGTCATAATTTTTAACATTTTGTTTTCGTTGTTGTTTTTGGTTTTTGATTTTTGATTTTCATATTCAAAATTATAAGAATAATTGCTGATCATTAATTTATGCATTCATCACAGGGTGGAAAGTCAGTCTACAAATTGTTTGCAGACACACACACACAATAATTTGTGGCACTAAAAGCAAATGACTTACGAACAGAGACTTGCGAACGAACGCTCTTCACTGTTCTAAAGTGGATGTCAATAATTTAAAAAGAAGAAGGAAAATTTATTTTCCTACACTTTCTTCTTGTTGATGGCGCATGTAAATGCAATTGCATTTCGGGGTGTTGAAAGATGTTCAATCCAAACAGCCATACAGCCAACCAAGCAGCCACATACATATGCATACTTGCATATAAATATGGCAGCTGCTACTTGTAGCAACACAGTAAAGTGAAGGCGCAATCAAGTAAACGGATGGGGTAAATGCTCCTTTTTTTCTACTTTGTTTTTTCGGTTATTTGTCAACACTCCCACTTTAATTGTTCGAACGTGTGTGTATGTGTTTCATTATTATGACGGGGTTATGATTGCCGTTGTAAATGAAATCAATTGATTGCCTTCTGTCTTGTTTTTTTTTTTTGTTTCTGTTATGCCCTCTACTCTGCCCACCAACCATAACAATCAGTCTTAAATTGTTTCTTTATTTGCCACGAGTGTTGATAGCAGCACTTAATGCTGCAGCCCCATGAATTAATTGTTCAAACATATTATGCACCACGATACTCCAATTCAATTCAATCCAATGATGATTCAGTTTAATTAAGTGTGATAAAGAATATTGTGTTGTGTTCATTTCATAAACGATTAGTTTATTAAGAGAATCGATTTCGATTTTGAAATGATTTACATCTGCATGCTCTGTGAGTATCAAAAAGAAAATCAGTTTTTCATAATAAAAAATATTTTTCTTTTTTTTTTGTTGGAGTCCATGTCGAAATTTTTGGAAAAGTTGTTTCGAAAAAAATTTGGGTTATCCATTTCGTGGTTTCAAAAGTAAACGTAAATAAAACACATATACGAGTAAAATATTTTTTCATGATATTTCTTTTTTATTGTAAAGTTTGAACTTTGACACTATGTGTGAAACACAACATCATTTAAATGACCTCCACGCAAAGTGTTGCAAGCATTGATTCTTTTGAGGTAATTTTCGACCCCCTTTTTGACACATATTGGGCGGTATCTCAGCCATAACTTGACGAAGTGCTCAAGAGTTGAAGGTTTATCTGCATAAACACGGTCTTTCGCATAGCCCCACAAAAAAAAAGTCTAATGGTGTCAAATCGCATGATGTTGGTGGCCAGTTGATATCGCCACGATGAGAAATTACGCGGTCAGGAAATGTCTCTTGCAATAAAGCCATATTCGCTCGAGTTGTGTGGCATGTGGCACCGTCTTGTTGAAACCACATATTCTCCAAGTAGTATTCTTCAATAGCAGGCAAAAAAAAGTCGGTTATCATATGACCATAACGCTCCGACGCTTGACGGTGACAGTCGTTCCATCGTCGTTTTCGAAGAAGTAAGGTCCAACCACACCTTCGGACCATAGAGCGCACCAAACAGTGACTTTTTCTGGATGTAATGGCCTCTCTTCAATTACTTGAGGATTCTCAGAACCCCAAATACGACAATTTTGTTTATTAACATACCCACCGAGTGTGAAATGTACTTCATCGCTGAAGAAAATTTTGTGCGATACGTGGCTGTGGCAGAATCACCATTTTTGTAGTAGGTTTTGATAATTTTTATGCGTTTTGTGATAGTTAAGCGATCCATTTTCGTCAATGTCAGACTTTCAACTGAAAAGAAAAAAATTGATTTCACAACTTAAGTTTGACAGATGTCGAATTCCAGTCCCATACTTTTGAAACCACGAAATGGATAGCCCTTTATTTTCATTTAAATAATTAACTTCCTTTACACAAACGAGTGGCAGGACCTGCAGTTTAAAATCGTCTCCGAACGACAGATTTTTTGAGAAACTTTTCGTGGCAATTTTATTTTGCTCTGAGAGTTTTTTGCCAGAAATCTGTTGCGGGGAAGCAATTTTTTTTCATATTTTCGTTTTGATGTCTGATCTGGGGTTTGAAACGAGGGCTCACGTCTAGTAAGCCAACACCTACCTACTAGACTACGGCGACTACTGATACGGCGATAGCTGATGATACCCAGTTTAATTGAGGTAATCGAAATGTCTATGTTCTGTAACATATCGGAGATTGCAATTCTTAGCGTTACCCCTATGCCACGGAACCCTCTGAATCATCTGTAATTTCCCCAAAAAATTCTCGGGAGTCATGGACGAGAACAGAATTTAAAGAGACATTCGTTGTGTACTTAATAGCAGCTTGGCTATCGTAGTTAATCAAGAGATTTTCAAGAAAAAATTCTGCCATTCCAATCAAGAATCATTGGGCTGCTTTCAAACACTACAGTGATTAGGCAGCCTTTGAATAGATGAGATGGGCAACAGCATTTTGGAACAATCAGTATAAAACTCAAGTGCCTTACTGGGATTCTCAGGCTCTTTAGATCAAAAGTCCTTAGTTGGAATTCTAAAGTCAGATCGCCAGTTTTCTTAATTAATTGTGACTAAATTTCTAATTTTCTGAAATTTAAACTGTTTATTGATGTATCAATCATTCTGATACGCATTCCATTTACTGGAACCTTCTTTAATTATTTCGCCTTCTTTTTCTAACAGAATTGTTTGCCTGCTTTTTAGTGGGAAATCCCTGTATTCAGGCATCGAGTTCCTGGTATTCCTTTGCAAATATGTACTCTTCAATTGCAAATTTTAATTGTTTATTAAAGGGTTAAAATTGTTTTCGCAGAACCACGTGGTATTCCAAACGTTTTTCCATTTCACCGAAGGTAAAGTGAGTGAGTGGCCTTTTAAATGGAAGCGTAAAACCACATTGAATGTATAATTATGGTAAAAACCATTGGCGATCTATTCATTCCCATTACCATTCGCATTCCATTATAAGACATTTGCTTGTATTTAAGACTGACACGCCCTCGCCAAATGTGAATTCCACGGAAGGATTTTAGAGAAATTAAAGACGAGAATTGGCCGCAGTTTATGGCACAATTTGCATTGCTGCCATTATATCGTGTAATTCCTTTTGCCCGCCTACGAATCTTAAATAAACGCTGGATTTTTAAAAGATTTCATTACCGGAAAAAGGGTTTCAACAAAACACATGATGATCAGTAATCTGTCTGTTCGTATGTGTATGTGTTATTAAAAGCAGGTATCACTGTACATATTAAGGTTGTAAGGATTAAGGAATCCTGTTGTATTCTGTTGTATTCTGTTTGCTGTTAAGTACCGATGATAATTGGATTATAAAATTATGATACTCTGCTGACAAGCTGGTAGAAAAGAATTTTCTTGTTTCTTTCACGCTTTTCTAGGTACGAAGGTTGTGTGACTTAAGCTGTGTGTACTTTGATGACTTCTTGCCGATCGCGGATGATCGCCTACATTTGTACAACTAAACAGGGGGTGTGATACACATTGAAATGAAAATATTTGTTTGCAAGAATTTTAAGAATCCCATGCTAATCACGTTTTAAGCTGATGGCTTAAAGAGAAGGTTTAATTGGTTTACAGGCTATATGAGCTTAAATTGATCAGCGGCCTTGTTTTGTAAGCAAATTTTTCGTAAATGTTGACTAATTTGGAAAGCAATTTGTCAGAAGAAGAAAATTGCAGGATATCGTATGGCTTAGAATGTATCACAGTACCCTTTTTAAATTTTTTTAATCACAAATATTGACAAACATAAATTGAAAATAAATTTTTTCAGTTTAATTCCGTTTTATTAGTTGAAATTATTCAATTCCAGGTCAAATATGTATGTTCAGTTTTACTAACTCAATTGATCATTACAGCCCTTTAGCAAGGATTACGTTCCATTTTTGATGCACGCCATTGCACCGGATTGAGTCAAACAATGGCCAGCTTGTCAAATAGGTTAATTTAGTACACAATCTTATCATTCTTACGCCACCTAGTGTGATCTGAATGCATTTGTATAACTTCAGATAAGAGTTTAGGTTTAGGTTAGAGGACGTGTACTTGCCAATTGAAACAAGTACACTACCCGGAGGTCAAGTTGACCCATTGTACAAACGTCCTAAAGGGGAGAGGATAATAGAGGGGATAGCAAAGAAGGAGAGGAAGTAGAAAAGGGAGAATAGGTAGGTAGGTAGGTAGAGGTGGCTGCCCATCCAAGAAAAATTTGGATGGACTCACTTAGGCCGCATTGGGCCCATTGTGCTACCACAGTTATCCGCTATCCCCTAGTCTCGAAACCACTCGGAGCTCCTGATGAAGCGATTCAGGCTGTCAATGTCAATCCTCCAGATCATCCCTGTAGTAAGTACCCAGGTACTTCCTTCTCCTTTGTCAAAGAGCCGGGCATGTACCCAGCAGGTGAGGGACAGTCTCCTCTTCTTCCTCATCTCTGCAGCTTCTGCAGAAGTCGTTAGCAAGGTGTCCAAGACCAATGCGCCTCGCATGCGTACCCATAATGCAATACCCTGTAATGACACCGACAACTACACTGAGCGCGCCTCTTTGGAGTTTAAGTAGACTCATTGTGCGCTCCTCATCCAGCCTTGGCCAGATTTTACGAGCCGTTCTACCCGTGTCCGAGGCCGCCCATCTGTCGTTGACGGAATCGACGATCGCATTATCAATTATGAACTTGCAGGTCCTCATAGGGATGCCCAGATTCGAGAACTCATCGGAGAGTTCGATTTTCGATCGTGCCCCGCCTGGCAAGTTCATCAGCTCTGTAGTTACCCGGAATACCACTGTGCCCCGGTACCCATACGATATGGATATCATATCGTTCCGCTATCTCGTCGAGATATCTGCGACAGCCGTACACCGTCTTGGAGTTCATCAAGTTAGAACTTAGATCCTTGATAGCCACCTGGCTATCAGAAAATATGGTGACGTTCCGCTTGGAGACCCTTCCGTCCCCAACAATTCTCGCCGCAGCAGCCTGTATTGCCGCCTCCTCCGCCTGAAAGACACTGCAGTGGTCTGTCAGTCTTACAGACTGGGCTATTCCAACCGATTCCGAAAAAATTCCACTGCCAACAGCTTCATTCAGCTTCGAACCGTCGGTGTAGATTTGTACGGAGTCCCTTAACAGGTGGGTCACACCACCCTTCCAGACCCCATTGTCCGGAACCGATGTCTTGAATCTCCTCGTAAAGTCGTACCGCGGTGTCAGGTAGTCACTGCTCCCGACAGCACCAACTTCCCTCAGGATATTTGCGTGGCCGATATCCGAGTCATGCCACTGTCTAGTCGCCCAGAGACGTTTACTTATTTTAGCAGCCACTCCCCTACAGAAAAGGTCAAGCGGAAAGAGGCCCAAAATTATCTCCAGTGCCGACGTAGGTGTAGTGCGCAAGGCACCACTAATGATAATACAGGCTGATCTCTGCAGTCGCTGTATTAGTTTCGAATTAGTCTTCCTATCAAGGGATTCCCACCAAACTAGGCATCCATAGGTCAAGATAGGTCTGACCACCGCTGTGTAGATCCAGTGAATCATCCTAGGTCCTAGGCCCCATTTCCTCCCCAACACACTGTTACAAGCATACAGGGCAATGGAAGCCTTTTTGATTCTGTTAATGATGTTCGATTTCCAAGACAGCTTCCTATCCAGGATGAGTCCTAGAAAGTGTGCCTCCTGTTTGAGTTTCAGTTCCGTCCCGTTCTGTTCGGTGGCTTGTACCTTCTCGTAAAGAGTACTACTTCCATTTTCACCGGGTTACCACCCAATCCACGATCAAATGCCCACACGCAGACACTGCTCAGAGTCAGTTGCATCCTATTCCTGATAGTGTCGACAAATCTTCCGGAGATTTTCCGGGAGAATAAGGAAGCAGAGAAATTACACAAACTAACAAAAAAAAAAACACAAGAGAGCGAGACAGCACTATTGAAGCCCTAGCGCTTCTCAATCAGCCCAAACTAATAATGAATCTATGGAGAGCCTTGATGTTGGCTCTCGACAAAGCATTCAAACCCCCAAAGAAACCCCTTTCCAAGGGTTTTCAACCTCAACCTACTAAGGGCTAGACAGTTACAGAGGAGGTGTTCGACAGTCCCCAACTCCACCTCATCGCAACATACCCGGCTGGAATCTGTTCCAGATCCTTGTCAGCGATCTAATCTCACAGTGCCCCGTGATAAACCCAATAACTAACCTTAAACTGGTCTTACCCAAGCCCAGCAGTCAATCTATTCTTACGCTGTCTATAGCAGGCCATAGACACCTAGAAACATAACAACCGGATCCATTCCTCCAATACCTCTGCTCTTCCCCCCTGACCCATCCATTGATGAGACCGTAGAGGTGGCAGATTGTGGGATCAGAATCAACTATTAAATCAACTATTAAACCTAGTCGCCGTAGTCTAGTAGGTAGTGTGTTGCCTTATTAGACGTAAAGCCAGGGTTCGAGCCCCAGGCCAGACATCAAAACAAAATACAAAAAGTATTTTCTTCGGCGATTTCCTCTCAACAGATTTCCGGCAAAAACTCTGAGAGTAAATAAAATTGCCATGAAAAGTTTCTCAAAAAATCTGTCGTTCGGAGTCGACTTTAAACTGTAGGTCCCGCCACTTATGTGTAAAATTAACACGCACAACATAAAGTGGTGTGAGAAACTAGGTCAATAATCCTGACTGAAGGGTTGTAATGACCAATTATGTATGTATTAAACCTAACCTAGCGAGAGCATCCGCCGTCTCATTGCCGAGTATTCCGCTATATTCAGTCTGGTCCCAAAGTCCTCAACGACTCCTTGCACTCGCAAACGAGCCGTGATTTACACCAGACCCAGTGGTGTTGTCGAGCTGGAACGCTCCGGAACGTCGTTCCGGTACTTCCTTTTTGGACAGGAACGCGTTCCAGAACTAAAGATGATTTCTGATAACGAGAGTTGGCTGACGTTTTGAAAAAAAAAAAATTATAAAGAATTGCTGATTTTTTTTCGAATTTTTGACGAATTTTTATATGTATTTTTATAAACAAGGGTTTGAACCGAACCCGAACCGGAACAAAAAGCGGAACGAACCGGCTTGTTTTTCCGAACCGTGAACCGGAGTTCGGAACGTTTTTTTCTGCTGAACCGGAACTCGACCCGAACCGAAACAAATACGTGAACCCGAACCCGAACTAATTACTAGGATCGGCCCTGTCTGTATAATTATATATACGCGTTCCGGTAAAAAAAAAATTAGCACAACACCACTGACCAGACCGCCGCAGATAAGAGTTACTACACCTTTCAACTCATTTCTATGCTGTAAATTGGCTTTACCTTGTAATAAACCCATATGGCGGTACTCCATTAAAATTTGTTTACAATTGTTTTATAGAAACAAAGAAAGCAAAACCATTCAGAATAATGAAAAACATTTTATTAATCAATAAAATTAATAAAATTGCTTCACAACAAAAGGAATCCATCGAATGAAAATATGTTTTTCAATAATAAACATTTTAAAAAATTTTAAATCACAACAATTTTAATAGATTTTTTATAACGAATAACAATCGACCAAAAAAATGAAAAAAAAACAGAAAAATTCTTAATCCGTTTAAGGCCATCAATCATTTTAAGGCGAAAAGTAACAAAACTTTTCAGCCAATAAAACCAAAAAAATTAAAAAAAAATAACAAAAATTAAGAGGACAACCTTAACAAATGGAAGTGTTATAAAATACAAAGAAACGAATAAAAAAAATAAATAATTTCAAGTGACAAGTCTTATTAATGCTTAATAACAGCAAAATTATAAATAATTTACACAAATTTTGGCATAATCAGCCAATACAAATGCACTGCACGCGATCCATTATGGATTTCTTAACATTTTTATTTTTTTTTTTTCCTGTTTGTTGTTCATTATTTGCGCAGTGATTAGCAAAAAAACAAAGAAAAAAAAACAACAGAAACAGAAATAAATTTTTAATTGAATGAAATTAAAATTGTCAGTGTACGAGAATGACAACAACACCACTTAAATACAAAAACAGAAAACAACAAAAAAAAAACAAAAAAATTCTGTAAAGTAAACCTGAAACGAATTTATTGAACCTTAACTAAGAGCTGGCAACATCAACGCCACCCACTGTTTTATTATAAGAATAATCGCCTCTATTATCTGAAGTCGCCGTAGTCTAGTAGATAGTTTGTTAGCTTATTAGACGTAAGGCCACGGTTCAAACCCCCAGGTCAGACATCAAAACGAAATATGAAAAAAAAATATTTCTTTGGCGACTTCCTCTCAACAGCTTTCTGGCAAAAGCTCTCGCTGAGTCAAATAAAATTGCAATGAAAAGTTTCTCAAAAAATCTGTGGTTCGGAGTCGACTTTAAACTGGAAAAAATTAACACACACAACATAAGTGGCCGTGTAATATTGACTGAAGGGTTGTAATGGTCAATTATATATGTATCAGAGGTCAACAGTGAGTATTCAGAAAGATGAGTAGACTCCCAATGTCCATCACTGACAGATCAGTGAGATTATTTATATAATAAACATAACTTGTCATTACAACCCTTCAGTCAGGATTATTGACCTAGTTTCTCACACCACTTATGTTGTGTGTGTTAATTTTATACATAAGTGGCGGGACCTACAGTTTAAAGTCGACTCCGAACGACAGATTTTTGAGAAACTTTTCATGGCAATTTTATTTACTCTCAGAGTTTTTGCCAGAAATCTGCTGAGAGGAAATCGCCGAAGAAATACTTTTTGTATTTTGTTTGATGTCTGGCCTGGGGCTCGAACCCTGGCTTTACGTCTAATAAGCCAACACACTACCTACTAGACAACGGCGACTTCGATTTATATAATAAAGGGTCTGCCAAAATTTCTCAAATTTCTGTTTTTATTTGAAACTACAATCTTTCCGGTTAATAATGGAAAATAATTTCATTCAAATGTCTGCCTCGGCTGGCCATGCAGTAGCCTACACGATCGGTCCAATTTTTAAGCACATTATCGATTGTGTGCAGCTGTATTTCACCCACCAATGGCTTCACGAATATTGTCCTTTAAAGCTTCAATTGTCTCTGGCTTGTCTCGGCGTAACACTTATCTTTGACGGCACTCCACAAATAATAGTGCAACGGTGTCAAATCGCAGCTCCGACGTGGCCAAACGACATCAGCTCTGCGGCTGCGGCGCAAAACATCGGGTGTAGCTTCGGCTGTGTGGCACGTAGCGCCGTCCTGTTGAAACCAAATGTTGCCAATATCCTTCTCTTCAATTTTTGTGAACAAAAATTCGTTCAACATGGCCCGATAATGATCGCCATTGATTGTAACGGCCACTCCTTGCTCATTTCTGAAGAAAAATGGCCCAATTTTGCCTCTGGACCAAAATCCGCACCAAACAGTGACTCGTTTTGGGTGCGTTGGCTTTTCAATGTATGCGTACGGGTTTTCTGTGCCCCAAATGCGACAATTTTGCTTGTTTACATACCCGTCAAGATCAAAATGAGCTTCATCTGAAAAGATGATTTTTTTTGCCAAAATCGGCATCTTTTGTAAGTCGATCGCAGGCCCACTTAGCGAAGCGAAAACGCGAATACACAACCATATTCGTTCAGCGGAAGAATAAAACTAATTATCTGTCAAATCAGACATGAGCTAAGTGTTACCATTCACGAAATGAGCACTAGTTGAAAAAAAAAAAAAACGTTAGATGGCGGATCCGATACAAACCCAGATGTTTTTTTTTGCTTTCATTTAAAGCTGGGCATGTACCCAAGGTTGTAGGAACAGTTTACTACTGTTCCTCTAACTGCTCTTTCTCATTTCTACAGTACCCACAGAGGTAATTGATAATTTTGTCAATACCAATGTGTCTCGCATCAGAACCAGAGATCAGCAATTAATTGTTTTTTCGCTACTCATATGCACTCATGAAATTTTTAATATAAGTGAGTCAACTTTATTGAAATTTAACTATGTACTCTGATTCATTCGTACTCACTACTTTGATTTATTTATAAATACAGGTTGCATGAACTATGCGTACAACGTTGACATCAAACTCATGCCATTCGAAATATGTTTGATTCACATAAACCTACTAATTTAGATTCATAACTTTAGAAAAATATTTATAATACCTAGAAATTATTCGAGTGACTCGAATCATTCATCAAAATTTAAAGTCTTATGTGATGTTTTTGTAACACAGGCTATTTCACTTGCTTGCCTGTTTATATGGGAAACACAAACAAAATTGAATGTTTTTGTTTGTGTTTTTCATGCAAACAGGCAAGCAAGTGAAATAGCCTGTGTTATAAAAACATCACATTAGTTATTGTTGCATTTACAACAAAAGAAAAAAAGACAGAGCAGCAAGCAGAACAAAAATACAACCTTTTAGTGAGTATTTTAGTGTTCGTACACGATTCATACTTATTTATGTTGAGGAGTTATGGAGAGACAAAATCAACAAACAACATCATACGTGTTGTGTTGTTAAGTATGAACGTGATGAGTACTTCAAACTTTGAATATGAGTAGAAGAGGTTCCGTGATATTAAAATAAGTATGAATGCGTATAAGTATCTGCAATTATGAGTATAATTCCATTCTATTTACTTTTTGAATACTCATTGCTGATCTCTGATATCTACAAACTTTTGACTGTATTAACTATCGATTTTAGAATGCCGTCACTGGCCACTATAAACCATATACTAGGCATTATTAAAAAATATATTCTTTTACCGTAGGTAGTTAGGAAAAAATACTTGTAAGGCTACCATGATATTTGTAAGGCTACCATGCTATGAATCTACGTAGACTCCCAAAGTCCATCATTTTCAAATCGGTGAGATCATTTGCGTAATGAAACCTAAACGCTTCCTTTTTCTTTTAAATAAAGCTGGCCACGTACCCAAGATTGTAAGGACAGTTTTCTACTGTTGATACTGTTTTCTTTCTGCTCTTCCACGTCTCTACAGTTGCTGCATTGTCCAGATGAATGCGTCTCGCATAAGAACCTAGAACGCAATATCCAATAAAGATTCTAACAACTACTCTAAGAGTGCTGCTTTGGAGTTTGACCAGTGTTACTGTGCATCTTTGATCTCGTCTTGATCAGATTTGCTATGCCACATTGCCCAAAATCTGTTACTGCATCATCAATTCGATCAATGCAATCATACCGCCCGGAGCCCTTGTGATGTAAAAATTGTTCCGCTCTATCATCTCGTAGCCTAGTACCTCGTTCGCTGTACGGCTAGAACCTTCATTCGTTGTTGATTTCAATTGATGAGAATTGAACTCAGAACTATTGTCTCTTCTTCTACTAAAAGTAGGGTATTCAATAACAATTAAAGTGATGCAGCACACATACAAAAAAGAAACAAAAGAACACAATTGTATTGCGTGCCATAATTATTGTTATCGCCTGTATATGGTACAGAGAATTGAGCAGCGATAATTTTGTACGAGAAAACATGCTTGTCTGTTTCGGTATTTGAGGAAAACATGTGTAGAATTACAGGTCACACCTTAAAAAAAAAAAAAACTGTGTTGAATTTTTTAACAATTCAATTTCAATTCCAATTGAATTCAACACTGACAGCGTAACAGCAACAGTAACAGAAAAATTAAAATTTTTAATTCAAAAACTCATTAAGTAATGGTGGCTGCTTTAAAAACCAATTAAATTTCAAAACTACTCGTATTGAAAAATTGGCAACAAAAACAACAACAAGCAACGATCACACACTCATGTAATTGAACATTTTAAAAGCGTTGCCTTGTTTTTATGGCTGGGAAGATCACAAGGCATGAATAATTTAATACAACAATTACGCTGATTAAGCCTGATTAACACTGGGACTGTGACTGTGACTGAGACTCAGACTCAGTGATTTATGATTACTTTTGCCAATTATTTCTCTGTGTGTGTGTGTACATTTTTTGAATAATTTTTTAAAAATTAACACAAAAATTCTTTTTAATTGACATTCGCCGGTTCAGTTTGAAAACATGTTCCTTTCCTTAGGGGTGTCTGTTTGGCATTGTCGCTTGCACTGATGATAATGATGATGGCGATGGTGATGCATCCATCATTTGATTTGGATTTCAATTTGTTTTTAGATTTTCCAAAGCGGCCTTTGTATTGTTCTTGCTCTTGTTAACAATTTAACAATTTTAATCAACTGCTGCTACTCTCTACTGTACTCTACTGTAGTCCACTCTACTTTAGTCTTGTCTAGTCCAGTCCATTCTATATACATAAATATGTACATGAGTATATATGTGCGTATTTTATTCGTATGTCGGCAGTTCTGGTGTTGCCTAGTACATCATCAATATGAAATGATTGACAACATCAAACCCCAATCATTCATTCAACTTTCCTGTCAATCAAAATGTTGCGTTTTTTTGCTTCCTTTTTTTTTCTTCTTCGATTTCATTACATGACAGACAGTGTGGCAATAAAGCGCAGTGATTTTGTGTATGCATTCTCGACAGAAGGACTTTATTAAAAGAGTTTTTACGTTGTTTTCTACAAAAAAAAAAAAAAAGATTGATCGCATTAGATAACATGGCATGTGCGAGTGGAAGGAAGCAAGAATTTTATAATCAGCGGTTATGTTAGAGGGAGTTTGTTTAAGTTGATCCAGAATTGTTACAACAATTTGGCATACATTACGTGAGTTTGCAAAGTTTTTCATTCATTTTGTGAAATCGTTTCGTTGTAAAACCAAGTTGGGAAAAGGAAAACTTATAAGCTGATCATCAATCAGCAAATGAAAGTAAAATGAATTTGTTCGAAAACTCTTTTATTTCTTTCCTTTAGGGACCAGAGGTCAATCTCCCCTTCTAGATTCTTATTATTTTTTGGGTTTGTTTCCGGTTTATCAAACAAATGTCTCCAGCAAAGCTGCTGATTTATATACTTTAACCAATGTCCTTTCTGAACGTATATTAGGTGTAGCAACCGTGAAAACCTTTCTTCTTATGATGTACCACTCTTTCGACTCTCCTTCCTAGAATGATAGTTGGTGATGTGGCACTTTTTTTGACTTTCCTTTCCTAGGATGTTAGTTATTGATGTGGCAACTTTTTGAACAACTAAAATCATAAATGGCGCATTAAACAATCCTATTACGGCAGTATTATTCGAATTGAAATAATAACTATAAACACAGCTGCTACCTATACGATAGAAGTATCAGAGTCTTGCGAGTGGGGCTTTACTCACATTTACTGGCAGTAAAACAAACATAAAAAAGTCACCGTAGTCTAGTAGGTAGTGTGTTGCCTTATTAGACGTATGGCCGTGGTTAGATCAGACATCAAAACGAAAATATAAAAAAAATATTTCTTCGGCTACTGCCTCTCAGCGGGTTTCTGGCTAAAACTCTGAGAGTAATATAAAATTTCCATGAAAAGTTTCCCAAAAATCTGTCGTTCGGAGTCGGCTTTAAACTGTATGTCCAGCCACTCATGTATAAAATTAACACACAGAACATCAGAGGTGTGAGAAGCTACACTGAGCGCCATAAGTGAGTCAACACCCACTATAATTTTAAATTTTCTATTATAAAAAATATACCTACTTGTAGCACAACAATAATTGAATTGTTGTTTTTGTTTTAACATTTTATAAGTAATAAATAAACGTATTTATTTTTGGAAATTTATTCGACTATTCTCATTTACTTTTCTCGCTATCCTAAGGAAATGAATTATTTCAGTGGTGTTTACTCACTTTTGGCGCTCAGTGTAGGTCGTAATCCTTACTGAAAGGTTGTAATGATCAATTATGTGTATGTATGTTATACGAATAATGCATCATTTAATGGCAGTAAAACAAAGATAAGATGGCTAGAGACAGTGTACACTCAAACCTCGTTTTATGCGAATTTATTTTATGCGAATTCAAATTTATGCGGTTTCAAAATTCTCAAATTTTTTCTTTGCAAAAACGATTTTAAGGAAATATTGAATGTTAAAATCCAAAAAAATGTGTTGTTCGTAACAAAGTTACTACTATCTTTAAATTTTTTCGGCATTTCCGGTTCTGATGTATGAAGTATTATTCAAATGCTATGGACGTGGCGTAATATTATATTTTTATTTTATTGAAAAATTATGTATTTTCTTCATTATTTGGAATATTATATTTATTTTATAAGAACAACATTACGAATTAATATTTCTTCAGATTACGGAAACAACCGATTTGACAAATTATTTCCTATATTTTTCCTTATTTTGTATGGTCTCAGCAAGGGATTCATTTTTTGTTGACTTTTTATATGCGATTTTGTTTGAATTTTAAGGATTAAATTTGAATGCGCTTTTTTATTTAAATCCCTATTAGTGGATTTTGTATGAAGCTGGTGTATCGTTTTTTGCGAAACGAATTAATCGCATAAAACGAGGTTTGAGTGTATAACACATTAAAGGGCTTTACAATAGTTTCATATACAGTAATCCTTCGATTTACGTCGCCTCGATTAACGTTGTTTCGATTTACATACCTACGTCGTCAAATTTTTTGTTCCCTCTAACTTCAATTTGCGTCGTCATTCGATTTACGTTGGTTTTTTTTTTTTTTTTGGAACCAACTGCGACTTAAATCGAGGGATTACTGTAATTGTCTGTTGCTTTATTAAGACCTACATAGGTACCTACATTATTAAGAACTGCATGTTAAATAAAAAATTGATTTGCAACTGAAAATAAATAATCAGAGACTTTACATTAAGGAATATCTAGAGTTATTGCCAATAGGTCTGAAGTATGGTATTAATACCTATAGGTAGGTACATACATATTTAAGAGTAGCTGTAGCACATTTATAGACAGAACAGAGGACACTAAATTGACCGTCGGTCTTAAAATCGCCAATAATATTGCAGCTGCTAAAAACGATTGTGAATAATTGGTTTTTCTGCCGTTAATGACAATGTAGTGTAGTTTCCGGAAAACCATGCTTAGGGACAGAATTATTATTTTGGAAAAGACGTAGAAGAGTGAGTCTTATTAACCATCGGTAATAAGTTTTTAGTATTTCATACACTTTAGCTTACAATACTAGAGTCAAACAAAAGAAACAAAAAAAATTTATTTAATGCCTGACAGCCATAGATTTTCTTCCTTTTTCCTCAAACTGAACAGAAAAACGTTTTTTTTTTTTTACTGAAATTATAGGAAAACTTGTTTAAAACGTTTTAAAATTTATAAATTTTACTTCAAATCATTTTAAAAAACTATTTCCAACCACTTCGATAATCGACAAAGAAAACAAAAAATCATGAAAACATTCCTTAAAACACTGTACGATACGGTACTGTTAGTGTCACCAAGCACAGCTACACTCGTTTTAATCACAATTCAAACACTCGCACACACGCTCACACACACACACACGCACTCGTATATATTTTCCTTGCACATGAAGAGAAAACCGATACAATACAAGTCTCTATTATTTTTTTTTATAAGTAAACGAAGGGGTGAGCAAAAGTGTTATTCGTTCGTTCGTTCGTTTGTGAGAGCCATCATCATTGTCGTCGTCATAATCAACTAAATTGGGACAGACATAAAACAGTGATAATGAGTCTCATATAATTTGCAATTATTAAATGAATCGTTTGCTATAATGGCTGACTTGGCTGGTTGGTTGAGTAGGCACCACTACCACCATCGCCATCACCACTACTACTAGCACTCACAGTAGCTGAGACTAAAATGACGTCGACGTTGTTAAAAGACAAACATTAACACTCCATGAAAACATTAAAAACAACACAACACAACCGTATTGGGGTGTTTTTTTTTTTTTTTGGTTTTATTGAAAATATAACAACAGAAGTGAGTAACGAGAGTCTGATATTCTTTATCTCTGTTATACTAAGGTTTTTAGGCTTTTAATGTTGTTGCCTGTATATTTATCTCTTTCTACTTTGTATTCATTTGTGTAAACACCAATGAAAATTAATGTTTTCCTAAGTAAACTCACTGGAATTCCATCTCAATGGATTGTGGAATGTATTTCAACGCTCTCCTTCTCTCTCTCTTTCTCTATCTCTCTGTTTGTTTAATTTCTCTCATTATTTCCTGCACTCTTTTAATATGTGCGATCTCTCTTTCTAACTTTTGTTAGAGTCTAATTGACGTTTATTTTTCATTGTTTTTGTATTTTTAATTTTTGTTCACTTCTTTTATGTCGTATTGTTTTTGTTAGTGTTGTTGTTGTTGCATGAGAATAAACAAATAATTGTTGTCGTATCGTATCTCTCGGTTACATTCTATATTTCAATAACAATTAATGGCTGGTCATGGAAAAAACTCCACATAGAGAGTGGAGAGTAAGCAAGAGAAAAATCAATCACAGTGTTAGACTTTTTATTACATGTGTGTGTGTGTGTGTGTGTGTTTGTGTATTTTATTTTGGGTGTGCATATGGGTGTTTGCATGAATTCTTGTTTTAAGGAGTGCTTTTGCTAGAGATGTGTGCGTGCATTTTTAATGCTGCTAATTGCTTCCCATTAATTCGAAAATTTGCACGAGAAAATGAATTGAAATTTTGATTTTTCCCTAAGTGTTGCAGCAACAAAGGCATTAAATTTTTGGTTGTAAATTTTTTTCGGCATATTTTTTTAATTTTTCAGTTTTCTAAAGCAATTTTCAAAAATTCCAATGTCAGATTGAAAAATTAGGCTGCTTGAAAGGATATTAAATGGGGCCGTATGGCTAAAATTAAAATAATTTTCAACCAAACTTGTATTTTGGTGGAAAACGTTGTTAAAATCTAAAAAGAATCACTTGTTCTTTAATTTGTGGTCTTTTTTAATCTTTTTCTTTGACTGTAAGAGTATCTGAAAGCCAATCGATAGCGTTGCTTTAATGAATAGGTACAATCGATATGAAGAATTTCTTGGAATCGGATAGGAAACTAAAATTGTGAGATTTTTTCAAGTCCCTCCACTCATGGTTAAAATAAACACACACGCCATGGATGGTGAGAGAAGCTAGGTTGCGGTCCTGACTAAAGGGTTGTAATAACCAATTAAGTTAGCAACTGAAGAGAACTAGTCCTAGATTTTCTGCTGGGTTTAAGCCATTTGCACATTGAAACTTCATACGCTTTTAAGAGAGGAAGTAGACTTCCAAATGAAAGTATACCTACAACATCAAAATATGTGCTTAATTCGACTTCGATAGAAGGTACAAAGGACAGGTCATAGCAATACTATCCGACAGTCCGGCCGCTATCTGAGTATTCAGATCTTGAAGATCTGAATGTTAACTCGAAGATAGCATGAAATCATCTGGGGAGACTAAATCAACGCGCCAGGGTAAATAAAGTTATGTACCTATACTCTAATACCCCGGTTTGCGTCGCTAATAGGACCTGAAGAAACGCGACGCCAACCGAAACGACGCAAAACGAAGCACGATTTTCAATACATTTGTATTGATTTTCATTTAATTGCTTCCGAGATTCATAATTTTAGCTGAAAAAATAGATTTTTCAATAAAAAATATTTAATTTTTTTTTTTTAAATGCAATGCTATTCAAATTTCCACGGATTTTAAAACGGTCAAACCAACCTCTGCTTGCATCAAATTCTTCCGCACTTTCGGCACTTGATAACGGATAATCTTCTTTCAGATCTTCAAATAAAGTTAGTGCTTTCTTTTGAATTACCATTTGACTTAATGTTAAGAAGTGACTCCATTTTTTCCATTAAAGAACTTTTCATTTTGGTAACCTGTTTATATTGTAACGATGATGCGGTTTCAGCAAATTTTTTAATTTTATCAGCGTTTCTGGAACAAATGGATTTTATTGTAGAAGGGGCTAGTCCAAGGTTTCTTCCAATATCAACAGCCCTTTCCCCTGATTTAAAACGTTTTAAAATGTCAAGCTTTTGTTCTAACCATAATTGCTTTCATTTTTGACTCATTGCTACAAAATATTTAGGGGAAATCCCCTTTTTCTGGTTTAGCTTTGTACAAACATTTTCATATTAACGACGCAAACTGAAACAAAAACGACGCAACTTCGAAGTCTCAGAAATTTTAAAAAGACGCAACTTCGAAGCAGACGGAGAACGAGGCGACGCTAACCGGGGTATTAGTGTACTCTGTTGGGCCTTAAGTGATTTGGGAATTCGCGGCAATAAGCTGGCAGATAAGTTTCCACGCAGCTGGCGATGTCATTACACTTCTGGGGAGTAGAAAGGGATTTTAAAAGGTCATACTCAGCGATAGGGTAGGGATATAAAGAGAGGCAAGCATTCTTCTCAAATCATATACCTACGGTTGAGACAAACCAAACTTTTGTTGGGTAATGAGTACCTATAAGAAAAGATTTCTCAATCATACATCAGCATATTCATGGATAACCCAGGTTTGGTAATCCGTCTTTTAACTAGACGTTGTCAGCTTTCCGACAGCCTTCAAGCCGTGCATTTTCCATGGTTTAACTTGCTATGGTTGCGTGTCATTGCTTCTTCTAAATATTGTGCAGCGCTCTAAAAATCCTTGTCAACTTTGGCGCCGACGAGTAAAAATCCTACTCCTGGCCAACAAAATCAAACCAAAGTGAAATGGATAATGGATTTTAAAAATCCTCTTCGATTATTATTCGTATCACAGTTTTTTTTTATATTTTAGAACGTAAAACTACGCATCAATTCATTCTACGCTGGAGCCATTCAACTTGAAATTGTTGTCGTCGCTTAACAAGTGAAAAATATTCGTTTTCACAGCCAATAAAGCAAACATTTTGATAAGCTGCTGCGCCCATTTATAATCTGCCACACACTTTTAAAGTGTATGGCCTGACTGACCTTATCTCCGTATCATATAAAAAAAAAATAAAATAAAAAGAAAAGAAATATTTTAAACCATTACGATTAAATGAATTAAAATCAGGGAGAGAGATTAAAATACATCAACATCTCATGATTTGAGATGAACAGTCAATAAGAAAACTGTGTTGACTGACTATGTAAAGCTCGGCTTTATTTTGCAGAGTTTATATTGAAAGGAACTCAATATCAGGTTGTTTATTTAGTGACTTCATGTGTTCTTTACAAATAATGATCGTTTAGCAACCCAAGAACGCTTAAAAATTGTTAAGATTCCACATTAAAAGTGATGATTCAAATGTGGCCACTTTTCGTGTACCGGGAATGATTATAGTCATCAGAGACGATCTACTATACAAGAAACTTTCAAGATTATGCCACGAATACCGCTTCTGTTAGTCGAAGTATGTATACGGGATAATTCAAATTCGTCCATTCCAGAACATTTCTCAGTAATTAAGCCTAAGTTAGGGCGCAATATCGCATATTTTGCATTTGGATTTACACTTCAAAACATATGTATAAAGTCAAAATCACTCATCAATTAAAGCCGTCTGACCATTCAGAACCGCGCTTTCAAATATTCTTCAGCGCAATGAAACTCATTTCTCTCTGGGTTGTTAAGTCAATAAACAAAATTGTCGCATATGGGGCTCGATGAACTTAGAAGTGATTGGAAAGAGGTATTGGAACCAGAGAAAGTGTTTGTTGAGCGCACTATGGTTTGTAGTAATGCTACGATCAATTTAGAACCCTTTTTGCTGTACAGTATTCCCTCGATTTACGTCGTAGAATGTTCCGGAAAAAGGCGACGTAAATCGAATTTCATATTGCTCATACTACAAAGTAGTATGTTTTTAACAAGGCACTTAAAAAAGTTACAGTAATCCCTCGATTTACGTCACAGTTGGTTCCAAAAAAAGAAGACGTAAATCGAATGACAACGCAAATCGAAGTTGAAGGGAACAAAATTTTTGACGACGTTAATCGAAACAACGTAAATCGAGACGACGTAAATCGAGACGACGTAAATCGAGGGAAACTGGACAGTGTCTGCTTTCAATTCGTTTCTGGTTTCAGAATGAAATTTCGGGACACACCCTATTATGACGTTGGTTTACACCTCCTAGAGAATGTCAGCCAAGTATTTACTAAGGGATCCAGATCACGCAGTGGTATTGGCGAGCCGGAACGCTCCGGAACGTCGTTACGGACAGGAACGCGTTCCGGAACTAAAGATGATTTCTGATAAAGAGAATTGGCAGACGTTTTAAAAAATAAATTAAAAAGAATTGCTGATTTTTTTCTTTAATTTTTGACGAATTTTTATATGTATTTTTATAAACAAGGGTTTGAACCGAACCCGAACCGAAACAAAAACCGGAACGAACCGGCTTGTTTTTCCGAACCGTGAACCGGAGTCCGGAACGTTTTTTTCTGCTGAACCGGAACTCGACCCGAACCGAAACAAATACGTGAACCCGAACCCGAATTAATTACTAGGATCGGCCCTGTCTATATACATAATTATAAATATATACGCGTTCCGGTAAAAAAAAATTAGCACAACACCACTGAGATCACGCGATAAAATCGAATGTGAAATCTTTTCAAAACATCTAAATCTGAGATTGTTTCTTAAACTGTCCGATCGCTGTTGTACTATTCAGGCTGAATAAATGGCTATAAAGACTGCATCTGTGCCAATCTGGTATCTGAGTATAATCGGTTATAAAATCTCTAGAGGTCGTGGACTCTACATCAAAGTTGCCAGTGGAAAAGATAACGAGACATTTGACGGTTACCTGAACATGGTGGCATTGAAAGTACCAACAAAGCTGGCGCCCTTAGAAAGGCTGACAAAAAAGAGATTTCTAATGAAAGGCATTCCTCTGCAGAAGGACAAACTGATTATTTTCAACACAAACTTTACTCATTTGCAAAGGACAGTTAAGATATTAAATCCAGTTACGTAGATACCAGACAAGATTCGCGTTGAACCTAAGCACAGTGTTTCTTAGAAACCGCATTGTAGTCATAACAGAGCACAGGACTCTTGGTCGCATTATCTACATACATAACATAAATAATTGGTCATTACAACCCTTCAGTCAGGATTACGACCTAGCTTCTAACACCACTTATGATGTTGTGTGCTTTAATTTTTATCCATGAATGGCGGGACCTACAATTTAAAGTCGACTCCGAACGATAGATTTTTTTTGAGAAGCTCTTCATGGCAGGTTTATTTACTCTCAGAGTTTTTGCCAGAAAACAGCTGAGAAGAAATCGCCGAAGAAATATTTTTTGTATTTTTGTTTTGATGCCTACACTACCTACTAGACTACGGCGACTACTGGTCGCATCATCTAAAAGAGGAAAATATCCTACAACAACTCCTGCCGAAGCTGTTATGAGGAGAAAACCGAAAAATTCACCGAACATCTTCTCGGTCATTGTTTGGAACTTGGAAATCTAAGTTGAAAGGTGTTTACTTAATCTAGAAATCATGCATTGAACTTGTGTGGACATTGGCAATTAGAGCACAAACCAGACGTTGCTATAATTGACAGGATGGTTCAGAAATCCCAACCGGAAACTAAAAAAAAAAATTGGTTTAAAGCGGTTTTTAACAGAAAAAATCTAATTTTCTTTAAATCTACAGAATGCAGATGTGTTAGTAGACATTTTTGCGCTCACTGTATGACAATTAATTTTTATTGTGGCATATTTCTTAATGTTTCTTTGTTCTTTTGCTGCTGTATTGTGTTTTTTTTAATTCATTCTGCATAATTCTTATAACCGACACCGGATCTTTGTTAATCTCAGATCATTAAAAAAAAGAAGAAAATAAAACAGAAAATATTTGCATTTGCAATTAAATCGACACTTCAACTGGCATGACTTCTTGTCTATTATTGTCAGAATTTAACAATAAATTCCATTATCTTTTAATAAATGCAACTAATACAACAGCAACAACAACTATTGCAAAAAATTTAACAAAGAAAAACATCAGAATTCTTAAATTGGCATTAAAATTATAAAAGAAAAAAAAAAGAATCTTTTTTGTTTTTGTTTTATTTCTTTGGAAAATCATCATCATTATGTTGCCATTAATTAAAGAATAAAAGAAAAACAAACGAAAATCTTTTTCAATTTAAAAATACCTACGAATTTGAATTCAAATTCGAATTGAAAAATTTTCAGGCCATAATCTTGATGCTTTACAGGATGTGTTACAACACGATGACGAACAGCGAACACTTCTTTCCTGCTTTATTTTTCTCTCTCACTCTCTCTTACACACACACTAAGTTTTTAACAATTTTAACGTGACTCCGTTTAACAGATGAGGTGTTTATTATTACCCACCACCACCACCACCACCATCCCACCACTACCACTAGTTTATAATACCTACGTAATGCTTTACAAAAATTCAACATCAACAGCAACAACAACAACAACAACGCTATCAATAACGTTAACTAGCAGAAAAGCATCCCTCCAACCAAAGCTGATGATTATGAAACTTTTTCTTAATGGCTGCTAAAATCGTGCTCATTATTATTATTGTTGTTGTAAAAACGTTCTCACATGTTATTGTTGGTCAAAGGCAAAGAAAGAAAAAAAAAACACACAGAAAAACAAACAGAAACGAAAACGACAAAATAAATAAAAAAAAAAGGAAAGAAAGAAAATTTTAAAAACATTAAGAAAATCCCCACCACCAAATAAGTTACGCCCACATTTACAAGCAACAAAAATTTGCAGCGAAAAACACAAACATTCACACCAACTGGTTACAATGTTTACATATAATACACATACATACACACTCCTGCACATGCATATGCCATCATTACTTTATTTTTTTTTTAAACACATACCAACGTACATAAAATTTATAATGAAAGTGTTAAAGAGAGCATAAAAGCAGCTCCCGTTTTATTTTCATTGTTGTTGCATTTATATGTTTGTTAAATCGTTTATATTTTCGTTTTTTTGTTGTTGTTGTTGGTTTTTTACAAACTGTCATTAGTTGGTGTGAAATTTTGCAGAAATCCCAACAAATGAGCACAAGATAAAATAAACAATGTTTCTTATTGTTTTTGTTTTTTGTTTTCTTTCTTTTTTTGCCTGACTCCAGAGAGAATGCAAGAGAGAGTGTGTATAGCAGACAAGATGAGTTATGTGGTGATGATAATGCCTTAGTGTTGCCATGTTTGAATATTAAATTCAATTTCTTATAAGAAAACAATTTTAAAGAGTACATATGTATGTACTAGAGGTGTGCACAAGACATATAAAATTGCACAGTATTGTATTTTTCCCAAGACCGAATATTGATTGTAGCTGCAAATATAAATAAGTGTGAAGCAAAGATAGAGTACAAAAAAACAACTGCACTCGTAAACCATTGTACAACAGTATAAAAGAGAGTTGTGTGAAGAGTGCAACAAAAAATATTGTACTCTTCATAGAGTCACAACATGCATTTTTAGTTGTTTGTTTTTGTTTTTTTAACAACAATGTATAAGAAAGCTCCGAATGTTTTGCTCTCGAGAACCGAACATCTTCGTCGACGCCACCATTGCCAGTAACTTTTTTAAACTTTTTATTTCGGGGAAAAACCTTTTTTATGAGTTTATGGCGAAAGCAAAGAATGTATAGAAACACTTATGTACACATATTTTTCAATATGGCAATACTGAAAATGTAGCTTCAGTAGTAAAATATGCTCTTACAACACAAAGCATAGTTCCGTTACTTCACAGACAAACGAGTGCTGTTGTATACATTGAATAAATGAGAAATACACATTTCAGTGCACTCGTAAAATCAAGAGCAACAGAAAAGAGTACAATACAGTATTGCATTCGGTGAAGGGTGAAGTCTTGTGCACACCTCTAGTATGTACAAAAAGGTGTCTACTCTGGGAAACTGGACCTGAATATTTCTCTCCGTCTGCCGGACTACTGCAGCGTGTTTCAGGCGGAAGTGATGGCAATTTACCGGGCCGCTCAATGGATCCTCGTCAACGATGCTCCTTTCACTCGCGTCTCGGTCTTTTCTGATAGTCAGGCCGCGATAAGATCTCTATCGGGCTTCGTGAATAACTCTAGGATCGTTAGGGAATGTCGCCGCTGTCTCGACCTTCTCTCGGGGCGCTTCACCAGTGTCTCTCTGGTGTGGGTCCCTGGGCACAGTGAAATTCCGGGAAACTGTTGGGCCGACGAGCTCGCCAGAGCTGGTGCGCTCCTTCCGGAATCCTCTTCTGTTAAATTGGGTATGCCACTTGCCTCGGTCAAGCTGACCATTGTGCGGAAGTTCTTTCGGAACGCCAACCTATTCTGGGTCAATGAGGAGTCCTGCTTCACCGCTAGACTCACCTCGCCCAAGATGGATAGAAGGCGTACCAACCGATAACTTGGTCTCGGTCGTGATGTCATCTCGACTACAGTGGCCGTGCTTACAGATCATTCCGTCATGGGTAGACACGCGGAAAGAATGAGGCTCCCTTTCAACGACTTCTGCCGTGGATGCAGGTCCGCTGAGGAAGAGGAGACTGTTGTTCACTTTCTTTGTCAGTGCCCGTCTCTTGCTAGGTGTAGATATAGATTATTTGGCTCCCCATTCCTTGTCAGCCTAACGGAGCTATCATCTATTGACATCAAGGCTATAGCTTCTTTCATCAAACTTTCTGGCTGGTTTTCCAGTGCGGGGTAGTCGTGCTTTTGTTGTGCAGCCCTTGCGCTGAACAACTTCTTCCTTTTCCTTGATTTTGGTGGAACTTGGTTAGTTTAGGGACAGCGTTCACCCGTGGCATCACAACGGGCCGCTATGCGTGCTCAAGTGAGCTTTGTGATATCAAAGCTACCACTCCGACCTAACCTAACCTATGTACAAAAAGAGGACAGATGATAAAATTAAAAATTTTTGTGGTAAGAAGTTGCCGTAGTTTAGACTACCGTCTGTTGGCTTATTAGACGTGAGACCTCGGTTCAAACGCCAGCTCAGACTTATCGATTAATACGAAATATGAAAAAATGTTTCTTCGGCGACTGCCTGAAAAAGTTTCTCAAAAAAATCTGTCATTCGCCGTCGACTTTAAAACCAAGATCCCGCCATTCCTGTATAAAATTAACACACTACATCAGAGGTGTGAGAGCTAGGTCGTAATCCTGACTAGAGGGTTGTAATGACAAATTATGTATGTAGAGTGTATGCTTAGGAAGTTTGTAGAACTGTGTTGTATTGTTTTTGAGCGCCTACCATAAAAGCGAAAGTGTAATACCGCTTTACTAGATTTGTAGTCGTACGGGACAATGAAATGTCGAAACTTTATTTGAGAAAGCATAAGTCTGAGCTACGAAGTTTGTCAGTATAATAGGCTTGGAGGAGATAACCTATAAAGTTTGAGGGGACTACCATAGATCGAATTAACTGAAAAACATTCGTATTTAAAATATTCATCGTTTTCCTCTCATCGGAATCCTCACAGAGCGTCTTTGGAGTCTTTCCTACTATTCCACAACAGGCGTTGCGACTACATTTCCTTACCGCACGTACCTCCAATTGAAGAATCCTATTATGATCCAATAACCAAAGGCAAAGTCGGATTTCTGCTAAATAGATAGCCAGCAAGAACTGAAATACAATTCCTTTTCTATTGATCAAAGCTAATCGGTTGATTAATTGATTATTTCAGTTGGTAATGGCCAGAATTAAAAGATAAAAGATATTATTTCCTTGCAAATTCATTAAGCAAATAAATAACGCTGCTTCGCTATTAATTATAGTCAAAGTTGGTAATCTTTATTCACCGAGTCAACGACTAATTCACTGTTTACGACAAGTGACGTCATCCATATTATTCAAAATGGGCTTATTTTGTAGCGAACCGAATTTGCATTTTCTCTTGAAAGCGACCAGTACCTCAATCCATTAAAAACATTTTCGAACTCTATTGCATCTAAGGCACAATCCTCTAAAAAAAAAAAATTCTCAATTGGAAAAAGTAACAATTATTCTTCGGTTGAATCTTTTTATTGCATTAGAAATTTTTTCTTCGAATGGATTATGGCAACACTGAATACGAGATGAGTTATGAGGAGATGAATAATGAGAGCAAAAACAAGTTTTGTTCTAATAATACGCTCTCTCCTTAAAAAGCTCTCATTGGAATTGAAGAAACAACAAGAAAAGTTGTTTTGTAAGCATCGCCTCCCCAAAATGAAATGTTTATTAGCGTTTCTGGGTGTGTGTGTGTTAGTGTGTGTCTGATGTTTGTTTTTTAAAACTTTGGTGCTCCCTTTCTCGTATTGTTTTCCAATAACAAGTGTTAGAACGATACAACTGCTACAACTGCTAGCATTTGTGTATGATTTTGTTGTCGTTGTCGTTTTTGTTTTTGATTTTCTTATCATTTACGCTGATGTGTTGTTTTTGTTTGTTGTGCTTGAATATTGAATTGCCGATTTGACTAACGTTGCTGTGTATAGTTTGCAGTCGTTGTCATCGTCACCAAAACGACGAACGATTTTATTGAGACGCGCTGGTTTTTTTTTTAGTGTTTAAACGAGCGAATTACTGAATGTGCGGAACATTCAATGCGTTACCGGCATAAATACGCGTCTACGTACGGCAAATTTAATTAAAAATGAATTGAAAAAAGCAACGGTTGTTATACTTACGCGTAATACGTGTTGTTGTGTGCTCAATTAATTGCTAAACCGCTAATTGTAACAAAACTTGTATGGAAAGTGCTGTCAAGTGTCTTCAAAATTATTTGTTTACATACTTTGTAACCCGCTTCCTCTCTATCACATGCTGTTTTTACGCACACTTATTACACTGATACACACACACACATGTAGGGTAACTGCCATTACGTACATTACTGGCACATACTTGCAAGTGAAATTAACAGACCCACAAGACAACACACACTTTTCAAGTAGTAAAGTTGAGTGCCTAGTAATTGACCGAAGCCAAAACAGAATGAAAAACGTGTGCGTGTTTTAAGGTTTAAGCGTTAACCGTTAAGCATTAAACGTTTTAAAAGTGTTTGTGCGTTAAAAAAGCGTATTTTTTTTTGTTGTATTCTTAATAATTTAATTACATTTGATGCCAGAGGCAAATAATTAAAGATCATTTTTTGTGTGTTTTTATTGCCTGTGGAACCAACATTGGTTGTCTGACCATCAACGCTGCTATACATACGTCAAGTTTAATGGCGTTAACAGCCTGTCAATTGAGGCGCAACGGTTACGCTCCATTAGTGTAAACGAGTTTGAATAGATAAATTTGTGGTTGAAATGTCAATATCTCTTAACAAATAGTGTGTTTAACCGATAAATGACATGTGAATACAAAAGTAAAATAAAAATAAAATAATTAAAAATAAAAATCAATTACAAAATTTAATTGCAATCGTTAAGTGTAATAATCAATTCAAAATGTGCCAAATAAAAAGCAAGCAAAACCCCATTTAATTAAGAAAAGTTTTGTTAATAAAAATACAAAAAAAAAACAAAAAAAAAACAAAAAAACAAAAGAAAAATACATTAAAATTGTTTCAAATAATATTGCCAATGGTCACGTGTACTCAACAACGCTTAACAATGCTGCCTTTGGTGCCGATAAATCCTTTTGCTGTAGCCCACAAACTCAACAATTCGGCAGCCAAACAGCCTAGCTCGACATGTACCTCAACAACTGGTACAACCACGACAACCAATTCCAAGCCCAAATTGGCCTTTAGCATAGATGCTCTGGTGGGCAGTGGGGCCATTGGTAAGGCCCAGGAAAAAGAAAAATATCAAATTGAAACCGAATATCAAGGACGACCACTGAGGCCTTTGACGCCTGTGCGTTATCCTAGCGATAGCAATCTATGTATAGAACCTTTGGAATTAAGGAACACAAATAGGGATATAAAAGTGTGTATATCACCATGTAGTTCTTCTCAACACCGCCAGTCACCTGTGATAAGCTCCACTAGCCAAGAAACCGATAATTTAGCACACCTGCAACAAGATAACAACAGTCACTCGCCATTGCGTGAAACTAATCATTCACCTTTACCAAATGACACTCTAACGGTTGGCGTTAGTCGTCCGTCAACACCTTTGGCATCGCCGCGAGGCAGTTTGGAAGAAAGCAGCGGCCAGCAGAGAATATTTAAAACTCAATTGCCTCCCGGCTTAGTAAGGCCATTTCCTTTGCCCGCCCCAGCTAATATACCACTGATAAGACCTTTACATAGTCCCCAAGAAGGGCCACTAACACATCCCCCTAATGCTTCGCCTCTAATACCACCACCTCCTGGGAATCCCAGTTTAGCGGGAGCCACTTCCAATCCACATTTATTGGCTGCCCAATTTCAAATGGCCGCCGTTTTGGCTCATCACCAACAACAGCAACAACAACAACAGCAGCAGCAGCAGCAACAACATAATCCCAACGGCCCAAATATACCACCACCGCCACATCCACCACATCCTGCCGCTACAGCTGCCTCCCATTTGCCACCACATCTTATGCACACCCACCATTTGGGCCTATTTCCACCGCATGGACCACATCATCCGCCGTTCGGTAATCCTCACTTAATACGGGATACTTACCCCTTGTATCCGTGGTTGTTGAGTCGTCATGGTCGTATATTTTCACATCGTTTTCCAGGTAAAAATTTCATTTGAAATCCAATCATTAAATGCTTTAAATGCTAAATGGGCCATCATACTCCACCTTTGTTTTTGGGGGGAAATTAATTTCATTTTAATTAAATTGTTTAAAATGAGCATCATTATACCATGTAAACGGCCATGTTTGGCGTCTCTTTCTCTCCCTCTCTACCTCTCTAAACAAAAAAGCTATTGTTGTTGTGTTATTTTTTTAGTTGGAGTTCAGCTTACCATAGAAAGAATAACCATCCGATAATTGGTTTCGGTTTCACACACACACACACACACACAAACACACACTGGCATGTGTTTTGATGTATAAAAAGTAGGCACTTCTGCTGTATCGTTACGTTAATTGACGATAATGTCTACATGAGTGGGTGGGTGCATTGAAAAGTTGCTAAAAGAAAATTTAAACATTTTTTTTTTTAATTCAAATGAAACAGAATATGGAATTACAAAAGAAAATAAAATTAAAAAAATGGATTCACTTAACTGCCATAAAAGGTCTTGACTTGGCCGGACAATATGCCGCGCTTGCCGCAATTAGTAAATAAATGTTTGAACCTGGTCTTGATACTTGGAATTTCATACTTGAGAATAAGTTGGAAATTTCTCTCCGAAAGTGTTGATTTTATTTCTCCGTCAGTTTGACTATGTACTGTAAGTGTGTTTCAGGCCGAGTTGATGGCTACAAATCACTATGCGGAACTGATACTAAGCAAGACAACTCCTAATTATTAGGATATTTCTATCCAATCTGACAACTAAGCGGTAATTAGATATCTTTCGAGTACAATCTTCATCTCTTAAATGTTTGACATATGCCGCCGCGTCTCCTTAATCCGCTCTAGCAATAGTTTTTTGCCAGTCTAATAGGGGTTTCTAGCTGCAGGGATATCCTGTTTAATTGTGTTGCTGAAAAACTTTCTTGAGCAGGCTTATTCATAACGATTACTTATCCATACATGAGTATAAATACGTATACCTCTTATCTCTATTAGGCTGTCTATAAGGGACAAAATATTTTCCTTTATTACCAGACCTATCTGGCCTAAATTGGATAGGGAGTATACAGTTAATTGTAACTGCTTATATAGTGCAGTGACATCTTTGTTCCCATGCCTATTCACACGGGTCATTGCCTAATATGTATCCGTTAGTAGATATGGGTTTGATCACTCAATTCATTAAGCTATTAAGCACGTTTCTAAGGGCGTCCTGCCTTAAATGCAAAACTCCGATTCTGATTGTGAAGACTGGTTAGTCAGGGAATGTCTGTTAGATCTGGGACATTGTTTCATAGGTATGTTACCACAACGGGCTGCTGTAATGAGCCTTTGCAAAAGAGGTCGAGTAGTTCGTTTTTTTTCCATTTCCATTTTTTCCATTTCTATCCTTGAGTTTGGAATTCTAGTAAGACGACCTGGGTAAAAACTGAGTGTTAGATTGAGATGTTTCTTCTACATAAAGAGTTGTCGCGATGTAGAAGAAGACAATGGTTCGGGAATTTCATTCGTTTAAGGAGCATTTAAGCATTTCCTCGTTTTCTTATTGCATTCTTTCTGTTTCAGTAATAGTTCTAGCAGATCCTAGAATGATAAGTTTGCCATGAGTCCTGTAAATGGCCGTATTTTAGTGTAGTGTCATCGTGAGATGGCGCTTTCTGACCTTTCTCTCTTGAGAGCAGAGTTTAGGACGTCTTCTGTATTTATATTTGAAATCGATTAAAGCCTCACAAGTTTTTTTTATTTTAAAACCACGAACCTGGCATTGCTAGGGTTTATCAACGAACTTTTTGACCAATTAAAGCCGTCTTTTAATATTCGGAACCTCGTTACCGATCACTATGTCCGGACTCCGGAGTAATTCATAAACGTTTTTTTATGTTCCATAATGGTATTTGATACCGTCTACCTGGACTTTGTTGCTTTAAATGTTGTTTGATTATCAGTGAAGATTTCTAAATCCGTGAAGTTTACCAGATTATCAGTGCTCTAGATTACCATTTAAAAGACCGTATTATGGTATCCGGTAGTCGGAGGCATAAATAGTTTTCTGGTTCTTCTCAATAAAAGCCCAATTCGATCAATGTCCATGTTTGGAGCCATCCGTGTAACAGCAAGTCTCCATGGGCAGCTGCGTAATATATCCATTTGATCAAGAAAAACGATTCAGTATTAAGGTTAGGCAACTAGTAGTTATGATTGATATGTTAGGTATCCAGCGGATAATTCCACAGACCTCAATGTTACAAACTTTAGCAGCAATCAGCATTATACCCGTACCAGAGATAAGCAATGAGTATTCAAAAATATGAGCAAAATCGAATCATACTCATAATTTCTGATACTTATACGCATTCATACTTATTTTAATATCATGGAACCTCTCTCTACTCATAACCAAAGTTTGAAGTATTCATCATATTCATACTTAACAACACAACACGTATGATGTTGGATTGATTTCTACTCTCCATAACTTAACATATACACGAATCACAAAATAAGTATCATTCGCGTACGAACACTAAAATATTCACTAGAAGCTTGGGTGTTTGCTCTGCTTGCTCCTCTGTCTTTTTTCTTTTGTTGTAAATTCAACAGCAACTAATACTGGGTTCAGACATGCACCTTTATTGCGTAAATCGCAATAAACGGCATTATTGATCTCAATATTTCATATAAAATTTCAATTAATTATTGCTCAATAAATTCATAAATTGTTATAATATTGATAAAAACTTTAAATACAACACTGTCATAAGTACGTTCAGTGAGCAGATTACATTTTTCCGAACGCTTTCTATTAATATTTGACAACTCAAATGTAAACAACGACAAACAAAAAATGGAAGGTCAGCAGAAAGGTTTGTATTTTATTTTGAGTTTCATTTTCCTCTAACAGAGCCATAAGCAAAAGCTTTCTTTTCTGCAAGCTATCCAGTATTATCAAATTTTTCTTTCTCATTCTTCTGAGAAAAGCCACTTTGAAGGCAAAAGTAGTCCCTATTAACCGCAACAGCTCGGCGTTTCGGTTAATCATTAGCAATACCTTTTTAAATGTTAAATTGTTTTCCATTTTTTCTAAAAAAATTTTTCGCACTAATTTTCGCGATTAAATTAAAAGCAATATTGTTGAAGCAATCAGCTGTTTTGTTTACCAGCTGTCAAATAAATTTTCGTATATTATATGTCTGAACGCTAGAAATATTGTTCTCAATAAACCGAATATTGATTTAATAAAAGTGCATGTCTGAACATATTATAAGACTATAAATTTTGATGAATAATTGGAGTCACACGAATCATTTATAAGTATTTTTCTAAAGTGAAATGAATCTGAAATGAGTAGGCTTATGAATCAAACATATTTCGAATGGTATGAGTTTGATGTCAACGTTGTACGCATACTCATTGCAACCTGTAGTTATGAATCAACCTTGTAGTGAGTATGAATGTAGCAGAGTACATAGTTAAATTTCAATATTGTTGACTCTCACTTATATTCACAATGTCATGAGTGCTTATAAGTAGCGAAAAACCGATTCATTGCTGATCTCTGGCGTGTAACAGCAAGTCCCCATGGGCAGCTGCGTATTCATTTGATCAAGAAAGTCGTTCCTATCTCAAGGTTAGGCAACTACTAGTTTTGATATGTTAGGAATCTTGTCGAATAATTCCACGGTCCTCAATGTTACAAAATTTAGCAGCAACCAGCATTATAACCGTACTAGTTAGAGTGATGTAGGGCATAAAACCACTTTATTTACTGCTCATCTTGGCGTTTTTGTTTCTTATTGTTTTTGTTGTTTCATTATGCTCTCCATATCAGAAGGTAATTCGAGCGAGTGAGCGTACTACACTAATGCATTTTTAATTGAGGTTTTTAGTCTGCTTCTTCTTCTACAGCTTGTGGTTTTTTTCTAAAAAAAAAGAAAAACAAACAAAAACAACATTACAGGCAGTGCCTAGTAAGTCAGTTTTTTACTAGTACCGATGACCACCAGAATAAAAAAAAGCAGAAAAAACCCAACAAGAGGTGGCATTTATGTGTACATATAGGTATATTTGCGTTTATTTATTTTTTTTTTGGTTTTTTTGGTTTTCTAGTTTAATTATAAATTTTTATCATTTATTATCTATTATTACGATATTACAATACAATACGTATTATTATCTAGTATTATTTGTTTTTATTATTATTGTTGTTGTGTGGTTGTTATGTGGTTGTTGGTATATATTTGTTAAATACATTTTTAACAAGATAATGGATGGTGGATAATGTTTTTTTATTACGTTTAAAATTATGATTAAAACATCAGTCACATCACAGTTTGTTTCTTGTTTTCTTTTGTTTTTGTCTCGTATATCATACAACTTGTATGATACAACATAGTACTCCAGCTCCATCAGTTGAAGAAGAGCTAAAAATGCCTAATGATGAATGTATTTATGTATATGTGTATGTATGTGTGTATGCGTATTTTGTTTCATTAATTAACAACGAACAACATTTTTCAAAAAACAAAACAAAAAAAAAAAGAACGATGGGAAGTTTGCCGGCCGTATTCTAAACTAAAAAAAACTCTGAACATCTTTCTCAAGACAGGGGCTATAATTATTGCATTTCATTTCGATAAATTCGATAAAGATTAATTACAAATACAAACAAATTGAGGCATTCATTTAAAGTGAAATTAAATATCGATACAACAGAGTATCCATATGCTCATGATGATGATGTATTCATTAAAATCGTATTGATGTTGTTAATGATGATGATGTATTCCTCTTCTGTTTGTTAAAAGAGTTGTTAAACGAAGATTACTCGTGTATTAAGACATTTCCTATATCATCTTAATTAGCGTAGATATTGAAGGCGTTATCGATTTTATTTCGTTTCTACATATTTTTTTATCATTAAAAGGTTAAGAAGTTTATGGGAAAAATTCAAATTTAATTTTAATTACAATAAAAAACATCATTATTTCTGGTAAAGTCCTTTGAAAACAATAGAAATTTTGAAATACCGGGTTATCCATTTCGTGGTTTCAAAAGTAAACGTAAATAAAACACATATACGAGTAAAATATTTTTTTCATGATATTTCTTTTTTATTGTAAAGTTTGAACGTTGACATTATGTGTGAAAGACTACATCATTTAAATGACCTCCACGCAAAGTGTTGCAAGCATTGATTCTTTTGAGGTAATTTTCGACCCCATTTTTGACACATATTGGGCGGTATCTCAGCCATAACTTGACGAATGTTGGTTTTTAAGTGCTCAAGAGTTGAAGGTTTATCTGCATAAACACGGTCTTTCGCATAGCCCCACAAAAAAAGTCTAATGGTGTCAAATCGCATGATTTTGGTGGCCAGTTGATATTGCCACGATGAGAAATTACGCGGCCAGGAAATGTCTCTTGCAATAAAGCCATATTCGCTCGAGTTGTTTGGCATGTGGCACCGTCTCGTTGAAACCACATATTCTCCAAGTCGTATTCTTTAATAGCAGGCAGAAAAAAGTCGGTTATCATATGACCATAACGCTCCGAATTGACGGTGACAGTCGTTCCATCGTCGTTTTCGAAGAAGTAAGGTCCAATTACACCTTCAGACCAAAGAGCGCACCAAACAGTGACTTTTTCTGGATGTAATGGCCTCTCTTCAATTACTTGAGGATTCTCAGAACCCCAAATACGACAATTTTGTTTATTAACATACCCACCGAGTGTGAAATGTGCTTCATCGCTGCAGAAAATTTTTTTTCGAAAAATTGCCGTACACCGCCTGTTGTTCAAGCATCCATTCCACGTATCTACGACGTTGTGAATGGTCAGCTGGCTTCAGTTGTTGCGTGAGCTGGACTTTATATGGATGTAGGTGTAGATCTAAATGCAAAATACGCCATAATGTGCCGTAAGACAGTCCTAATTCCTGAGAACGACGAGGAATCGACACATTCGGGTATTCGGCAACACTTTCACTTACAATAGCGATATTTTCAGCGGAACGAGCGAAACGATAATGCACAGGCCTTTCAATATTTGTAACCACTCCAGTCTCTTCAAATTTCTTCACAATTTTGCCAATTGCTTGCGTAGTTGGACGATTATGTAAATCATAATCTCCTCTTAAAGCACGATACGTGGCTGTGGCAGAATCACCATTTTTGTGGTAGGTTTTGATAATTTTTATGCGTTGTGTGATAGTTAAGCGATCCATTTTCGTCAATGTCAGACTTTCAACTGAAAAGAAAAAAATTGATTTCACAACTTAGTTTGACAGATGTCGAATTCCAGAGCCATACTTTTGAAACCACGAAATGGATAGCCCTTTACATCTTAATGATTGGAGTTAATTTCAATTGTTCAAAGACTATCTTAAAGTTAATCGAACTAAGAAATAAAAGTCGCCTTTGCCTAATAGCTAGAGTGTTGGTTTACCAAACGAGAGCCTCTGTGTTCAAATCACATCTTTGACATCCCGAAGAAAACGAAATATGAATACAAATTTCTTCGATGACTTCCTCTCAGCAGATTTCTGGCAAAAACTCTCGCAGAGTAAATAAAACTGACTTTAGTCGACTTATACTATGTTCAGACATGCACTTTTATTAAATCAATATTCGGTTTATTGAGAACAATATTTTTAGCGTTCAGACATATAATATACGACGATTTTTTCGACAGCTGGTAAAGAAAACAGCTGATTGCTTCAACAACATTGCTTTTAATTTAATCGCGAAAATTAGCGCCAAAAATTTTTTTTGAAAAAATGGAAAACAATTTAACATTTAAAAAGGTATTGCTAATGATTAACCGAAACACCGAGCTGTGGCGGTTAATAGGAACTACTTTTGACTCCAAAGTGGCTTTTCTCAGAAGGATGAGAAAGAAAAATTTGATATGAAACTCAATATAAAATACAAATATTTCTGCTAACCTTCCATTTTTTGTTTGTCGTTGTTTACATTTGAGTTGTCAAATATTAATAGAAAGCGTTCGGAAAAATGTAAACTGCTCACTGAACGTACTTATGACAGTGTTGTATTTAAAGTTTTTTTTATCAATATTATAACAATTTATGAATTTATTGGCCAATAATTAATTGAAATTTTATATGAAATATTGAGATCAATAATGCCGTTTATTGCGATTTACGCAATAAAGGTGCATGTCTGAACCCAGTATTAGGCTGTAGGTCCCGTCACTCACGTATTAAATTAACACACACAACATAAGTGGTGTGGGAAGCTAGGTTGTAATTCTGGCTGAATGTTTGTAATGACCAATTATTTATGTATGTACTCGTATGTTGTCTAGTAGATAGAATATTGGTTTACTAAACGAGAGTCCCTAGGTTCAAATCTCAACTCTGAAATCCCGAACAAAATGAAATATGAATACAAATTACTTCGACGATTTCCTCTCAGCAGATTTCATGCAAAAATTCTGCGACTAAAATAAAATTGCAATGAAAAGTTTCTCAAAAATCTGTCGTTCGAAGTCGGCTTTAAAACTGTATGTTCCGCCACTCATCGATAACATTTATACGCATAACGTGGGTGGTGTTGTGAGAAGCTAGGTCTCCACACTAAAGGCATGTAATGACCAATTAAGTTAGTCCAGTAAGTAAGATTTAGAAAAATTTCGTATTCCACTGAACTTATGTAAAGATAACAGCATAACCTCCATTGCAACCAATTCTATTTTTCCGGGTTTATTTAATACATTCGATAGCCTCTTTATAGCAAGAACTGCGGTTTGATTTCTTAAAATCAAAGTTATCAACCGCAAGCTCTGCAATCTTACTGTCGACAAATAATTATACCAGCGGGCCTTTCTTTTGAATTTGAAAATAGAAAATAATCCGAGCGGACTACATGAGGTGCATTATGAAGAAATTTTTAGTTTAATTAATTGATTTGGGTCTTCACAATAGTAGTTTGTAAAGCGGTTCAGTGTTTGAATGAAGAAACATTTTCATTTTCGCCAAACGTGGCTTAATTCCTTAATTTTATAACCTAAACGCTGCAATAAGAAGTTATCATGACTTTGCCTACAGATGGACCGTTCCTGCATACTACTCTTTTAATTTACTTCATTGTTCCTTTGTCTTATACTATGTTCACGTATGCAAATTAATTGAGTCAATATTTGGTTAATTGAGAAAAATATTTTAACCGTTCAGGTATACTAAATATACGCAATATTCAGCTTACTCAATATTCATTTGACAGCTGGAAACAAAACAGCTGGATGTTTCAACAACTTTGTTTTTGTTTTGTTCGTTGTTTTTTTGTTTTGTTTTTTTTTTGTTTGGCGTTGTTGATATTTGAGTCGTCAAATATCAATAGAAAGTGTTCGGAAAATTGTAATATGCTCACTGAACGTACTTATGTCAGTGCTGTATTTAAAGTTTTTATCAATATTATAACAATTTATGAATTTATTGAGCAATAATTAATTGACATTTCATATGAAATATTGAGATCAATATTGGCGTTAATTGCGATTTACGCAATAAAGGTGCATACGTGAACATAGTATTAGGCATTAGGTTGTGCACTCATGTGTCACACTGGGCTACAAATCGTCTCAAGAGCATGGCATTATTGTCGTGAAACAACGCTAAACACTCTATTGAGATCCCTTTGCCTGGCAATTAGTGTTTCAATGCCATAATTTTTGCCACAGCTGTAAAAGTGGTTCCATTATTGTTTTGTCACTGGAATTGAGAATGTTTGATACAAAATTCAACAAACTGAGGATACAAATTCGTTTAAAGATTACTTTTAACTCTTACCTGTCATGGCTACCGTGCTTCTAAAGAATTTTCAAAGAGCTGTCATCCATATTTCATAAGGTAGCTGAGCACCAAAACGTACAAATAGCTTTAAATAACCTCCGCATTAGGAAGAGCTGCTCGTAAGATAACATCTCAAAGACATTTAATAAAATTTCTTAAGCTAGCGAAACTAAGGGACTCCTGCTGATTTTCTCACTCAGATTTTTTGTAATTTATGCCAACGATTTAGTCAAAAGGCTTAAGATAAAAGACTAAAAAGTATTCAATTGGTTTTCATAAACTTTAGTGGAGCGATTTTGTAGCTCATGATGTTGCACTATATGTATATACGGTAATCCTTTGAGTTATGCCGATTGACGTCGTCCCGATTTACATTATTAAACATTTTGTTCCTTTTCACTTCGATTTTCGTCACCATTTCTTTAGAACTAATCGGGAGATTACTGTAGCCGTATTCTATCAAGAACACAGGATGTTAACATTACCTAGAATTACGCCTTGCAGCCTATTATTTGCTAACGATCGTAATCCATTGAAAAATTTGCTGGTTTCCGCGCCGTCGGCTGTCGTGTAGATTTAATTGAAATATTGTATGGGGATTACGTCGTACGGTTTTCTCAGGTTCTAATCCAATAATTTCAGTTTTCGGCACCCAAGATTTTGGCATGACCACAGCTTTAATGCTTCCATGCTCGTGTGGCGTTCAGACTCAGTGGTTCGTTCGCATTAGAGATTAGCAATGAATCGTTTTTTCGTTACTCATAAGCAGTCATGAAATTTTGAATATAAGTGAGTGAACAATATTGAAATTTAACTATGTACTCTAATTCATTCGTACTCACTACAACGTTGATTTATAAGTACAGTAATGCAATGAGTATGCGTACAACGTTGACATCAAACTCATACCATTCGAAATATGTTTGATTCATAAGCCTACTCATTTAGATTCATAACTTTAGAAAAATACTTATAAATGATTCGAGTAACTCGATTCATTTATCAAAACTTGCAATCTTAGTTACGTGTGGCGTAAACAGTATGAATATGATGAGTACTTCAAACTTTGAATATGAGTAGAGGAGAGGTTCCATGATATTAAAATAAGTATGAATGCGTATAAGTATCAGAAATTATGAGTATGATTCGATTTTACTCATCTTTTTGAATACTCATTGCTGATTCACTGGTTCGCGTCCACTCGTTTCGTCAATACATCTGGTGGTAGTCGGTCTAAGTAAGTAATGCCTTAGATGATGCAGTCCTAAGAGCATGTGCTAATAAAAGCCTTAATAAAGGCCAATTAAGAATTAAGAAGTTTGATGGTAATTGTCTAAATAATTTTATTCAAATTTTGCAAAAGACTGTTTGTCCTTACATTAAGGAACCTCTTCTTGTTAAAGCTCATGTTATTACTTGTGATAAAAGCTTCAAATTTATTCACGTCAATACATAGTCTACTAACTGTTTAGAGTTGGCCAACTCTAATGATGATGGTTGATTATGTTTTTGGTAAATGGCTGGGCTGTTTAGCTAGCTGGTATTATTTAAAATCAAATTGAATTGAAAAATAATTATAATCACATGCGTTTTCGTTTCCTAAGTATAGTACGACCAAAGCAAACTATTTTGTCGTCGGACATGGTTTTATCTGCAAATATTTGAATTGCTTTCACAAGTACCTTCTCCAACATATGTATGAGAGTTCAAATGACACAATGAGTACGTAGTACAAGAACAGGGTTTTTCTAATTTGAATTTCATTCTGTTGTTTAACTATGCAAGGCTTTAAGGAGGTAATTATTGACTAGTTTTAGTAGAAATTTTCAATATGCATCTGTAATATAATTACCTGCCAGGTTTTTGTGTCATGTTATGGGTTTTTTTGGGGCAAAGAAAAAACTACAGGTACCTGCTGCAACACGCACACTTTTCCTCCAATCAAACCCTTTTCACATTTAGAATTCGACTTAAAATAATGAACAATTAAATCAAGTAAATGTTAATAATTAAACAATAAAAAATATAAAAAAATAAATTCTAATGATTGTGGTTGTGTAATTCCAAGAAAACAAAATTAAATTTCTTCTTAATTACATACAAAAATAGAAAAGAAAGAAAGAAAGTAGTACACTTGGGGTTAAGAAAACTATCAAACCCAAGAGAAAGAAAAGAAAACGAATCCAAACTATTCCCAAAGGTGTCGGTTAAAGCGGATTAACATTAAATATGGGTTAAAATAGATCATGAAAGACACAGAAATTATTAAATAAATAAGGTGTACGAACGAGTATGATATCGTGTGTGTATATGATTGCATTTGAAAATGATTTTAAAATAATTCATTTGTTCTTTATCATCATAATACATACGCATCTGAACGTGATATTGAAATTCTATTTCAAAAACAAATTCACATATGTACGTGTCCGTCCGTCTGTCTGTCTGTCTGTTAAATTAAAGACGAACAAAATATTCAAAAGCAGAAGAAAAAACGGTTCAAACAATTGATTTGACGGACTGACTGACTGGCTGGCTTCTTGCCTTCTGACTCTACTTTACCTTACCAACGGCTTGAAACAATGAAACGCCTTTTAATTCCAACAATCGATCTTCTTCGGGCGCAAATGCACGGCAGGGCTTCTGCTTAGGCGCATTAACATCTAAAGCACCCCGATAGTCCAGTTCAATTCACTCACTCACTACCCTCCACTCCACCGGCACTCGCTAACTCACTTAAAGGAAGGAGCATAATTCTTAGAATTTTTATTGAATAAGAAAAAAAAAGAGGAGAAAAACAAGGGAAAGAGACCTGATGATGATGACGAACAGTGATGACGGTAGTCAATCAAGAAAAATTAAAAAAAAATAAAAAATAAACGAAAACATTAGGGCCCTGTAATAATAAAGAAATTGATACCCTTTTTTTAAAATACAACAACAACAACAACAAGAAAAGTAGAAAGAAAACAAAAACGCATGTGATTATAATTATTTTTTATTTCAATTTGATTTTAAATAATACCAGGCCATCACAATCAGCCCAGCCATTTACCAAAAACATAATCAACCATCATCATTAGAGTTGGCCAACTCTAAACAGTTAGTAGAGCCATGTGTTGACGTGAATAAATTAGAACCTTTTATCACAAGTAATAACATGAGCTTTAACAACACAAAGTTCTTTAATGTGAGGACAGACCGTCTTTTGCAAAATTTCAATGAAATTATTGAGACGATTACCAACAAACTTCTTACTTCTTAATTGGCCTTTATTAAGGCTTTTATTAGCACATGCTCTTAGGACTGCATCATCTAAGGCATTACTTACTATCTTACACCGACTACCACCAGATGTATTGGCAAAACAAGTGGATGCGAACCAGTGAATCAGCAATGAGTATTCAAAAAGATGACTAAAATCGAATCATACTCATAATTTCTGATACTTATACGCATTCATACTTATTTTCAATATCATGGAACCTCTCTCTACTCATATTCAAAGTTTGAAGTACTCATACTCATCATATTCAAACACTAAACAACACGTATGATGTTGTTTATTGATTTCGGCTCTCCATAACTCAACATATGTACACGAATCACAAAATAAGTATGAATCGCGTACGAAAACTAAAATATCTACTAGAAGGTTGTGTATTTGCTCTGCTTGCTGCTCTGTCTTTTATGCTTAAGTGTCTTTTTTTCTTTTGTTGTAAATGCAACAATAACTAAGGCTGTAAGTTTAGACAAATGATTCGAGTCACTCGAATTATTTATAAGTATTATAAGAAGTATTTTTCTAAAATTATGAATCTAAATGAGTAGGCTTATGAATCAAACATATTTCGAATAGTAAGAGTTTGATGTCAACGTTGTACGCAAGAATTATAAACTAAGGATTACGCCATCACGCACTCAAAATTAAAACTTTCTGCGCATGTTGAATCAATGATTTCACGCCAACTTGTGTTCCTATTGGCTGATGATTTTCAACTGTCAAACTATTATATTTATATGTAAATATAACAGTATGACAATTTAATTATTAATTTATTGAAAACTCATTAAATAAAAATTATCCAACAATATTTTATTAATTGAAATATTACATGAAAATAAAATGAAGTGAAAAAAGTTTTTTTTTTACGTTGTTATTTTATTCATTTTCCTTTTCCTTTTGTTGATATTTTAAGAAATTTCGGTATTTAGTAATCTCATTCTGAAGTACATTCTACATCTAAAAAAAAGTTTTTTCACTTCATCCTTTCCTTCAATGTCCTTTGCTTCCAACAAATGTTTTTGGATATACCCGCTCATAAGCATCAATGCATAATGTTCCCCATTTAATTTCAAAAAAATGGCATCACACGATTTTAACGTTTTCATTAGTGAATTTGATGGCTTACTTAGCACACCTTCACTTAGGTGGTTGACCCATGTACTATATGTCGAGTCCTGTAAAGGATTGATCCCAAGATTGGGGTTTTCGTTTTTTAATTTGCGACAAATATATCCGGTCAAATTCTCTAAACCGTCATAATGTAGGTTTTCTAATTCTATTTCATTATTTTCGGTCTGTAATATGTTCTCTTGGATCTCAGTATTAATATTCTTAAGTATAATACCTGTAGAAACCAGAAGGAAAATTAAACACCTTTATTTGCAATTCTATGTCGACATTAACCAGTTAAAGAATTATGTACTTCTAAATCGGGAGTATTGTCTACCTATACTAAAATGCCTTCGTTATAACCCAGAATATATGACCGAAGTCTATATTTGAATTCTTGACGATCAGGGTGATCGTGAAGGTGGGCTCGATCTAATTATTCCAAAAAAAATTTCCAGGACATCCTGATTTAGGCGATATGTTAAAATAAATTCAATATTATATTTTTTTTATCATTTCATTTTTTAAAATTTCTCCTTGTTTTTTTTACCACTATTTTGCTTGCACTTGCCCACTGTACACTCCATGTTTATATTTTCCTGCAATATTTCTTTTTAGTTTTTCTTTGTGTTGCAGCTTTTTTAACAAACTTCACTAATTTTTTTTTTATAATGTTAATTTTTTTAACGTTCTTATTCAATAAATTTTTCACAAAATTCATTGTATATTTCATGAATAAATATATATATTTTTTTGAAAACTGTCAATGTAATTTATATTACAGGGCTGCCAACTTTCACGTAATGCACACATTTTTCAGAAGAAATGTTAATTTTCACATATGAAAAAGACTTGGAAACCTTTAAAATAGCCCAACTACGTCATCTAAAGCGTAATCTTTAGTTTGTCATTCTTCGTTGTACGTATATTAATTGGAAACTGTACTTATAAATCAACGTTGTAGTGAGTATGAAAAGGAATCAGAGTACATAGTTAAATTTCAATATTGTTGACTTACTTATATGAAAAATTTCATGAGTGCTTTGGGTAGCGAAAAAAGATTCATTGCTGATCTTTGCTCACTATCCCAGAGTATAAGAAACAAACAAACAAATTTGAAAGGAATATGCATTAAAGGCATGGTGCTTGGTCCTACTAGTGTAGTGAGAGCTTATGTTCATATTTTCTAGGTTTTTTTTTTTTTTTATTTATTTATTTATTTATTTATTATAATTTATATAGCACAACAATATATGAATCTTATAAGTGACAGTGCTATGTTTGGAATCATTAAGATTTAAAAATTAATAGTGAAACAAAACATATTAAATAAAAAATACAAAATTAATATAATTAATATCATGTTAAAATATAAAATATGAAGAAAAAAATATTATATAAAGAAATTTAAAAAAATAATAATATTGTAGAAGTAAATAAAAAAGTTGAAGAAAAATATTAAAAAAAATGTTACTACATATTTATAAAAATCAATCTAAAAAACTAGGAATGAAAATATAACCGATATAAACCTATAAAACAAATCACAAATCATAAAAAAAATTTTACTTATGAAAATAATTTAAATAACTCCTTTTTGAACCATCACAACGGGCCGCTATGCGTGCTCAAGTGAGCTTTGTGACATCAGAGCTACCACTCCGACCTAACCCTTTTGAACGCATTTGCATTGCCAAGATTCTGGATGTAGTTTGGTAGGAAATTCCAAAGACTAGTGGTGTGTATAAAAAACTGTCTCTGAGACAAGAGAGTCCTAAATCGTTGCTGAATAATGTTCCTACCCCGGTAGGATCTAGCAAATTTAATTCGACAAAATAAATATTCCGGCCGTTCCGTGTAAATTATCTTATGAAGTAAAATAAGGCATCTAATTTTCAAGAGATTATCAAATTTCACATTAAGAATCCGGCAAGCCAAATGAGAAATGTGATAACGACTCCCTTTACGAAAGACATATCTTGCTATGTTATTAAATGCCAAGTTAAGTCTACGATTATCATCACAATCACAGTTAGCGAAGATTTCACACCCATACAAAAGTACCGGAATTAAGTACGTTCTAGCTAGTTGCATACGAATGACAAAAGGAGTCGAATCAATAACAGTCTACAAGTTCCTAAGCATACTATAAATTCTACCAACAACGACACCTATATGATTCATACATGGGCATACTGCATTATAATTCTAATGGATTAAGCTTTTCAGTATTCAGTAAATGTTTACTGGTAATGAAATTTATGGTGTTTTCTTTTCTACAAAGAAAATGTCACCCTCTTACAAGGTGCATAAAAAAAAATGTTTGACCAACCCTGTTGTAATGTCATTTTTTATTTGAGAAAAACATAACACAAATATTAAAAAAGGGTATGCCCTGTGTTTACCACTTATGAAGAAAATGAAAGAGGAAATGCCAATTTGTTCAAAGGTGTTGCCAGATCGCTAATTTTTCGACTTCATTTTTTGCACGCTTTTTTATAACAAAAAAAAAAAATATTTTAACACTGTTCTAACATTGAATGCAATTTTTTATATTGCTGACCATGTAGCTTTAATAATGTAATATTTCCTTAAGATTACTCCACAAAACAATGAACAAATTAACTTAAAATTGGAAAACAATACCAGGCGACTTTTTTTAAATTTCATCTGGTAGCCCTATAAATAAACAAAAGTCATCTGCTTTACAGGGCATTATCAGCACTCTCGATTTATAAAGGGCATAAAATGCAATGCCCTCCACCATCGGCAAGTGCGAATTATTTAGAATAAAACATACCACCCTTTTAGAGGGCGAAACATTTTTAAGAAACAAACGCAAAATTGCATTTTGCGTTAATAAAATGCACATTTTTTGGTAGAAAAGAAAACACCATTAGATTTCATTTTTGTAACTGTAATTTTTTTCAGTAATAAAAAGTAAAAATCAATTTTTACTGAAATTTTACTGGTACTGCAAAGTGCCCATCTATGATATGATTAGACCACGATAAACTGCCATTAAAGACAATACCCAGATTCTTCGCAGATTTGACAAAGTTTTAAAAAATAATCCCAAGAATCTCTTTCACTGTTATACGGAGAAGTTATGGACTACATATGGTAGGACCAATTGAATAATTTTCCTATTGAAAGGTGTTAAGAAATTAATTAGAAAAATATGTGCACCCTAAAACCACCCACAGACAACAAGACTGTCAATGAGTATCATTATGAAATAATTTTCTTAAAGAATTATATGATGGTGGTCATGCTGAGCATGGAATATTTAAAATGTTTGAAAGCAATTTTTCTCATTTTATTTTTGCTCATAAAATGTGTGTGTGTGTGTATTTTAGTGAATATCATCGCCTTATTTGCATCCATCCATTGATTGTTTTGCGTTACAATATTTATTATTCTCATGAGCATACCATGAGCATAAGCCATGAGCAGCTTGTTAAAGCCACCGTAGAATAATTTCCTAGAATTTTCAATCAAACCAATCGGCCAATATCATCACTGCCAATGGTCTTAAAGGGGGAAAAAAAAAATTATGCGGCAAATGAACAAAAACAGTAGCCGGGTTGACTTTTTAATGTGTCTTATCAGCGTACAAATATCCGCTCAATTGAAATTTTCCTTTTTCTTTCTATGTTTCGCTGCAGAAAAAAGGAATCCATGCGCACATTTTTTCCTTTTTTTTTTTTTTCTTTTCTTTTGTTTGCATAGAGAATACCAAAACCAAAGAAAAATCCAAGTAATGCCTTATGTACTGTTTAGTTTAGTTTGAATACGAATTTTATTTCTTTGAGCGTATGATGATGGGCAACATTTTTTTTGTTTGTTGTTGAAAGGAAAAAAAAAATTATTATAAATCGTGATATGCACTCGTTGTAGGCATAAATATGAAGTCTAGAGAATGCAAAACTCTATGTTCCTCTGCAACAACACCACAAACAAAATCCATTGTTTAAATATTACAATAAAAAAGCGTTGAAATACAAGAGAATAAACAAAAACAAAAAAACAAAAAAAGAGGAAAAGGAAGACAAAAATGCTTAAAAGAAACAAATTTATGAACACACTTCTCTCTTAACCAGGCCACAGCAAATCATTCTACTGCACACCATACTACACCACATCACCACATCATGCCAAGCCATGCCATGCCATGCCATTGCATTCCATTGGATTGGATTACATACATATGTACGTCGAGTGGGTTATATTATAACCAGTAAACTGTGGTGGCATATGGGTGTTACAGATTGTGGCATTTAAGAGCTGATTGTTACGTTCTTTTTTTTTCTAAACTTTTTTTGTTTCCTTCAATATTTTCTACGTTTTTTTTCATGCATGATTGAAATCAAATTCATTTGTCGCCGATTTCGGAAATAGAAATTCAAATTTTAATTTCTTTTAATTGTTTTTGAAAAAGGACAACAGAGTGGTTTTTTCGTTTGTATTCTAGTTAAAATCCAACACGATTAATGTTCCTTTAATTGGCTTACCAACTTGAATACATAATTAAACAATCACCCTTATTCTGGTTGTCGTCGTCGACGTCGTCTTGCGTCGACAGTTTAAAATTGGTATTCTGTTTGTCGTTATTGACAGTTACAGATGACTGTCGACACACATTTGGTATTCTGTGAGTCAATACACCGTCGATATTGTGTTGTGTCGACTCTGATTTTATCGACATCATTTTTGGTAACGATGACGACGGCGACGACGACGACGACAACCAGAATAAGGGTGAATATTTCGTATTCCGTTCTTATTTAAAGAAAATTCATCATCTCACGTCAATTTCATGTTGAGTGAGAATTGTTACTTTTGGACACCGGTTTCATGGTTTCAACAGAATACCAAAATAATTTGAGTTTGACTGGGTTTTGTTGCATTCCTATCTCCTGGAGAATTTAATGGCGAAAGGATTATCTGTGACCATAGCTGCCAGATAAATGAAGCATCAAATCGTCAAATATTTGAGAAAAAATCGTCAAAATCGTCAAATACATACGTTCATTGAAATCGTAAAAAAATCGTCAGAAAAAAATAAATAAATAAATTGAAAGGTTTTTAAAAACAAAAACACATAAAGTCAATGTTAAGCAGCAATAATATTGTATCATCTATTACCATGTGTGGTGTAAACATTAGGGAGTCAGAAGATCTTAACGTTATGGGCATGAAAATTCAGTGTGATGTTCGCTAGAACTGACACATTTTTCAGTGCCTTGGTTTCTTAAGACGCTGCAATAAATACTTCACTTCATCTGTTTTACTTACCATTTATAACCGACTGAGAATGGAATACAACTCTCATGTATGGGTTGGCCCTTAACGTCTATTTTGAGGCTTCTCGACCGTTTACAGGCGAGGCCGTAGTAGCTCGTTAATCACGATAGTGTGTCCATCTCCGTATAAAAATGTTATAAAAAAATATTCAAACCTAGTGTCCATAAACACTGCTCCCTCTTTCCTCCTTCTTATAATATATTTTCCTAGTTCCAAACACAATGCCATCCCTTGAGTGTTGGTCGTATGAAAAAAATAATGGCACTTGCCTTTGTTCTTGCGATGGGAATATTAGAAATATCGAATTTTTAAAATTTTCTGCAACGGCAAATGATAATTTACGATATTATTTAGGAGTTGTAAGTTTTTGGCTTTTAAGGGATTAAAAAGTCATAAAATACAGAAAAATCATCATCACAGGTATTCGACAATAACTTAAAAATATAATACTTTACTCCTTGTTATTACTAGCATAAATTTCCAACAGTAACAACTGCAAAGCAAATACAAAGCTTAAGGAGGCTTTTAATGTACTAAAGTAAAGAATACGATAGAAATTTTTAATTTCTAAAAATCGTCAAAACAAGGGCATAAATTGTCATGTAGTCAAAATGATATTTTTGGAGCTCAAAATCGTCAAAATGACGATAAATCGTCAAATCTGGCAGCTATGTCTGTGACACGTGACGTAGTTTGGATAGTTTGAGTATCACAATCTTATTGTGAATAATTTAGTGTAACGATTGTGATCTTACGAACAATCTCAGTTAAGACGAAAAACTGAGACCACCAAAGCAAATACGAGATCTCGTAACATAAGTTCTGATTTAAAACAGATTGCAGGTAGCCAATCTACAGGGTCCGCCATCTAACGTTTTTTTTTTTCAACTAGTGCTTATTTCGTGAATGGTAACACTTAGCTCATGTCTGATTTGACAGATAATTAGGTTTATCCTTCCGCTGAACGAATATGGTTGTGTATACGCTTGAACAGCTGGGAAATATTGCGACATTACTTTGAAAATCATGGTAATGTTGCAGAATGTGTGCGAAAATTGCGTACGGATATACGGAAGAAGAGAAGCACCGTCAGCCCCGTATGTTCATTATCTTGTGAAAAAAGTGAAAGAAACTGGCATCTTCATTGATAAACCAAAGCGTGAAAAGCCAAAAACAGTGCGTACACCCGAGAATATTGCTGCTGTGGCAGAAAGTGTGCGTGAAGCGCCATCAACATCAATTCACCGTCGTTCTCAACAATTGAACATTTCGGAGACATCCATTGAGACGAATTTTGCATAAAGACCTTGATATGACGCCATACAAAGTCCAATTGGTTCAGGAGTTTAAGCCAATTGACCATCCAATGCGTTTTCGCTTAGCTAAGTGGGCCTGCGATTGACTTACAGATGAAACTTATTTTGATCTTGGCGGGTATGTATACAAGCAAAATTGTCGCATTTGGGGCACAGAAAACCCGCACGCATACATTGAAAAGCCGACGCACCCAATACGAGTCACTGTTTGGTGCGGATTTTGGTCCAGAGGCATAATTGGGCCATTTTTCTTCGAAAATGAGAAAGGAGTGGCCGTTACAGTCAATGGCGATCGTTATCGGGCCATGTTGAACAAATTTTTGTTCACAAAAATTGAAGAGCAGGATATTGGCAACATTTGGTTTCAACAGGACGGCGCTACGTGCCACACAGCCGAAGCTACACTCGATGTTTTGCGCCCTGTTTTTGAAGATCGCATTATCAGCCGCAGAGCTGATGTCGTTTGGCTACCTCGGAGCTGCGATTTGACACCGTTGGACTATTATTTGTGAGGTGCCGTCAAAGATAAGTGTTACGCCGACAAGTCAGAGACAATTGACGCTTTAAAGGACAATATTCGTGAAGCCATTGGTGAAATACAGCTGCACACAAATTGGACCGATCGTGTAGGCTACTGCATGGCCAGCCGAGGCAGCCATTTGAATGAAATTATTTTCCATTATTAACCGGAAGGATTGTACTTTCAAATAAAAAAAAGAAATTTGAGAAAATATTCAGTAGTTTTTTTTAAAGCATTTTCAAAAAAAAAAAAAAGTTATTTGGCGAACCCTTTAGTAACTCCGGTAAGGAAACTTCCCTGCAGGAAATGTCAATATTAAAAATGTGCTGAATCGCTATTGACTTTGTCAACAGTACTAGTGTCGAATTATACCCCGTACAAGGCTTAGTGCTATAGACATTTCACATGTCCGTGTCATTGAAAATCCTCTAGTAACATTATGACTATTGACTTGGTATTGACTAGGTACTTCCATGGTACATGGATCCATATGGTGACATTAAAACCAGGAATTTACTAGTATATTTCTATAACTTATGGAACTTTCCTGTAGACAATATCAATAGTAAATAGGTGGCGTCATACTAGCGACATTGTCACTAGTTTTTTTATTTTTTTTTATGTTAGAGCCTTTAAGGCGGTACCGAAACAAATAAATTAGATCATATATGTACTATTGTTTGAATAATACGTTTATTTAACAAAAAATTTAGATAACTAATAAACTAATTAATACAAAATTTAGCACATTTCTTCAGGGCAGGCTAAGCCCTTTGTGATCCTGCAAAGAATTGGCCACAACTGAATTCGAGAACTTTTAAAAAGTGGAATTCCATCAATGTTTATATCAAGCTCCAAATCATCATAATTTTGCAGAACACTTCCAATTTTTCTAAATTGCGTTTCTATTCCCATGTGACAATAGCTTCCAGGTATAACGTTACTAACCACAATTTTATTGTTTTGGTCCAATAAAGTTTCTGCAGAAAGTGGAACCTCCAGGCCTTCATCTTTTAAAATGCATAAAAGTTTTTCCGGCTTTATAATACTTAGAAAACTTAGAATTTTTTCCTTTTTTGTTTTTAAAAAAAATTTTTAAATTTGTTTTTTATTATGTCATTTAAATGACAACAGCAGAGACATTGTATGGTGTACAATTAGTTGTTTGTTTGTTGACAATGTCACTAGATATACACCTCATCTTTGGTCTCTGTATTTTTTATATTGACATAGAAATGGATGATTGGACACATTTGAACAGTGCTGTTGAAAAAAAGACATATGGACCCAGTCTGACTGCAGGGTTTCTATTTAAGAATATATGTATGTACGTGTATATAAAAGCCATCCAAGCCTATATAATAAGCCATCAAATTGAGAGTAATGGGATAATTTCTGTTTCATAGAGGAAATTTGTCTTTGTTTTTTTTTATTGAAAATTCATCAGTAAGTTATTCAGAGTTTCAAGTCGTTGTAGTCCAGGAGATAGTGTGTTGGCTTATTAGACGTGAGGCCACGATTCAAACATCTCCAACAAAACGAAATACGAAAAAATATTTCTTCGGCGATTTCCTCTCAGCAGATTTCTGTCAAAAACTCTGAGAGTAATAAATTTGCCATGAAAAGTTTCTCAAAAAAACAAAAATGTTGTTCGGGGTCGACTTTAAATTTTAGGTCCCACCACTCATGGATAAAAATTAACGCACACAACATAAGTGGTGTTATAAGCTAGGTCGCAATCCTGACTGAAGGGTTGTAATGACCAGATATGTAGGTATGAACTGCTTGTTTTTAATGAAATCCAATCACATCTTGATTGTTATCACTTCGATTACCCTAATAGACAAATAAAATTCAACAAAGTATTCTTGTTTGCAAACAGAAAACTAGGATTTCAATAAACTTTTTGCAGATTTAAATACCATTTTACCTGCCTTTATGTTCGTATTGTTTGATGTTATAAATTAATATGCAGCAGATACAATCCATCAAATGCATATTCTATTATGCAACAACAACAACAATAACAACAGCAACACTAAGATAATAATTGAGTGTCTCTCTAGGTTTAAAATGGAATTCAATTTCGACATGATTATGACATAAACTGTTCGAATTAGAATTTAATTCTTTTGAAAAACGTGTAGGTGGTAAGGTACGGTGTGGTAATGGTGTGTTGTTGGCATAAATAATTCCTTATTTTGAAATGCTTGTCTTCTATATCTCTCTGTCTCTCTCTCCCCATTTAATGCCATTAAAAAGCCATTTCAAAAGCTAAAAAACAAGAAAAAAACGAGAAACTGAAACAGAAATTTAATTAAAATAGAACTCATGGAAGCTCAACTTCTTTCTTCTTTTTTTTTTTGTTTCTAGGTTTTCTGTTGCAACCATTTCGTAAACCGAAACGTGTGCGAACAGCCTTCTCGCCCACGCAACTGTTAAAACTGGAACATGCATTCGAAGAGAATCACTATGTGGTTGGAGCTGAACGTAAACAATTGGCACAGAATCTAAGTCTTACTGAAACTCAGGTAAACATTTTTAAATTTAAACGAAAAAAAAAATAAAATAATTTTCCAATTTTTTTTTGTCTATTTTTCTTAAATAATTGGGCATAATTTGTAGAAAGAAATTCTGGTTTAAACACGGCTTTAAAATTTATTAATTAAAAAAAAAAAGTTATTAAATTAAATAGATTTTATCACAAATAAATTCAATTCAATGCAATTCTATTCGTAAATAACTTCATTTGTTGGAATGCAAACTGAAGCATTAGAGAAAATGCATGTGGTGGCCTACTACAGGCACGCAATAAGCATTTTTGTAAATAAAGCCGTCGGAATTATCACACGTTATTTCAAGCCGACGGCAGCAAAACTTGATTGTATTGTAAGGCATTATGAATGATATTTTTTTATGCTAAAGTAATACATAGTTTAGGTTAGGTTAGCTAGGCAATTTAATAATTCCGATACTTTGTCACTTGGGTTGTTAAATTTGATAAAAGTAAACGTTAGAAGTCGCCGTAGTTTAGTAGGTTAGGTTCGATTAGGTTAGTGTGGTAGCTTTATACCAAAAGCTCACTTGAGCACGCATAGCGGCCCGTTGTGGCGCCACAGGTGAACGCAGTCCCTGTACTGACCAAGTTCCTCCGAGCCAATGAGGGAGAAGTTGGTCAGCGCAAGGGCTGCACATTTAAAACACGACTACCCCACGCTGGAAAACCAGCCAGAAAGTTTGATAAACGAGGCTATGTCCTTGACGTCAATGGACGTTAGCTCCGTCAAGCTAACAAGGGTTGGAGAGCCAAATAACCAATATCTGCATCTCTCAAGAGATGGGCATTGACATAGAAAGTGGATAACAGTCTCCTCTTCCTCAGCGGATCTGCATCCACGGCAGAAATCGTTAAATGGGAGTCGCATTCTTTCCGCGTGTCTACCCATAAAACAGTGACCTGTAAGCATGGCCACTGTGGTCGAGATGATGTTACGACCAAGTCCAAGTAACTGGTTGGTGCGCCTTCTATCCATTGAGGGCCAAGTGAGCCTAGCGGTGGAGCAGGTCTCCTCATTGTTCCAGGATAGGTTGGCGTCCCGGGAGAATTTCCGCGCGATGGCCAGTTTGAACGAGGTAAGTGGCATTTCCAAGTTGATTGAAGAGGATTCCGGAATTCCTGGCTAGCTCGTCTACTCTGCAGTTTCCCGGAATGTCGCAGTGTCCGGGGACCCAGATAAGTGTCACACTGAATCGCCCAGAAAGAAGGTTGAGGCAGCGGCGGCATTCCCTGACGATCCTAGAATTATCCGCAACGTTCGATAGAGACTTTTTCGCAGCCTGGCTATCACAAAAGATTGAGATGCGGGTGAAAGGAACTCCGTGTGCGAGGATCCACTGTGCGGCCCGGAACATGCTGCAATAGTCCGGCAGCCGGAGTGAAATATTCAAGTCCAATCTCCCAGAGTAGACTCCCCTGCCCACCACGCAATCGAATTTGGAGCCGTCGGTGTATACATCTAGGAGTTCCGGGGGGAGTTTAGTAGTAGTGTATTAGCTTATTAGACGTAAGGCCACGGTTCAAACCCCATGTCAGACATCAAAGCGAAAATAAGAAAGTAAATAAAATTGCCATGTAAAGCTTCTCAATAAATTTTGTCGTTCGGAGTCGACTTTAAACTGTAGGTCCCGCCACTCATGTATAAAATTAACACACACAACATGAGTAGTGTGAGAAGCTAGGACTGAAGGGTGCGGACTTCTTGGGGACGATTGCTGTAGACTATCTAATGGTGAAGGTATTGCACTGGCCATTTTATAGTCACCTAGCAGCAACTCGTTTCCTTGCCGGTCGTATCTTGAGATGTCCACAAACACTACTCCTTCTCTTCCACCTTCCTATAACCCATTTTCCTAAAAAATCTGCTCAATGCACTGCATGAGTAGGGGCCATCCCCTGTGGCATAAATTACTTTGGGAAATTTAATCGCCGTAGTCTTGTAGGTAGTGTGTTGGCTTATTAGACGTAAGGCCACGGTTCAAACCTCAGGTCAGACATCTCCAATTAAACGAAATATGAAAAAATTTCAATCTTCTGGCAAAAACTCTGAGAGTAAAAATAAAATTGCCATATAAAGTTTGTCAAAAAAACCATCGTTCGGAGTCGACTTTAAACTGTAGGTCCCTTTACTCCTGTATTAAATTAACACACACTACATAAGTGGTGTGAGAAACTAAGTCATAATCCTGACTAAAGGGTTGTAATGAACAATTATGTATGTAATCCGCTTTCTGTCTACCCGACTAAGTCAATATTGTAGTGTAATGATGTAAAGGCAAGAGGTCTAAATCAGTTAAAACTACTCCTAGAAGGTTCTGGCCTAACAATCTTCTAATTCCCTGGATCAACTGTAGGTTAGGTCGGAGTGTTAGCTTTGCTATCAAAAGCTCACTTGAGCACGCATACCGGCCCGTTGTGATGCTATAGGTTAACGCAGTCCCTGTACTGACCAAGTTCTACCAAACTAGGGAAAAAGAAGAAGTTGGGACAGCGCAAGGGCTGCTCACGAACAATTTTGAAAGGCGGAAGTTTTCTTTACGAAAATTCATAAAATACAATGCTTGGATCAACTTTACTAAGCGTTATATTTTATGAATTTTCGTAAAGAAAGCTTTCGCCTTTCCAAATTTGTTCATAAGCTGCCCTTTTCCGTCCAAGTATTTTAACTTTTTGTGAACACAAAAAGTAGTCTAGTAGGTAGTGTGTTGGCTTATTAGACGTAAAGCCAGGGTTCGAGCCCCAGGCCAGACATCAAAACAAAATACAAAAAGTATTTCTACGGCGATTTCCTCTCAGCAGATTTCTGGTAAAAACTCTGAGAAGAAAATAAAATAGCCATGAAAAGTTTCTCAAAAAAAATCTGTCGTTCGGAGTCGACTTTAAACTGTAGGTCCCGCCACTTATGTATAAAATTAACGCACACAACATAAGTGGTGTGAGAAACTAGGTCAATAATCCTGACTGAAGGGTTGCAATGACCAATTATGTTATGTATGTGAACACATTAGAGCCCAATATTGTGCATACCTGCTGTATAAGCGTTAACAGTACCTGTTTCGATGCATGGTATTCATTTTATCAATGAAAGCCTATATAAAATAATGGCAAATTTAGAAATTCGAAATTCCCTTTTTCTTCACTCAACTGGCTTCCTAATGCGCCACAATCAGAATACAATAAAATAAACATTCCCATCATGATGCCAGCCGTTGGTGTTAAAATAATAGCAAAAGAGTTGCTTTCAAGTGTTCAAGAGCTTGTGAGAAACGTTAAATGATTGCATGTCAACTGGTCGTTAACTGGGCTTAAGTGGCTTGAATTATTAGATTTCGTCTACCCTGCCATAGAGGCCCTCCACTCTTTCAAAAGGTTTTGTTTTAATGCCAGCAATAAGGGTTGAAGGGATGATTAAGGAAAATTGCCAATCGGTAAAATGACTCCTGACACCCTTTAACGGCGTATGCTTAAATCAACTGCCACTTGAGTGTATTATCAGCCTGTTTGCCTTGCTGGTAGGTTTAGAATGCCCAAAGCAAATGTCGGTTGGAAAACTGAACGTAAAAAAGGGGTAACTGGCTGTGAATGTTGAAAGAAAATTACAGTTGCTTAATAAAAGTAAACGCCCGTTAAATATTACGTTACGTTACCCATTACTTAAGTGAGAATTTACGTGGCAATAATTTACCTACAACAAGCATTTCTCTTATACTCATACTCGTAACAGTAGGACGACTGTTATCACAGCAATTCCAATACATACTCTGGATGCATGCTTGGAAACATTAGTTGCAGAATTGTTAACAATAGTTTCGAATTTTGGGTGGGTCCCCATATGAAATTTAAAACCCTAACGGCTAATGAGTGCCATTTAATAAAACTATCGTAGTTTATCATACAAATAAAATTAAAAAAAAATGTTGCTTTTAAAAATTGTTTTTCGCCTTTTCTTTGTTTCTGTGTTTTGCAGGTTAAAGTCTGGTTTCAGAATCGTCGCACCAAACACAAGCGTATGCAACAAGAGGGTGACAGTGATTCAAAGAGCCAAAAGGGTAGCCAATCGGGCGATAATGAGGGTAAAAACGACAGCAGCCAGACAAGTTTCGAAGATCAGGATGAATTGGATATGGCCGACGGTGAAGTCGAGGAAGAGGATGAAGATGAGGTCATCGATATGGATGATTATGATGATCATGAAATGGATGCTGAGGAAAGGAAACGCATGACGGAACATTTTCAAGAAATGCAAAATCGACATTTCGCTCAAAGTCAAATGTTTCAGCAGCAGAGTCAACAGCATCAGCAATTTCTGCAGCAACATTTCTTGCAACAGCATCAACAGCAACAACAGCAGCAGCAGCAGCAACAACAGCAATTATATGCTCAATCAGAGCATATACGACAGCAACAACATCAGCAACAACAGCAGCAAAATCAAGAACGCCAGCAGCAGCAGCAACAACAACAACAGCAAACACCAACTACGAAACACTAGCCAAGTTTTTAAAAATGTTTTCTTAATTTAAAGAAAAAGAAGAAGAAGAAGAAAAAACGAACAAAATTTAAAGAAATTTTATAGGTTTTGCATCAAAACATTAGGGGGGGGGGTAAGTATTTACATGTGAAACAAAAAGAATTCTTACAAGAGAAGAGTACTAAACAGGAGAAAGTCTTACAAAGCATAGGATTTCAGTAGAGGTTTCTAAAATACAATCTAAACTTGAAACTCTTTCAGGTGTCATGCTTTACAAGAGCTTGATACCAGTGGTGTTGTGCTAATATTTTTTTTTTTTACCGGAACGCGCATATATAATTATATAGACAGGGCCGATCCTGGGTAGGCGGTCGCTCTGTGCGGTCTCATGTACCAAATTTAACTACGGGGGTGATTTTCCATGATAATCCTGGCGGCGGCGTTTTCTTTTTTTAGGTCTCATGTCCCAAATTTGACGACGGGGTTGAGGGAGGTAGATTTCCCCCAATTTTCGCCCGTAGCCGTAGGTTTTAAATACTCAAATTCTTAAGTAGAAATTAGTTCGGGTTCGGGTTCACGTATTTGTTTCGGTTCGGGTCGAGTTCCGGTTGAGCAGAAAAAACGTTCCGGACTCCTTTTCACGGTTCGGAAAAACAAGCCGGTTCGTTCCGGTTTTTGTTCCGGTTCGGGTTCGGTTCAAACCCTTGTTTATAAAAATACATATAAAAATTCGTCAAAAATTAGAAAAAAAATAATCAGCAATTCTTTATAATTTTTTTTTTTTCAAAACGTCAGCCAATTCTCGTTATCAGAAATCATCTTTAGTTCCGGAACGCATTCCTGTCCAAAAAGCAAGTACCGGAACGACGTTCCGGAACGTTCCGGCTCGACAACACCACTGCTTGATACCAATTCGGAATGATATGAACCATGGAAAATGGTTCATATTTTTTGTGAGTGATTTTTTAGAGTTTCCTCACGACAAATAAAGGTTTTAGAGGAGTATGCAATCAATAACAGATCTAAGCGTTCGTTGGCTTTTGCTTTAACCTGCCTTAATAGTGCAGTAATCAGATTGACGGTATTCCCCAAGTAAATCAGTCTTGCCTAAGAGCAACTGAGACATTGTCTACATTAGATAATATCAGTCCATATGGGATATTATATACAAAAGGTCCAGGTTTTTCAGTTTGTTGGCTAAAAAGAGAAAATTTATTCTAGGCCAGAGATCAGCAAATAGTATTTAAAACGATAAGTAGAATTGTACGCGATTCATACTTATTTTGTGCTTCGTATTGTTACGTTTTTACCTTTTAAAAACGTTAAAAATATGAGTTCGTAGATTGCAAATAAAATAAAAATAAATATGTGTTTAATTTTAAGTCAATTCTTTATTATCTGCACAACTTTTGTGCCACTGTTCGAACTTATTCCACGTATACAATGATAACTTTCACAATATGTGCTTGTTCGTGATATTGCTCTGCTTACAACCTTTTTTGTAAGCAACAACAACACTTGTTAGTTATTCTTCTTTGCTCACAACCTTTTTTTTTTTTGTAAGCACAACACTAACAACTGTTTTCTTAACGCAACTTGTCTGCACACAAGTCTGACTGAATTATAACTCGATCTCGTATCTTCACACACCACTGGTTGAATTCTCACTCAATTCAACGCGACGTCGTCACACGACTAACTTAACTCGATCTCCGAGAATCACGTGTCTTCATACACGACTGACTGAATTCTAACTGAATCATTGTTGCTCGCTTTATCTTGCCTTTTATATCACTGGATCAACAGTGTGATGAATGCCCTTGAAGGATGATGATGACCTTCGGGAACAATCCAAAAATGTAAACAACTTGTTTCCATTGTGTATCTTGTTTACTTTCGTCCAGGCGGAGTTGTTGTTGTTTTGTTTGTTTGTCTTTCCGCTATATTTTTTTATACACGGACGTTGTTGCTATATTTTTGTTTATTCATCGATCTTGTAAACAAGCCTGTTATTTTTGTTGCTATATGTTTACTCATTCGTTGATCACGTGAACAACTGCATTGTTTTGTTTTTGGAGCTTTTGTTTATCATTTTATGTGTGATCAAGTCCATTGTGTTGTTTTTGGAGCTTTTGTTTATTATTTTAATAACACCATTTCCATTTTCGTAACAGTATATATTGTTACGAAAATGAAAAGAGTGTAGTATCGTTTAACAATAAAAACGATAAACAAAAGCTACCAGCTACACTAACACATACATCGAACTTATTATAAATAAACCAACAACAACATCAGTATGAGAAAATGAGATAGACAAATAAGCAAACGCAACAACAAGCAATGTGCCGCAATAGAATTCTCGAGAAGGCGAAACCCCGAACGTTCCACTTCAAGAACCTTCATCACACTAATTCGTGCGCATATAAAAAGGCAAGACAAAGCGGACAACGAGTAGTAAGAATTCAGTCAGCCTTGTGTGAAGTTGCATGTGAACAAAACAGTCGTGGTTTGAAGATATTCGCTATAAAGATCTAGCAAATAGTTGTGTGATAAGAATAACGAATAAACAGATTATTGTTGTAGTTGTTGTTATATATATATTCATACGTGGTACAAGTTCGAACAGTGGCACATAAGATAGTTCGGACAATAAAGAGTTTAACTGAAATTAAACACATATTTGTTTTTACTTTGTTTGTGATTAACGAACTCATAGTTAAACGTTTTTAAAAAGGTAAAAACGTAACAATATGTTGAGTTATGTTGAGTTATCATACGTGTTGCGTAAACAGTATGAATATGATGAGTACTTCAAACTTTGAATATGAGTAGGGAGGTTTCATGATATTAAAATAAGTATGAATTCGTATAAGTATCAGGAATTATGAGTATGATTCGATTCTACTCATCCTTTTTAATGCTCATTGATGATCTCTGGTTTGAACCATGCGGTCGTATCTAATAGGCAAACACACTTTCTAATAGATTTTGTCGGCTTCAATCCTAAAATGCAAGTATAAGTTTTTAAAATAAAATTGTGCTGGATAGCGGAAGTACGTACGTACAAAATCCTTTCCAAGAACCAAGTGAATATTCCTACTTTATGTCATTTTAATTCAATTATTTTAAGGCTTTTAAAAGGATTGTTAATAAAAAAAAAGTAACAAAAGAATACCTCCTAAAAATTATCTTTCGAGTGTTTTCATCCATTTTCATTAATTTTGGAACAAATATTTATGGACGTTATTTAAACATGTTATCGTTATTTTTGAAGATATGTAATATTTTAATTTAATTTCTTTTTTTATTGTAAATATATTGTATTTAAAGAAAAATTCCATTCATTTAAATATTGTAATCAAAATGAAAACTGTAGCGCATATCTTTTAGTTCCTTTAAATGATCATTTTGTCTCTGTGTACCATAATATTTGTATGTACTATATATCATCGTATTATTTATTTTATATTTAAAAAAATCAATTAAAAATTAGTAAATAAATAAATATTGTATGTAAAAAAAAAAATTGTATGTGTTCTGAATAACATTTCAGAACATTTAATATCTTATTAGCATATACTTTAGAGAATAGATTTCAAAACAAATTCTTAAAAAAATTAATTTAATTTTGTACAAAATAATTCATAATTAGCAAGAAAAACAACAAACAAAAATTGTATTTAAAAATAAAAAAAAACTTATTAAAAATCATTAAAACATACAAGAAAAAATTCAAAAAGAAATTTATTTGCTTAAAGGAATTTTGGGAGAAATAAAAAGATTTCGGAAACCTTTCAACTGAACGGATATGGAAGTTTTACCCTGAAATTCTGCTGTGAAAAGAATTGTGTTGCCTTTTAACATCGAATATACATACGAGAGCAGATCACTAAGTCCATGACATTTTAAGTGAAACTCAGGACTTTGAATAAGAAATCACTTCATTTTTATTTATATTCCGCGGTGAGTTCTAGTCCGCTAAAAGCTTAAGAAATCGCCTAAGAAACCTGGCAAATCATCAATGACAAAGGGGAATACGCATTAGCTAAAGTGATCCACTATATGCCATGAATCAGAAGGGTCCCTAGCAGAGATCAGCAACGAGTATTCAAAACGATGAGTAGATTCGAGTCATACTTATAATTTCAGCTACTTATACGCATTCATACTTATTTTAATATGATACGCATACTATGAGTAGTATTATTCAAAGTTAGAAATACTCATCGTACTCCTACTTAACAATACGCACGATGTTGTTGATTTCGACTCTCCATGATTCAACATATACACGAAGCACAAAATAAGTATGATTCGAGTACGAACACCACAATACTCGCTAGAAGGTTGTGTGTGTGCTTTGCTTGCTGTCTTTGCCTTTTCTTTTCTCTTCTTTTGTAAATGGAACAATAACTACTACTGTAAATTTTGATGAATGATTCGAGTGACTCGAATCATTCGTAGGTATTATAAGTATTTTTCTAAATTTATGAATCTGAATGAGTAGGCGTATGAATCAAACAATGAATCGAATGTTGTGAGTTTGATGTCAACGTTGTACTCATACTCATTGCAACCTATACTTATAATGAATCAGAGTAGTTGAATTTTAATACTCTTGACTCACTCATACTCAAAATTTCATAAGTACCTATGAGTAGCGAAAATACGATTCATTGCTGGTCTCTGGTCCCTAGGCTAAACATATTTGATTTTTTTTTACATTACATTCTAGTTAATATATAGGGTGAGCCATTTAATAGTTTAGATTTAAAAATGCAATAAAACAAAAACGGTTTAAAATTTTGCCAAATTAATTTTTTTTTGTTGTGAAGTACAATTGTTCCGGTTAGAAATAGAATATTATTTCATTCATATGGCTGCCGCGGCTGACTTCACAGCACCTCATTCGATCGGACCAATTTTCGTGCACTTTTTCGAGTGTACGGGGTCGTATCTCTGCAATGGCAACACACATGTTGGCCTTCAAATCCTCAATTGTCTCCGGTTTGTTGGCATAACACCATAGAAAATGATCCAACGGCGTCAAATTGCAGCTTCTTGGCGGCTAATTGACATCACCATTTTGGCTAATTAAACAGCCATCAAACGTTTGACGGAATAAATCGATTGAAGCATAAGATGCGTGCCCAATTGCACCATCCTCTTGAAACCAAACATCGTTCACATCAATACTGTGTAGAGCGTGTACAAAAAAATCGGTTATCATGGTGCAATAGGTGTCTTCATTGACCGTAATGGTTGCGACGTCCTCATTTTCAAGGAAATATGGGCCAACGATGCCTCCGCTCTACAAGCCGCACCAAACAGTCACTTGTAATGGATGCATTAGCCTCTTTCTGTAAGACTACGTTTGGGTTTTCTTAGCCCTAAATACGGCAATTTTGCTTATTTTTTTTGTGGCAAAAGCGACATAATCGTGCAGTTTCTTGTTAGCCCAACAAATCCCAATGTTGCTCAATTGTACATCAATTCAATTACATTTAGTGGAGATTATTGTTACGTTGTTACCTTTTTAAAAGCGTTTAAAATATGAGTTCGTTGATTGCAAACAAAATAAAGATAAATTGGTATTTAGTTTCAATTAAATTCTTTATTGTTCGCACTATTTTTGTGTGCCAGTGTTTATAACTTGTCGCATACAACAGTCATTGCTTGTTCGCTGCTTATTCTTCTTATTTGTTTACAACGAAGATCTTCAAACCACGACCGTTCTCTTCACAAGCAACGCGTTTTCACACAAGACTGATTGAATTGTTACTACTCGTTGCCTGCTTTGTCTTGCCCCCGCAAGCAGACTGATGAAGGTTCTTGAAGTCAAACTTTTGTATTTTCGCTTTCTTGAGAACTCTATTGCGACTTCATTGTTGTTTGTGTATTTTGTTCACATTGCTTGATGTTGCGTTCGCTTTCTTGTCTATCCCCTTTTCTCTCATACTGATGTTGTTGCTTTACTTGTAACAAGTTCGTTGTAAAGGGTGATTTTTTAGCTATTATCTTTTTGGCAACACAAGTTTAAACAGCTCACGCGCGTTTCGTGTTTTGTTTCACTGTCAAACATCTTCAGTTTGGTCTATAATTTAATCATGAATCGTCTTACAAACGAACAATGCTTGCAAATCATTGAATTTGGCATCATTGGACCGTACTTCTTCAAAGATGCTGCGAATCGTAACGTAACTGTGAATGGTGAGCGCTACCGTGAGATGATATCCAACTTTTTTTTTTGCCCAAAATGCATGAGCTTGACTTGCATGACATGTGGTTTCAACAAGACGGTGCCACATGCCACACAGCACGCGTAACAATGGACTTATTGAGAGGCGAGTTCGGTGAACATTTTATTTCACGTTCGGGACCGGTCAATTGGCCGCCTAGATCGTGCGATTTAACGCCTTTAGACTATTTTTTGTGGGGCTATGTTAAAGCTCATGTCTATACAGACAAGCCCGCTTCAATTGACGCATTGGAAGACAACATTGAAGCATTTATTCGTGAGATACCGGCCGAAATGTTGGAAAGAGTATGCCAAAATTGGACTAAGCGGATGGACCATTTGAGGCGCTGTTGCGGTCAACATTTGCATGAAATAATCTTCAAACATTAAATTATATGGACCGTACTATCGATTCAAATAAAGATTTCATGCATTTTTCTGAATTTTATGTGTTTTTTTTTGAAAAATTTTCCTATAGCTCTTAAAAATCACCCCTTATTTGTTTGTTCATTGTTTTCATAACAATATATTGAATTTTGTGACAGAATAGAATGACATCAGTATTGCCAGAATCAAAATAACCTATGGTTCAAATTTAGACCGATAGATGGCCCATCTGGTATTAACACCAGTTAGCCAAGTAATGACCTACTTTTTCTGCCCGGAATTGATGAAATACTAAAAAGTTTATTACTCATTTGGATGAAGTGATGATATATTGGTATTGGAATTTTCGCTTTAATTCCATGAAACCAGTTGAGTTTAATTAATGGATTTAAGCTACATTGTCGACGAGTTGCAAAAAGGGAAAAGAGTTTGACGGTTTGGTTTGTTAAATTTGAAATTTAATATACGATTAGAGATCTCAATTTAAAACCAGACATTTTTAACTGTCATTTTAAATGTAATTAAGAGTCTTTTAATATTTATGAGTTTTAATTTTAAACATTTTTTACTCGTTAACTTTTTCTATTTAAAAGTTTTTGCAATTACCGGCAAATAAATGATCAAATCATGTTATCTAAGACGTTAGATCAGGCCAGACAAATAGCAACAAAAATGAAACATCTAATAAATATGGCTTAAAACTGGCAACAGGCAACAATAACAGCAAATTATCATTTTAACAATATTTCACATTAATTTTTATAATTCATATTACAAATTAAACACGTTAGTTTCCTATTTTAATAAAAAAAAAACAAACCAAAAAATATGGCCAACAAGTCAGATAGTCAGTCCGTAAGTCAGTTAGCCAGTAATGAATGGCTGGGCTGGCTGAAAAGAGGAAGAATTTTGAAAATATCATTCGTAGTTAATTTAAATTTTAATTATTTTAATTACATTAAACCGGATTGTTGTTACTGACAACCGAAAAACAACAGCAAACGATGTACGTATGTACATACATACATACATTTGATGAAATTTAATAACAAGATTTTAATGCAGCAGTTAAATGTTATAATTACCATAATGATGTATAACATTTATTTCTTCTTTCTTTCCCTCCGTCTATCTATCTATCTGTCTGTCTGTTCGTTCCACTGCCTTTCAGTCTAACAATTTTAAATGGAAGCGTGTTCTGCACAGATTGTCTTAAGAATACCTGTTCCAAGTACGTGTAAGCGAGTGCGATTGGAGAGAGAGGTCTAAGACCGTCACTATATTAACTGTGACTGCGTCACCGTCAGCAGTTGCCAATAATCCAACAAGTACGTTTACATACGTACATATATGGCACGTATTAAATTACTAAAAATCACTTCAACATGAAAAACCATAAAAAAAATACAAGAAAAAAAAGATAAGATAGCCACTAAAAGCTAACAAACTATCTAACTAATCTAACAAGTTTAGAATGCCTATACACCTAGAGAAACTATGTACGTACTTTACTTACTTATTTAATTGGTCATTATAACGCTTCAGTCAGGATTACGACCTAGTTTCTCACACCACTCAAGTTGTGTGCGTTAATTTTTGTCCATGAGTAGTGGGGCCTACTACACTACCTACTACTACTTATCCTTGTATTTGTAAATTCACTAGAAGCATATTAACCCTTTGGGAATTATGATAAAAGTATAAACAGACACAATTTGACTACATGGGGCCCATTGTGATGCCAGAGTTTTCCATTTCACCCCAACACTGACGCCATCCGGATACATCAGTGATGTAAACTTCATAGTAGTTGCTTACATCATCGTCTCTACACTAACTTACTTAATTGGTCATTACAACGCTTCAGTCAGGATTGCGACCTAGCTTCTCACATCACTTATGTTGTGTGTGTTAATTTTTAACCATGAGTAGCTGGACCTACAGTTTAAAGCCGCCTCCGAATGATACATTTTTTGAAAAACTTTTCATGGCAATTTTATTTACAACTGCTAAGAGGAAGTCGCCGAAGGAAATATAAATTTTTTTTTCATATTTCGTTTGGTTCGAGAGAATTGAATTTTTGCCAGAATACTGCATGTTTTCATATTTTTTTTGGTCGACATGTCTGGGCTGGGTTTTGAACCGCGGAACCTACTAGAATATGGCTACTTCGCCTCAACGTAATTGGTCATTATAACCCGTAAGTCAGGATTACGACCTAGTTTCTCACACCACCTTTGTTGTGTGCGTTAGTTTTATACAAGAGTGGTGGGACCTACAGTTTAAAGTCGACTCCGAACGACAGATTTTTGAGAAGCTTTTCATGGCAATTTTATTTTCTTTCAGAGTTTTTTCCAGAAATCTGCTGAGAGGAAGTCGCCGAAGAAATATTTTCATATTATCGTTTTGATGTCTGACCTGTGGTTAGAATCAGAGATCAACAATGAATCGTTTTTTCGCTACTCATAAGCACTTATGAAATTTTGAATAAAAGTGAGAGTCAACAATATTGAACTTTATCTGATTCCTTTTCACTACAACTTTGATTTATAAGTACAGGTTGCAATGAGTATGCGTACAACGTTCGACATCAAACTCATACCATTCGAAATATGTTTGATTCATAACTTTAGAAAAATATTTATAATACTTATAAATTCGAGTGACTCGAATCATTCATCAAAATTTACAGTCTTAGTTATTGTTGCATTTACAAAAAAGACAGAGCAGCAAGCAGAGCAAACACACAACCTTCTAGTAAGTATTTTAGTGTTCGTACGCGATTCATACTTATTTTGTGATTCGTGTACATATGTTGAGTTATGGAGAGTCGAAATCCACAACATCATACTGGTTGTTAAGTATGAATATAATGAGTACTTCAAACTTTGAATATGAGTAGAGGAGAGGTATATGAACGCATATAATTATCAGAAATTATAAGTATGATTCGATTCTATTCATTGCTGACCTTAGGTTTGAATCGAGGCCTCACGTCTATTAGCCAACACACTGCCTACTAGACTTTGTCCCTACAGCTACTCCTAAATCAATGCCATACATACATACATAATTGGTCATTACAACCCTTCAGTCAGGATTATTGACCTAGTTTCTCACACCACTTATGTTGTGTGTGTGTTAATTTTATACATAAGTGGGGGGACCTACAGTTTAAAGTCGACTCCGAACGACAGATTTTTTTGAGAAACTTTTCATGGCAATTTTATTTACTCTCAGAGTTTTTGCCAGATATCTGCTGAGAGGAAATCGCCGTAGAAATACTTTTTCTATTTTGTTTTGATGTCTGGCCTGGGGCTCGAACCCTGGCTTTACGTCTAATAAGCCAACACACTACCTACTAGACTACGGCGACTTCAAATCACTGCCATATTATGGCCAAGACCAATGCATCACATATGAGTTCACAGAATATATCCCGGTAATCAATTGTTGTGTTGTTTTGACATCTCGTTAAGAGACCGTATCCGGTGACCATACTGAAGATCGTTATGTTAGAATCTAGTGCCATGAGAGCTATTCAATGACAAATTTTTGTTAAGTGTACTGCCGTCATTACACTTTATTAAGTATATGGCCAGGAAAACACAAAAAAATTAAATTAAATATACGAGCGACTATTTACAGAAAAATGTATTATTTTGTTGTTGTTATTGTTGCTGTTGTAACTCACTTTGTTGAATTTATGTTACAATTCTTGAAAATTAAGTGGTAATGTTGGTTCTGTTTGTTTTGCCTTATTGTGACAATTTTTTTTTTTTATTTTTTTTTTTGTCGTAATTCTAGTAATGTTCTGTCGAGTAACTTTTTTTTTTTTCTGTAACTTGACTTCTGTTAAACAATGAAAAAGTCAAATGAAATGGCAGCCAAACCTACAATAAACACAACAACAACAATAACAACAGCAGCAACAACAAAATGAACAATAAAACCAAGTGGAATATACAGCTCATTGAGGCTAATTACTTTATAAACTTTACGTTTGTTTGTTTTTTTTTCGTTTGTTGTAGTTGTTGTTGTTGTTATTTCAGGCATAATCAGTTTGTTTTTAAACGAATTTCAGTTGTCGTTGTAGTTGTCGTTGTTCTTTTACAATTTCATGGAACTTGTTTGCATGTGGCAAACATGTTTCATTGTTTCTTGGTTTATATTATCTGAAGAATACAAGAACAACATCAGCAACAACAGCACTAGTAATAGTAGTTGTAGTGGTAATAATAACAATAATAATAACGAACACAACACAACACAATACAACATTTAAATAACAACCATTAAAAACACTTACAATTTAATTTTAAATGAAATTTAATTGCATTTAAAATTAATGTAACCACACACCATTTTAACCATTTTAACTTGGCCTAAAACAAACAAATAAACCAAACAAATAAACAACACCATTATATGGTAACTAGATAACCCGTGCGAATATTTCGCACCGTTAGTTGTCATTTTTGTAACATAAAATGAAAATAATTAATAGAAATTTTATTAAAAGTATTTTATTTAAAAAAAAACAAAATTTTGTATAATATAGTTTAACTTTTGTTTCTTTAAATTTATTATGTTTTTGAAATTAACTTTATAACCTTTAAATTACCTTTAAATTTTCACTTTTATATTAATTTAAAAACCTATATGCCAATAAAATAAGACTTGTTCTTGTTGTATTGAATTACTATAAATAAATAAATAAAAATATTAGAAATCATAATATATCATACATATTTACATACATACATACATATGTTTAAATGCTTTTATAATACTTCTTTGAATACAATGTTAGAGGTAATGACATGATCATCGTTAACTTTTTGCCCGTACGAATCCTTAATACAAACAAAAATATCTTGAAACGTACGCACTCGAGAAAAAGCCACGTATAACTGCCCATGTGAAAAGACCGGTTCTGGTAAATACAATCCTACCTTTTGAAGGGTTTGACCTTGTGCTTTGTTTATCGTCATAGCAAAAGCAACTTTCACAGGGAATTGTTTTCGTGTCATTCGGAAAGGCACAGTTGGATCAGAAGGTGTAAGGTTGATTCGGGGTATGAGTACAGTTTTATCAGAATGAATAATTTTTGCTGATATGATATGCTCTCCCAAGTTTGTTACGATTAGCCTGGTACCATTTATTAACCCCTGTTTAGCATTAAGATTTCTGATTAACATTATAATTGCATTTGTCTTTAAAATCAGTTTATGAGGTGGTAAACCCGATGGATTTAAAGAGTTTAAAAATTCTGTTGGATACAATTGAGCATTGTCAATTTCCTCCTGTTGAACACAATCTGAACTAAAATAAATTTTTTCCTCTCCAAGTAGCAAATTGGAAACAATGTGTTCATTTATTTTTATACAGTCATCGTTTTTTGGACTTAAAATTGACGTTGAATAAAATTGGGAAATATTTTGTTCATTGATTTCTTCGACGTTAAAAATTGCCGAAATAAATGTATCATAACTGCAATAACAATGCTTCGGGATTTTAATTGCTTCATTATTGTAGGTCGTTTGGGCTTCCAAATCACCGTTACCCAGTTGTAGCAACCATTCAGTAAAAGGGGGATCATTAGTTCTCATATTTTGAGTCAACTTATGAATTTTAACTTGGGACCATAAAGGCGATCTCTTTACTGTATTTTCAACAATGGTTGTTCTGTTGGCGTGTCGGACAACGGCAACACCTGTCGAAAATCTCCACCAAAAAGAATTATTTTTCCTCCATAAGGAAGTTTATTATTCATAATGTCCTTTAAAAGACGATCGACAACGCTTAATGTATGTTTTGGCACCATTGAAATTTCATCCCAAATAATGAGGTCTGTTTTAAAAAGAAGTTTTGCATCCTTTGTGTGAGTGCGAATTGATGAGACCGAGGTGCCTAAGACAGGTACAGGTATTTTAAAAACCGAGTGTGATGTTCGTCCCCCCGGTAAGAGATTGGCTGCAATGCCGGTCCATGCAACTGGTGTAACAATTTTGTTTTCTGCTCGTAAAATGTGGCATATGGTTTTGTAAAGAAATGTTTTACCGGAGCCACCTGGTCCATCAACGAAATAACAATTTTTATTTTTATTTCTTACCGCATGCAAAACTTCCTCAACTACTGCCTTCTGTTCCGTGTTTAATTTTTCAAAAGCTACTTTACCGTTTGAACTTTCTTCTGTGACGTTGTAGGTTTCATATATGAGTTGTGCGACGGTGGATACAGGTGTCGGCAATTTGAATTGTTCGCAAGATCTACCATGACATCTGAAAATATTTTCTAATTCTTGAAGTGTAAGGTTGTAAGCTTCAGGTTTCGTGTGTTGTCTTTGAAAATCTTCTGAAAGGGCGTCTCGAAATTTTATCCACAACTCTAGTATATTTGCTGGAGAGCAGAATATACAAATTATAGCAAAAAGCCATCTTAATTGCTTGGGCATTTTATGATTTAAAGCTTCATGCAGACAATCTTTCCATTCAGCATCGTTAATAACTAAATGTAATTTTTCTGCAGCTTCTTGAAATGTGTTGCACAGAAATCCATTAACTGAACGTAAATCTTCAAACGATTGCGGTCCCTTAACATGCAGAAGTAGTACACGTAAATAATATTTTTCGATATCGGCTGGATTAACAGTGTAGATCCGCCCAAAGCATTTGACATTTTTTTTTTCGAATATTCCATTTTCCATTTGACCACACAAAATGTTCAGGAATTTCGTGGTAAAGGTAATTACGGGCAATAACGTTTTCACTGCACAACTTAAAAAACGCCATTAGTTTGGACATTCTATCACGATTAGCAGCAGCTTCGCATCCAGCTTGAAAGTATACCATATGCTCTTCTGGTAAGTGAACTGGAAGTCTTTCAATCGTATGTGATCGGTGGAAAAGTTTTCGTTCGTGTAATCGCCACATGGCCTCTGGTGGACTTACATAACGACAGTTCAAATAAATGTCAACTTCATCAATAACATATTGTTGTTGTCCTTCGGAACCTAAATGTAATCGAAGAGCTGCGCAGTCATGTCCTTTATACACGTATTTGTACAAATACTTGACAGATTTAATCGAAGAGCAATGCTCGAGATTTATGTGGGATCGATATTTTCTACTAAGAAATCTAGAATATGGTACAATCCACCTATTATCAACAGTATATGTTCGGACTGTCATTGTTCTTCCATCATCACGTCGCCTATACATTGGATAGCCATCAACATTTAAATTTGTTTCTTCTCTAAAATCTTTTGGATAATTTTTAATACATTTTTGTTGTTCCATGCATGGACTATTTGGATTTATTGTACCACATGGGCCGTGTACCATGCATTCCAGAATAACTTGAAAAAGTTGAGGATCGGTAGTCTTGTCTGGAATTTCTGCACAAATTAATGAATCTACGTCTTCAACTGAACGTAATTTATCCTCATTAGACAAAATAAGCAGCATGTGTGCATGGGGAAGACCTCTTTTTTGAAATTCAATAACACAAACATAACCAATAACGACACCCAGTACATGTTTTTTTAAAACATCTTCTAATAACGATTGTAATTTTAAATGAAAAACTCTAGACACTAAATCTGGTCTATGTTCAACTTTTTCATATGGTTTCAATTGAGACGTTATTTCATTCCACTTGGGGTTGCAAGTTATTGTAAGGAATAAGTCAGGTTTTCCCAGGCGGGCAACAATAGCCATTGCGTCTTGATAATTTTGAAGCATGTTACGGGGACTACCAATATAAGATGAAGGGAGAACAACAGGAACTCCACCAACAGCTCCTCTTTGTTCAGCATCAGAGTTAAGAAAATCGATCAGACCTTTGTAACTATCAGCTCTTAGCTCCTGTTGATGCGCTCTAACGAATGCCAACCTTGAACCCTCTACTTTAACATAACTGTCAACAATATATTGTTGAAATAATTTCCCGGAAGCATGAAGTAAATTGAAATCGTCTCTAACAGCTAAGCGATAGCAGTAGTATTGTAATTGTGTTGTGACTGTTCTACATGCAGTTCGATGAACTTCAACATGTGGCTGACCAACAGTCCATCCAGTATCACCACATGGGAATAGCAACGGATAGCACAATGGATCACAATGAGGATTAAGATAAGATATTTTATTCAGTGAACCAGTTGCTTTTGTATACATAACAAAATCAATATTGTTTGGTGGAGTTCCGTCATTCGTTACAAAAACAGCAGCAACTTCACTGATTGTGGGTTCATTCGATCTTCCAGGATGAAATGCGTTGGTGGTAGTAAATTGTAAAGTCATATTTGGTATAGTTTGATCCAAATCTTTTACATATTTAAACAACTGTGCGTAAGGATTATATGTATTTAGCATTGTTTGTAATGTTGTCATTATTTCTTTGCAGCAGTTTTTATTCGTTTTATTCAGTAGACGATGTTGTAATGCAGTATCAAAATCTAAAATGAAAAGTCCTGCATATGATGGTTCAACTCCGGAAGGTGGTTGTAAGCTTCCTATCATATGATACAGCTGTCCATGTAATTTAAAACAATACGGACCTCTACCAGAAAAGTCAACTGATTTCATTTGAATAGAAGCAAATGCCAGAGCATTGTTAAACTTCCTAATATTTTCTAGATAATTCTTGGTAAAAATATCATTTTGCTCTATGAGGTTTCGAAGTTCTTCACAAACTCTAATGGGCTCTATGCTAATCTTTCCCTTGTGGCAACATATTGTAGATGAATTATCAGTAAACTCCCCTGTAAACAACCTTGCAGAGCAATAAACGCACTTTTTATCCATACTACCAACACAATGTGTTTGAACTTCATTATCTTTAGGGAAAAGACGGGCAAGACAATATGTTTTTGGAAGTTTATCTAATCTTATTTTCGTATTGATTTTTTGTTCGAGATGAAGCAAGTAATTTGACGACACAAAGTTATTACCTTGTGCTAATTGTTGTCGGTGATTGTTAAATGTGTCTTGTCTTCGTTGGCGCTGAGTTTCACTGTCTTGCAATAGTCGAATTCCTCTCTGCTCGTCACTTATGGAATTTCTTAATCTGCGCTCTGTGATAGGTTCCAATGTTCTAGTCCTTCTTCCAGGAGGTCTACCTCTTGGTCTGCCCGTCATTATAAAAACTTAATGTACAAATATACCTAAAATAGTTTTTTGTCAAAATGCGATTTTTAATATAATAATTAATATACATATGTGTGTACGTAATCATTTACTTTATTATATAACTTACAGTTAGAAAATTGACAAAAAATCTTTTGCGATTAAGACAAAATCTGGTTTTGGAAATGCTATAAGGTAATAAAATAGTAAAAATTAAGAACTAAATAGAAAAAGATGTTTTAATTCAATTACTTGTTTTAATCTAAATGCACGTTATATATATTCTTACGTTGCACGTTATTTTTATTTTAACTGTTAAATATCAGCTGACACTATATATATGTATGTACATATTAAAAGACACCGTATTACTACACTTCATAAAACAAATAATGCCGTGACAATAACGACATTACCAAAATGGCTTTTACATTTTTATATATTATGTGGAATAGCATTATAATTAAGCGACCCTGTTTATCGCACTTGATCTAACAACTACTGCCAAGTATTGCCAAAACAGCTTTTTACAACTTAATATGCATATTATATATAACTGACTTGGTAATAAACGGCATTATAGTAAATAGCGGCATTACCAGAATGGATTTTAATACATACCATATTATGTAGAACTGCATTACTATTAAGCGACCCTGTATTAGTACACACTTGAACAAAAACATATAATCATAATGACAACAGTATTATCTATCATGCAGTTCTATATAAAATATAATTTTTATCAATGAAAATATTAATTTTTCAATTTCTAATTATTTTTCGTCTTTAGTGTTAGATATAAGCTTTAAAATGAGATATCATTCATTAAATTTGATGCGGTGGTATGGGAGATATTAGCAATCGACAAAAAAAAGTGCTTTAGAAATAATATATATGATAATCACAAGCAGCAGCAGCAGAAGAACAGCAACAGCAGCAGCAGCAACAGCAATTGTAAATAAAAACACAGAAAATAAACATGCAATCTATACTACGTAGTACGTACAATCATGCCATTCGTTCATCTGGTAATTCAATTCCTTTATCAGCAATATAATGGAGGGAAACAACACACACACATTAATGATGGGAGCCACCATCACCATCACAATAACTTACCAGACTAAATGATATAATTGGCCAGTTTATTAAGGAATTAAGTTATTAAAAACAGAGTAAAATATAAGAAAATCCGAATAAAATAAAAAAAGAAATCATTTTCTATAATGGAATCATATCCGAATCATATTAAAACCTTTCTTTGACTGCTAGAGATGCTTTTAGGCACGAAACACACGATTTAAGGAAAGAGAAGAAATTCGATTTACGGAATATGTATGTATGTATGAGTATAGATTAGATTAAATTGCCAGCCACCTTAAAAGGCTAGTTCATTTGGGTCCTCTATAAGATCTCTTATTTATAACCAGCACTCAGGGGATGGCCCCTACTCGGTGGGGTGTCACAAAGCCATAGGACATAAAGCCATAATGGCTTTATGTCTCAATCCAAACGGACATAAAGCCATAATTTTGATATGGCCTTAAGTCTCATATCAATTTTAGTGAAATGGGACATAAAGCCATTATGGTTATATGTCCCATTTGATGTTTTGCGTTACAAATGCTTTATTTCACTAAATATGCCTATTTATCTATGAAATTAATGATTTAAAAAAATCCAAAATTTCTAGGCTCCAGGAATTACAGCTGCAAACATTTTGTGAAAGGAAAAATCCTTAGTTATCATTGGAAAACATTTTTTTATTCTTGTGACGCACGCAGAAAAACTTTATTATGCGAAGCCAGATTTCAATACTTAACTTTAGTGTCTCAGGAACTGAAATGAGAGATAAAGCCGCTTTCTAATATTGCTAATGTGAGCTAAGGCCATGATGGCTTTATCATGCAATCATTATTAAAAATATGGCTTTATGTCTCATTTTCGGAAAAAAAATTATGGTCCCATTATAATGAGACTTAATGGCATATGCCTTTATGTCTCAATGGAATGGGACTTAACGTCATATGGCTTTATGTCCTATGGCTTTGTGACACCCCACCCCCCTACTCATGCAGTGAATTGTGCAGGTTTTAGGAAAATAGGTTATAGGAAGGTTGAAGAGAGGGAGTAGTGTTTGTGGACATCTCAAGATGCGAACGGCAAGGAAACGAGTTGCTGCAAGGTGACTATAAAATGGCCAGTGCTATACCTTCACCATTAGACAGTCTACAGCAATCGTCCCCAAGAAGACCGCATCCTTCAGTCCTTGCTTCTCACACTACTTATGTTGTGTGTGTTAATTTTATACATGAGTGGCGGGACCTACAGTTTAAAGTCGACTCCGAAAGACAAATTTATTGAGAAGCTTTCCATGGCAATTTTATTTACTCTCAGAGTTTTTGCCAGAAATCTGCTGAGAGGAAGTCGTCGAAGAAATATTTTCATATTTTCGTTTTGATGTCTGACCTGGGATTCGAACTCAGGCCTTCAGTCTAATAAGCCAACACACTACCTACTAGACCACGGCGACTTCATGTTATACTTGTCCATCCTGACAGTTTATTGCAGTTGTCGATTTTATCCAAATCACCTAGATACCTTCTAGATACCTTCTGTCAATAAATTCTGGGTGCCCAAGAATACTTTGTCTCGAGTCCCGGAGTGACGGACAATGACTGAGAAAATGTACTACAGGTAGTCCCCGACTTACGACCGTTCGACTTAGGACTATTCGCACTTACGACCATTTTTTTCCAATTTTTTTTTAAAGAAGACAAATATGTAGTTGCGGGGAATTCCTAAAATATTAATTTTATATATAAAGGGTGATTTTTTAGCTATTATCTTTTTGGCAACACTGGTTTAAACAGTTCACGCACGTTTCGTGTTTTGTTTCACTGTCAAACATCTTCAGTTTGGTCTATAATTTAACCATGAATCGTCGTCTTACAAACGAACAACGCTTGCAAATCATTGAATTTTATTATTAAAATGCTTCTATTTCCATTTTATGGTCAGTTTAATTAACTTTTTTTTGCCCAAAATGCAAGAGCTTGACTTGCATGACATATGGTTTCAACAAGACGGTGCCACATGCCACACAGTACGCGTAACAATGCACTTATTGAGAGGCGAGTTCGGTGAACATTTTATTACACGTTCGGGACCGGTCAATTGGCCACCTAGATCGTGCGATTTAACGCCTTTAGACTATTTTTTGTCGGGCTATGTTAAAGCTCATGTCTATACAGACAAGCCCGCTTCAATTGACGCATTGGAAGACAACATTGAAGCATTTATTCGTGAGATACCGGCCGAAATGTTGGAAAGAGTATGCCAAAATTGGACTAAGCGGATGGACCATTTGAGACGCAGTTGCGGTCAACATTTGCATGAAATAATCTTCAAACATTAAATTATATAGACCGTACACTATCGATTCAAATAAAGATTTCATGCATTCTTCTGAATTTTATGTGTTTTTTTTTTTGAAAAATTTTCCTATAGCTCTTAAAAAATCAACCCTTATAAGTAAATATAAATACAAATTTTGGATAGTTTCATTTCTCCTGACCCTCAAAGTTAGTAGTACAGTATGTAATTGTTTTCTTAAATTTTTTTTTATATGAAATTCGACTTACGACTTAATCGACTTACGACCGATGACCAGGAACCTATCTCGGTCGTAAGTCGGGGAATACCTGTATATTTGTTGTTTTGAGTTATTCCCACCAGAGATCAGCAATGAGTATTCAAAAAGATGAGTAAAATCGAATCATACTCATATTTTCTCATATTTGTACGCATTCATGTAGTCGCCGTAGTCTAGTAGGTAGTGTGTTGGCTTATTAGACGTAAAGCCCGGGTTCGTATCCCAGTTAAAAATATTTCTTCGGCGACTGAGTCTCAGCAGATTTCTGTCAAAAACTTTGAGAGTAAATAAAATTGCCATGAAGAGCTTCTCAAAAATATGTCGTTCAAAATTTCTTATGACTTTTTAAGATTGTGCAAGGTTTTTTATGACAAATATGTCGTTCGGAGTCAACCGTGTCTAGTAGGTAGTGTGCTGGCTTATTAGACGTAAAAGCCAGGGTTCGAGTCCCAGGCCAGACATCAAAAAATAAAAATACAAAAAGTATTTTTTCGGCGATTTCTTCTCAGTTTCTCAAAAAATTGTAGGTCCCGCAAATTATTATAAAATTAACACACACAACATAAGTGGTGTGAGAAACTGCGGGCTTCTTGGGGACGATTGCCTGTAGACTGTCTAATTGTGAAGGTATAGCACTGGCCATTTTATAGTCACCTAGCAGCAACTCGTTTCGTTGCCGTTCGCATCTTCCCCCTTTCCACTTTTCTTAAAAAACCTGCACAATTCACTGCATGACTAGGGGCCATCCCCTGAGTGCTGGTTTCATAAAAAAAAAAAAAAAAACTGTAGGTCCCGCCACTCAAGTATAAAATTAACGCACACAACATAAGTGGTGTGAGAAGCTAGTTTGAAATCCTGACTGAAGGATTGTAATGACCAATTATGTATGTATACGCATTCATATTTATTTTAATATCATGGAACCTCTCCTCTACTCATATTCAAAGTTTGAAGTACTCATCATCATATTCATACTTAACAACACGTATGATGTTTGATGATTTCGACTCTCCATAACTCCTCAACATATACACGAATCACAAAATAAGTATGATTCGCGTACGAACACTAAAATACTCACTAGAAGGTTGTGTGTTAGCTCTGCTTGCTGCTCTGCCTTTTTTGCTTATGTGTCTGTTTTCTTTTGTTGTAAATGCAACAACAACTAAAACTGTAAATTTTGATGAATGATTCGAGTCACTCGAACGAATCATTTATAAGTATTATAAGAAGTATTTTTCTAAAGTTATGAATCTGAAATGAGTAGGCTTATGAATCAAACATATTTCGAATGGTATGAGTTTGATGTCGACGTTGTACGCATACTCATTGCAACCAGTATTTTTAAATAAACGTTGTAGTGAGTACGAATGAATCATCAGAGTACATAGTTAATATCGTTGATTCACTTATATTCAAAATTTCATGAGTACTTATGAGCAGCTATAAAAAAGGTCCATTGCTGATCTCTGGTATGAATCTAGTCGTCATCTAAGTCGCCGTGGTCTAGTAGGTAGTGTGTTGGCTTATTAGAGTAAATAAAATTGACAAGAAAAGTTTCTTAAAAATCTGTCGTTCAGAGTCGACTTTAAACTGTAGGTCCCGCCACTCAAGTATAAAAATTAACGCTCAGAAAACTACAGCAATTTTAGAGTGTACACAGTATCAGGTACACAGTATCATAGAGGAAGCTATAATAGGAACTGATGGTTGAAGTGACGATCTTATCCAGAAAGCAACACAAGCTTTGAAAATCTACAACTATATCTCAGAGAATTAAAGTTAAGCTCCATAATTCAATTCTTCGTGTCCGAAAAATGCCACAAAATTCTATCGAACATGAATTTGTAGAATGAAATACAATGATCAGGGCAGTCAAGTGAATGCTCATTCAGAGCGAAATGGGAGAACATATTGCATCCTGAAGATGAAATATGAATGAGTTACGGCAACATTAAATAAAACAGTCAAGCCTTGCTTTTCTTCTATGAAGCAATCAAGAGAAGACTAACTCAGAGCGAAATAGGACGTTGAAATCTATCAATTTGCGAAGCATGTAACGTCTGGAGATGAAATATGAATGAGTTACGGCTTACCTTCTATGAATTATTCCTGTATTTAAAAATTTTTAATTCAGTCCTACAAATCAATCAATAATTGTAAGGCCACGGTTCAAACATCAGGTCAGACATCAAAACGAAAATTTTAAAAAATATTTCTTCGGCGACTTCCTCTCAGCAGATTTCTGGCAAAACCCTCTGAGAAGAAAATAAAACAGCCATGAAAAGTTTCTCACAAAAATCTGTAGTCCGGAGTCGATTTTAAACTGTTGGTCATATAGGTCATGTAAAGGGTGATTTTTTAAGAGCTATAGGAAAATTTAAAAAAAGAAACACATAAAATTCAGAAAAATGCATGAAATCTTTATTTGAATCGATAGTACGGTCCATATAATTTAATGTTTGAAGATTATTTCATGCAAATGTTGACCGCGACTGCGCCTCAAATGGTCCATCCGCTTAGTCCAATTTTGGCATACTCTTTCCAATATTTCGGCCGGTATCTCACGAATAAATGCTTCAATGTTGTCTTCCAATGCGTCAATTGAAGCGGGCTTGTTTGTATAGACATGAGCCCCACAAAAAATAGTCTAAAGGCGTTAAATCGCACGATCTAGGTGGCCAATTGACCGGTCCCGAACGTGTAATAAAATGTTCACCGAACTCGCCTCTCAATAAGTCCATTGTTACGCGTGCTGTGTGGCATGTGGCACCGTCTTGTTGAAACCACATGTAATGCAAGCCAAGCTCTTGCATTTTGGGCAAAAAAAAAGTTGGATATCATCTCACGGTAGCGCTCACCATTCACAGTTACGTTACGATTCGCAGCATCTTTGAAGAAGTACGGTCCAATGATGCCAAATTCAATGATTTGCAAGCGTTGTTCGTTTGTAAGACGATTCATGGTTAAATTATAGACCAAACTGAAGATGTTTGACAGTAAAACAAAACACGAAACGCGCGTGAGCTGTTTAAACCAGTGTTGCGAGAAAGATAATAGCTAAAAAAATCACCCTTTATAAAATTAACACACACAACGTGAGTGGTGTTGAGAAGCTAGGCCGTAATCCTGACTGAAGGGTTGTAATGGCCAATTATGGATGTATGTATCAGAGATCAGCAACGAGTATTCAAAACGATGAGTAGATTCGAGTCATACTTATAATTTCAGATACTTATACGCCTTAATACTTATTTTAATATCATACTCATACTACTCGTATTCAAAGTTAGAAATACTCATCGTACTCATACTTAACAATACGCACGATGTTGTTGATTTCGACTCTCCATGATTCAACATATACACGAAGCACAAAATAAGTATGATTCGAGTACGAACACCACAATACTCGCTAGAAGGTTGTGTGTGTGCTTTGCTTGCTGTCTTTGTCTTTTCTTTTCTCTTCTTTTGTAAATGCAACAATAACTACTACTGTAAATTTTGATGAATGATTTGAGTGACTCGAATCATTCGTAAGTATTATAAGTATTTTTCTAAATTTATGAATCTGAATGAGTAGGCGTATGAATCAAACAATGAATCGAATGTTGTGAGTTTGATGTCAACGTTGTACGCATACTCATTGTAACCTATACTTATAAATCAATATTGTAGCGAGTACGAATGAATCAGAGTAGTTGGATTTTAATACTCTTGACTCACTCATACTCAAAATTTCATAAGTACCTATTAGTATCGAAAATACGATTCATTGCTGATCTCTGGTATGTATGTATGTGATCGTTTAAATAGCAAAAAAAAAAGTTTGCACAAATAAAGGATTTGTTTTACAAGATTTTTTTCCACGCTCATGATTTGAAGTACAGGAGGGCGGATGGAAAAATACGGATGCTGATCATTAGATTTCTTTTCATTTCAGCCTAATTTGCCTGCTATGCCGGCTGTGCTATTTCGATATGATAAATGGCAGAGAGCCTGCTTTATTAGAATCGAAACTTTATGGAATTTTTGTTCCTTCGTAGATTACATTAATAAATTAATTAATAAATTGCATGGATTGTAGAACATTAAATTCGCATTTGCCTTGTAATTATTTATCAAGTCATTGTTGAATTGCTGTGTTCAGGTTGTTATTGTAACAATATGCTGCCTTTTGTTACTCTCTGGACGTAGATATTAGTTTAGTTGGACTCTTAATGACTTTCTGTGATAATAATTTAACATTTCATTCCCCATTCATTACAGTAATCATTCATTTAATGATCGTCGTCAACGTCGTCGTCTTTGGCTTCTAGTTTAATTGCACCTGGCAATTAGAAGTCCCCGCAAAAGTTTATAATTTTTCTTCGGTTCTCCTGACCTGGTCCTCAAAAGCTTCCAGCAAAATTGGAATGAAATGAAATATTTGTAACAAACAAAAGGCAATTATTACGAGAGTTTTTTCATTTAATTTTTTTTTATTTAAAATTTTATTCAATAGTGAGTGAGAGTGCTGGCAACAACTAATATTGCAATTCAATTAAAAAGCCATTAAAAATTACCCTCAACATGTAAGCGGCTGCTTGCAAACGAATTGACTAACTGACTGAATAAATGACTAAATAAATGACTGAGTGAATGAATGAATGAATGAATGCATGAATAAATGCATGTATGACTGCATGTGCAGTATATTTAATAATATATTATTGCATATCAAATACAAATTGTTTTTTTTTTCTTTATTTATTGAATGTTAAAATAAGTTTTTAAAAGTTAATTTTTCTTTTCTGTTCAACTACTATTCATTTTGTGGCCGTAAGGCCTGTTCCGCCATAGTAGTATTTATTATCTGTAGCTGCTGTTAGTTATTCGTTATTTTGCTAAATTACTGTAATCGGATTTTAATTTAATTACCGCCATTTCTAATTTTATATAAATTATCGCCATACATTTTAAAAGTTTAACAACAAAAAAAAAAACGAATCAAAAGAAAACAGAATCACTTTAAAAATGTTAAAATTGCACGCGATACTTTGAAGCTTCAATTTGATTTGAAAGGCTTTCTCATTTGAATTCACTACATAAGTTAGAAAAAGTTTTGAATTAATCGCACTGTTTGTTATAATACTAAGTATCAGAGATCAGCAATGAGTATTCAAAAAGATGAGTAGAATCGAATCATACTCATACATTTCTGTTACTTATACGCATTCATACTTATTTTAATATCATGCAACCTCTTCTACTTATATTCAAAGTTCGAAAGACTCATCAGATTCATACTTAACAACACGTATGATGTTGTTGATTTCGACTCTCCATAACGCCTCAACATATACACGAATCACAAAATAAGTATGAATTGCGAGTCACTCGAATCATTTATAAGTATTATAAGAAGTATTTTTCTAAAGTTATAAATCTAATGGTGTTTTCTTTTCTACAAAGAAAATGTCACCCTCTTACAAGGTACATTAAAAAAATTTTTGACCAACCCTGTTGTAATGTCATTTTTTATTTGAGAAGAACATAACACAAATATTAAAAAAGGGTATGCCCTGTGTTTACCACTTATTAAGAAAATGAATGAGGAAATGCCAATTTGTTCAAGGGTATTGCCAGATCGCAAATTTTTCGACTTCATTTTTTGCACGTTTTTTTTATAACAAAGAAAAATATTTTAACACTGTTCTAACATTGAATGCAATTTTTTATATTGCTGACCATGTTGCTTTAATAATGTAATATTTCCTTAAGATTACTCCACAAAACAATGAAAAAATTAACTTCAAATTGGATAACAATACCAGGCGACTTTTTTTAAATTTCATCTGGTAGCCCAATAAATAAACAAAATTCATCTGCTTTACAGGGCATTATCAGCACTCTCGATTTATACAGGGCATAAAATGCAATGCCCTCCACCATTGGCAAGTGCGAATTATTTAGAATAAAACATACCACCCTTTTAGAGGGCGAAACATTTTTAAGAAACAAACGCAAAATTGCATTTTGCGTTAATAAAATGCACATTTTTTGGTAGAAAAGAAAACACCATAAATGAATAGGCTTATAAATCAAACATATTTCGAATGGTATGAGTTTGATATCAACGTTGTACGCATACTCATTGCTATATTGTTGACTCACTTACATATATTCAAAATTTCATGAGTGCTTATGAGTAACGAAAAACCGATTCATTGCTGATCTCTGTTGCCTATGCACTTATCAATCTTGACTTCGTTTAGGTAGCATTATATATAAGTACAATGGGTCAATTTCGACCTCCGGGTATTGTACTTGTCTTAACGGACAAGTACACGTCCTCTAACCTAGGTAGCATTATGCCTTTTGATGCAATTAAATTAGTTTTGGATGCAACATACACACATAATTGGTCATTACCCTGTAGTTAGGAATACGACCTAGTTTTTCACACCACTTATGTTGTGTGTGTTAATTTTATCCATGACTAATGGGACCTACAGTATAAAGTCGATTCCGATCGACAGATTTTTGAGAAGCTTTTCATTGGCAATTTTATTTACTCTGCGAGAGTTTTTTTCCAGAAATCTACTGAGAGGAAGTTGCCGAAGAAATATTTGTTTCATATTTTGTTTTGATGTCTGACCTGGGGTTAGAACCGTGGCCTTTCGTCTAATAAGCCAACACACTACCTACTAGACTAAGGCGACTTCATAGTTGGATGCATGATTTATATCTGCTCCTATTATAATACCTAACAAAAGTTTGGTAAACCTTTTGGTTAGAGAAGAGTTTTCTCTTCTCCATTCAATTTCAATTCTATCTACCTTCCTTTTCCCAGAGTATATCCTTGCAAACACCTTTTTCACTTCACAGAAAGTTTCTGGCTACCATACTCTCATGTGATATTGCATATAGCATGGGGTCCTACAGACATACATACATACATAATTGGTCATTACAACCCTTCAGTCAGGATTATTGACCTAGTTTCTCACACCACTTATGTTGTGTGTGTGTTAATTTTATACATGAGTGGCGGGACCTACAGTTTAAAGTCGACTCCAACGACAGATTTTTTTTAAGAACCTTTTCATGGCAATTTTTATTTACTTTCAGAGTTTTTGCCAGAAATCTGCTCAGGAGAAATAGCCGAAGAAATACTTTTTGTATTTTGTTTTGATGTCTGGCCTGGGGCTCGAACCCCGGCTTTACGTCTAATAAGCCAACACAATACTACAGACGATAACTTTAATTCGCCTACTTAGCTTATTCAGCTCCCACAAACATTTCCATACTATTAACGAGTTAATCTCACTAGAGGCCTCATTATCAGACGGTATTGCTAATGTCCCGTCCATTGTACTTTCTGCCCAAGTTGCAGCCTCTCAGAATATTTCACTCGGGAATCAAAAAATCTCGCTTTTGTACCAATATTTGTTCTCGACGTACTCGTATGCCACAGAAAGGCCTCTCTTTTAAAGTTGTATGTAGCTTCTAGGCAATTTCATTCACTTTTGTAACTAAGTTTCGTTGCGAAGCATTTCTCAAAATCATAGAGTCTGCAGATTCTGTCCAAGGAACAGTTAAGGAGAGAATTATTAGGCACTCGCTTCATTAGGTCACGAAATCTTCTTATTTATCTTACAGTGGTCGCAACGCCATCGCTGCATGAGATATGGTTCATTCGGGGATCCTTTTCTGCTGAATCCATATGGAGTTCGAAGAGAGATAGAGAAAAGTACATAGAATTTCTACCAGAGGAATTCACAGATCGAGGTGCAGGCTTTCAAATAATCGAGTTTAAAAGAAAATAACTTTTTTAAACTGATTTAATTCTAGGTATAGTGTATTGAAGTCGCCGTAGTCTAGTAAGTAGTGTGTTGGCTTATTAGACGTAAAGCCCGGGTTTGTAACCCAGGTCAGGAATAAAAACGAAATATGAAAAAAAAATATTTCTTCGGCTACTTCCTCTCAGCAGATTTCTGGCAAAAACTCTGAGAGTAAATAAACCCGCCATGAAAATGTTTCTCAAAAATTTGTCGTTCGGAGTCGACTTTAAACTGTAGGTCCGGCCACTCACGTATAAAATTAACGCACACAACATGAGTGTTGTGAGAAGCTAGGCCATAATCCTGACTGAAGGGTTGTAATGGCCAATTATGTATGTATAGCGTATTCGCTAGTCGTTGTGGCTGTCAAAATAATGTCAATTTAAAATACTCGGCTGTTTGTTGCATGTGCTGCTTTCAAACCCTTTAATTTGAGGCACAATTTTGGGTAATTTTCAACAAAATTTCTACAACCATTCATCACTTGGCGTTTAACGTGTTTGGACGTTTGTAATGCAAATAATGAGTTTTGCATTGAATTTCAAAGGAAGGAAATTTTATTTCAACTCCTTTCGTATCAGTAGAAAATTTATATGCAAGAAGAGCGTGAAATTCTAATTCAGAAAAAAATATTTTTGGAAGTCATTATGGAAACCAAAATTTTCTGAAATATGTACAGTGAGTGTCAAAAGAAATTGTACATTAAAAAAAATATACTGTTACGAAAAAGGAAAATCGAGATACTGATGTTTTGCTTTTACATCGCTTATCATTAAAATTATAAACAAAAGCTGCAAAAACAAAACAATGCAGTAAACAAACCTGTTTACAAATTATCGTACTGCTTAATATAACAACAAACACCAGCATAAAAAAATGGTAAACAAGTAAACAAAACCGATGTTCACATTTATAGAGATTTCGAGAAGACGAAGTCATGAACATTCGCCTTCTAGAACATTCATCAGACTGTTTACGTTGCCATATAAAAGGCCAGGCAACGCGGTATGATTGAAGAGAGTAATTGCGATTTGAAGATCTCCGTTACAAAGATCTGTCGAATAATTGCCTAGTAATTGTTATTGTTTATGCAAAAGGTATAAACAGAGAAATAACAAACAAAGCAATTGTTGTTGATTACATAAAGTTGTGAACAGTGACACACAGAATTGTGCGAATAATAAAGAATTTTAATTGAAACTATACACCAAATTTATTTTTATTTTATTTGCAATCTACGAGCTCATATTCTAAACGTTTTTAAAAGGTAAAAACGTAACAATACATTAGTAAATTAGCGTTATTTTTATTTTAAAACTTAATTTAAAAAAATTCGAATTATTGTTAAATTTTTTCGGGCTTTCTCCTTAAGTAGTAAAAGTTGAGTTTGGCGATTGTTAGAATTTTATTCATAGTGTACAGTTTCTTTTGACACTGACTGTATGTACTATGTAAGTAGGAGTTAATTTAGGAGTTAGTAGGAGTTAATTTAGGTCATATGGCAGACGAGGAGATGTACACTTTGGCTGATTGCTAAATAAGTTTCATCTACTGAATACCCCCCGACATTAGGGGTATGTAAAGCAACAGTCATATTCTATTGAATGGTTTCGAGTTAAAGGAAACCCTAGACATTGCTGGTCTAGTCCAGAGATCAGCAATGAATCGTTTTTTTTGCTACTCATAAGCACTCATGTAATTTTGAATACAAGTGAGAGTCAACAATATTGAAATTAAACTATGTACTCTAATTCAATTTGTAGTCGCAATAGAGTTCTCGAGAAAGCGAGAAGACGAACATTCTACTTCAAGAACGTTTGTTGGACTGTTTGTGTAGGACTATAAAAGGGCAAGACAAAGCAGACAACGGGCAGTTAGAATTCAATCAGTCTTGTGTGAGGACGCGTTGCGTGTGAAGAGAACAGTCGTTGTTTGAAGATCTCCGCTATACAGATCTAACGAACATGTGTTGTTGCTTGTGCAAAGGGTGTGAGCAATGAAGAATTGTTGTATAAGTTGGAAGTTGTATAAGGTGGCACATAAGACAGTGCGGACAATAAAGAGTTTAATTGAAACTAAACACATTTAACGATTTATGTTATCGTTAATAAAACACTTTAGCAATTTAAATAGTAATTACTAAATTTTATTCACAAAATTACTTGAAGATGTTTACAAGGTTTTTTCTAGAAGAATGTGCCTTTTTTTGCGTCGAAAAGATTTTGAAGAAGAGTCCAGTTAGTTCATTTTTAGTGCTGTCAAAATAGCGATTTTTAAAGATGATAAATTTATTTAAAATTGATTTGCAGTGCTGCCACACACATATCGGGTCCGCCATCTAACGTTTTTTTTTTCAACTAGTGAAACAAAAAGTAAAAAAAGTAGAAAGTAAAACAAAAATTAAAATAATGTCAAATATGAATTTAAAAAAAGATGTAGCCCACTGGGTTTGAACCGACGACCACCCGATTTCTGATGTATAACAAGGTGGAACTCTCTGTACGATTCCGTTAAGAAGTTGTTAGATCACAAAACAAATTTTGCCGGAATTGTGTTTTCGTTTAAAAATTCCTACAATTCTTTGTGATGAACTGGAATACTTGGAGGAATATATTAAACTTATGGGGCCTATAGCAGAGGCGGTGGATTTCCTTCAGGGAGAAAATACAATGTATTTTGGATACTTCGTACCAACTATAGTCTCTTTAAGAATAAAACTTAGGCGTTTTGAGGTGTCAAACTTTAAATTTTTAGCCGAAGTATGCGCCAAAATGCAAGAGGCTTTACTCAGATGATTTGAGAAATATTTTTTAATTCAGCCTGATGCTTGGGATGCTATTATTGCAGCTATTTCTGTTCCAGAAATAAAATTAAGATTTCTAAAAGCTCTTTTAGAAACTGCAACAGAACAATCAGAAGATGAGGTGAAGAAAATTGTTATTTTCATTCGCTGGAATTGTAAATCGTTCAAGAAGGCAGAAACTGAGCGATGCAAATTTTGAAATGTTGGTCTTAAGAAAAGCAAACGGTGGACACTAATAAAAATTTAGTGTATTTGAAAATATTTTTTTTTTTTTTATGTAGTTTCATTAAATTCCTATTAAGAGAGTGAAAATAAAAAATATGGAAAAAAAAAATCATCAAAAACTATATAGTAAATGAAAACTTTATTAGTAAAAACTTGTAAAAAAGGTAAATGTATAATTTTTGATTAGTCGATATTGTAAAATATTCTGATTTTAAATTGTTCTGCAATAGTTCAAAAGATAGATAATTCAAAATAGAACTTTTTGCAACGAAAAAAATGTTGACAATTTTAGTTTTTTGTTCTTCTTGCAAGTTTTTGAATTAATGAATGCTTTTCCAGTAACAATTGTTAATAATTCAGCTTATTGAACAGAGTAAATTTTATTCGAATCCTTGAACTGTAGGCAATTTTTCCAGAAAATAATTCCACTAACATGTAATTAATAAATTTTACTGAATACTGATTTTTTTTTTCAGTAAGTCAGTAAAAATTTACTGACTTACTGCATTTTTTTTCAGTAATCAGTAAAACTTTACTGGTAATGCAATCTAAATTTCATTACCAGTAAAAATTTACTGAATACTGAAAAGCTTAATGCATTAGAATTATAATGCAGTATGCCCATGTATGCTAAATACGACTCACCTCTTGAATCCAACCGACATTAGGTGTATGTAAAGCAACAGTTATATTGTATTGAATGGTTTCGAGTTATAGGAAACACTAAACATTGCTGGTCTAGTCGTAAGTGTTTGCATTTATATCTTCTGCTGCTTGCTGCTTTCTGTTGAAAGTTTCATTTCAAAGTGGCCGATGATTTCTGTGAATAAATTAAAGAAAAAGAAATAAAATCAGAATGGAAAAAAGGCCAACATCTTTATACTGAGAATTTCACACTTAAACACAACAAAACAAATGATTCTCATGAAATTTTTAAATCTTTAACAACCAACAAATGAGACACTTTTAACAGTGAAACAGATTTAGAGCAGACGGACACATGGATGCGGGAATGAATGGACGGATGGCTGGACAGATCACAAAAGATCACAAGCAACAACCAATTAAGCTTTTTGCCACAGTTTAAAATAAACACCAGAAACCAAATAATACAACATATTCTGACTTAATTAATTGGCCCCAGCCAAAATGCGTTCGAGAGGAACTCTGTATAGAAGCATAAAACAACAATAAAATACAATGAATGGTTGGCAGGCATTCAGGCAGGCAGAGAAAGATCATCTTCAATAGCCTAAAAGCAAAGAAAAACGCTTACGAGTGAGCACTCAGCTTTTTGGCTTTGGGATTTTGCTTTCTGTGCTCTTTTTTTAAATCTTGATAGTGCTTCAAACTAAATTGCGATTTAAATTTTGTCGCTTTAACGTTAATGGTAATATTTTATGAACTCCACACAAACCTAAACAAGACTCAAAGCGTTTTTCTGCTGTTGCTGTTGTGTTCCTTAACGGTTGCCGACATAGATGTTTGCTCATAGATTAGGTGGAAGTAGTAGTTGGAAGTTGAAGCTGAGGTGGACAAAAGTTTTTTAATGGCGACTGTATGTCTGGTAGGATTCTGATTCTCTCTGTACGCTTTGGTCCATAAAATTATATTCGGCTGTGTATGTTTTTATTCCTTTTGATGCACACACTTAATGAATATTCAAGACAGTCTAACCCACTACCACGGTATCATAGAGATGGCATCTGGCAATTTTTAACAATTTTTTATTGGCTTTTTTTTTTTTTTTTTTTTTTGGAGGCAAATAAATGAGCAAAAAACTACACAAAAACAAAAACAAAAAAAGAAAAGAGGGAATTAAAAATAATCAGAATAAAGGTGTGGAAGATGGTCGCTTAATTTATTTAAAGTTCCTTAACAAAAAACACAAAAACACAAAAACAAAGAAAAAATAAAGAAAGTTTAGGTAGTTTTCAGTTTGTTTTGTTTGACTCTAGTTTTTGCAGTTTGCAGGTGTCAAATTACACTTTAAAGCCACAATTTTTTTTTTAAACAGCAGGAGAAGATACGGGACTGCCAAAGCCAAAACCATTATTAAACGTAGAAATGAAACCGAATTCTTTGTAAAAAGTAGGTGGTTAAACAATTTATTGCTGCCTTTTGCAGAAAAACGTGATAATAATGCTCTCAACTTTAAATTCCCACCAAAAATACCAAAACATTTTAAAAGCTTCTTAGTAAATATTCTGTTTTTTCTGTTTTTCTGAGTTTAAGCCATTCGGCTTGTTATAACACGTAGTACATGTTAAAAAATATTATTTAAAAACGAAATAAATACAATCATTTTAATTATTTCGTTTGTAACCGAAATTAAGGCAAGGGAAAGAAAGGCAAATTAATTTCTGTTTTTTTTTTTTTAGTAATTCACCAATCCCGACTGTGGTTTGCTAATCCAACAGATTTTATTTAATTTTTGTAAAAAATTTCAAACCCAAATTTACCTGTGGTCTAGTCCTTTAACGCAGTATTTTGTCTACAAATTTTAGATATCATTACTAATTAATATTTCTTCAGATTACGGAGACAACCGCCGTGGTCTAGTAGGTAGTGTGCTGGCTTATTAGACGTAAAAGCCAGGGTTCGAGTCCCAGGCCAGACATCAAAAAATAAAAAAAAATACAAAAAGTATTTTTTCGGCGATTTCTTCTCAGTTTCTCAAAAAATCTGTCGTTCGGAGTCGACTTTAAACTGTACGTCTCGCCAATTATGTATAAAATTAACACACGCAACATAAGTGGTGGGAGAAACTGCGGGCTTCTTGGGGACGATTGCCTGTAGACTGTCTAATGGTGAAGGTATAGCACTGGCCATTTTATAGTCACCTAGCAGCAACTCGTTTCCTTGCCGTTCGCATCTTCCCCCTTTCCACCTTTCCTAAAAAACCTGCACAATGCACTGCATGAGTAGGGGCCATCCCCTGAGTGCTGGTTTCATAAAAATAAAAAAAAATAAAAAAATAAAAATATTTAGATATCAAGGCTACCCACATAAAATTTCGTATGCCTAGTTGTGGTCCTTGTGCGATTATAAATCTTGATTTCGTTTAGGAAGCATTATGCCTTTTGATGCAATTAAATTAGTTTTGGGTGCAACATACACACCAGAGGGTCGTTTTTTGGCTACTCATAAGCACTTCTGAAATTTTGAATATAAGTGAGAATCAACAATATTGCAATTTAACTATGTACTCTGATTCATTCATACTCACTACAACGTTGATTTATAAGTACAGGTTGCAATGAGTATGACATCAAACTCATACCATTCGAAATATGTTTGATTCATAAGGCCCAAATTACGGGGTCGCCGTAGTCTAGTAGGTAGTGTGTTGGCTTATTAGACGTAAAGCCAGGGTTCGAGCCCCAGGCCAGACATCAAACAAAATACAAAAAGTATTTCTTCGGCGATTTCCTCTCAGCAGATTTCTGGCAAAAACTCTGAGAGTAAATAAAATTGCCATGAAAAGTTTCTCAAAAAATCTGTCGTTCAGAGTCGACTTTAAACTGTAGGTCCCGCCACTTATGTATAAAATTAACGCACACAACATAAGTGGTGTGAGAAACTAGGTCAATAATCCTGACTGAAGGGTTGTAATGACCAATTATGTATGTGTCATAAGGCCCTACTCATTTCAGATTCATAACTTTAGAAAAATACTTATAATCGAATCATTCATCAAAATTTACAAAAAAAGAAAAAATAAAACATCCAAGTTAAAAAGGAGAGAGTAGCAAGCAGAGCAAACACAAAACATTTTAGTGAGTATTTAAGTGTTCGTACGCGATTCATACTTATTTTGTGAGTGATTCGTGTATATGTTGAGTTATGGAGAGTCGAAACAATCGAACATCATACGTGTTGTTAAGTATGAATATGATGAGTACTTCAAACTTTGAATATGAGTAGGGGTGTTCCATGATATTAAAATAAATATGAATGCATATAAGTATCAGAAATTATGAGTATGATTCGATTCTTCTCATCTTTTTGAATACATACTCATTGATGATCTCTGGTACCTGTGTGATTATAAATCTTGTCTTCATTTGGGAGGTATTATGCGTTTTGGTGCAATTAAATTAGTTTTTAATGCAATATACTGTTACGTTTTTACCCTTTAAAAAACGTTAAGAATATGAGTTCGTAGATAGCAAATAAAAAAAAAAATAAATATATATTTAATTTTAAATCAATTCTTTATTATTCGCACAATTCCATGTGCCACCTTTATCGATTTGACTTAACCAACAGCAATTTCTTTAATTGTTATTATTCTTTACACACTCGTTCGTTAGAACTTCATACCACGATTCTCATCCGCGTACGCAATAACAATTGTTCGTTATTCTCTCTCTGCTTACAACCTTTTTGTAAGCACTATACGGAGATCTTCAAACCACAATTCTCTTCGCAACGCAACGTGTCTTCACACACGACTGACCGAATTCTTACTGAATCTCACGTGTCGTCTTCACAAACGACTGACTGAATTCTAACTGAATCACCGTTGCCTGCTCTGTCTTGCCTTTTGTATCACAAGGGTCAGCAGTCTGATGAATGTCTTCGATAAATATCCTAAAATGTAAACAAGCTTTTCTCATCATTGTTGTTTGTGTATCTTGTTTAATGTTTATCCACTCTCTTTTTTATACTGCATTTTGTTGTTGGTTGTTTACTTCTTTGTCCGCTGCACTTTGTTGTTGCATATTTACATACTTATCCCTTATATTTTTTATACTAATGTTGTTGCTATATTTTTGTTTATTCATCGATCTTGTAAACAAGTCCATTGCTTTTGTTTTTGGAGCTTTTGTTTGTCATTTTATACATGATCAAGCCTATTGTGTTGTTTTCGGAGCTTTTGTTTATTATTTTAATAACACCATTTCAATTTTTATAACAATACATAACATAATTGGTCATTACAACTCTTCAGAGAGGATTACGACCTAATTTCTAGTTTCTGGCTGTGGCATTCCTAATGTAAAAACAAAACTAGCCTTTTGAGTAAGTTTTAGCATTTCGTTGTGGTAAGGTTTCTTTTTGAACTAAAGCGTATTCAGAATGAAAATATTTGACTTCTTATCCTATAGCCTGCAATAAAAACAAACTCAGTACGTTAGAACGTGAATGCAATGTCAGAAGTTTTTAGACCATCATAGGTTGGGAACTTTATCGTATGATTGCTAATATCTCTTGTCATAATAATAATAATACTTTATATAATTTTCTGGCTTTTCGATTTTCCATATAACTTTCTGCTGGCAATCATATTGAACTGACGCTCTAAACGATCCCCTAAACTGTCTAGTATCTTGTAATTGAAGGCCTAAGATTTAATTTTCGAATAGAGGATATGGTTGATACATCGGTTAAGTGGATTAAAACGTAAAATCTTATAAATTAGCGGTTTTTTAAATGTCTCATTGCAATCATTCAATAAACTCTACGAATATAAACTTTTTCTGAGACTTTTTGTTCCTTAGCTAGGTGCGCTATTGATTTAAATATCTAAAAACTCTTCAGCAATTTGGAAGCTATGAGAATGGCATACGAATTTGTGTTTTAAAGTTTTAATATTCGAATGTTAAAGATCCTCAGATTACAAAATCTGCTTGCATATCGTGAACCATTAACAGATTTCTGACAAAAACTCTGAGAGTAAAATAAAAAATTGCCATTAAAAGTTTCTCAAAAAATTCTGTCGATAGTAGTCGATTTTAAACTGTAGGTCCCGCCATTCATGTACAAAATTAACGCACACAACATGAGTGGCGTAAGAAGCTAGGTAGTAATCCTGGTTGAAGGGTTGTAATGACCAATTATGTATGTATGTATGTATGTAAGTATGTATATCGTGAAGCAGACTAAATATAATGACGGATGGTGCATATTTTTTAAATGGATGGAGGACTATTTATTCACTTAAGAGGATATAAAAAATGCGTAAGGAAAGCTTAAATTATCGTATTGTAATGGTTTTTGAAAGGAAAGCGTATCTGGAACTTGAACTTGTAAAGGGTCCGCCAATTAAATTTTTTTTTGAAAATGCTTTAAAAAAAACTACTGAATATTTTCTTAAATTTCTTTTTTTTATTTGAAAGTACAGTCCTTCCGGTTAATAATGGAAAATAATTTCATTCAAATGGCTGCCTCGGCTGGCCATGCAGTAGCCTACACGGTCGGTCCAATTTTTAAGCACATTATCGATTGTGTGCAGCTGTATTTCACCAATGTCTTCACGAATATTGTCGTTTAAAGCGTCAATTGTCTCTGGCTTGTCTCGGCGTAACACTTATCTTTGACGGCACCCCACAAATAATAGTCCAACGGTGTTAAATCGCAGCTCCGAGGTGGCCAAACGACATCAGCTCTGCGGCTGATAATGCAATCTTCAAAAACAGGGCGCAAAACATCGAGTGTAGCTTGGGCTGTGTGGCACGTAGCGCTGTCCTGTTGAAACCAAATGTTGGCAATATCCTCCTCTTCAATTTTTGTGAACAAAAATTCGTTCATCATGGCCCAATAACGATCGCCATTGACTGTAACGGCCACTCCTTGCTCATTTTCGAAGAAAACCGGCCCAATTACGCCTCTGGACCAAAATCCGCACCAAACAGTGGCTTTGGGTGCGTCGGCCTTTCAATGTATGCGTGCGGGTTTTCTGTGCCCCAAATGTGACAATTTTCTTTGTTTACATACCCGCCAAGATCAAAATGAGCTTCATCTGAAAAGATGATTTTTTTTGCCAAAATCGGCATCTTCTGTAAGTCGATTGCAGGCCCACTTAACGAAGCGAAAACGCGAATACACATTCATATTCGTTCAGCGAAAGGATAAAACTAATTATCTGTCAAATCAGACATGAGCTAAGTGTTACCATTCACGAAATAAGCACTAGTTGAAAAAAAAAAACGTTAGATGGTGGACCCGATATTAAAAGTTTTGCGAAGAAGAGGAAAATACGCGAATGATTACATTTTAATACAAAATGTAAATTAATAGCAGCACTAAGCTCTAATAATTGTGTTAAATTTTTAAGAAATTTTTGATCTTGACATGCAACACAAGAAAATTAAATTTTAATTTCCTTAAATGAGTGTAGAATGTTGAGTAGACATTAATTAAAGATAAGACTTCCTTCTTTTTCTCCTTTAAATCTTTCCTTCTTTCTTTCTTTCCTTATAATTATGAATGATTTTTAATTCTTTTAAAAACCTATCTCTGATCATCAATGTTATCTTGTAGTTTTAAATCGAAAACTAAATGTCACATCATAACCGTTTTAATGGCAGTTATTTCTTGTTAGGTTTTCATTTAAAATTCTGTAGAAAATTTCAAAATTAAAACAAAGAAATGAAACCAAATCACTTGCTTTGCAGCAGCATTTTAACGACAATTATCGCTTAAAAATGTTCAGTAACAGTATCATGTAGCGTTTATGAATGTTTATGGCTTCCTAAATAAAGATGCAATTAAAAAGTACTTGTTAAACGCTATTCAGTCGTAAAAAACTGAAAAAAAAACTGAAAAACTCATGATATTTGGCTTCTGGCCCTTGGAAAATGGTATTCGATTTTTTTTTTTTTTTTAATTTTACGAGCATTATTATCCTTTAACAGACCAGACAGAAGCTTAAAATATGACATTAAAATTACACCACACATAAGAAAATGATTAAAATTTGATAATGAAAGGGAATGAAATGAAAATTAAATGAAAGAAAGAGCACAACACTGTTCCCAGTAATTCATATTTTAATGGTTTCTTCTTTTATTTTTTTCCAAACATGCTCTTAAAAAAATTTAATTTTTTTCCCCTTTATTTTAGTTCCAAAAGATTAAATCGTTTAGATTACAATGAATCTTGGTTTGTTTTTGGATTTCAATTTCCTTGTGATTCAAAACTGTCTCTCGCCTTTGATGCATTTTATAAGATGATGATGATGATGACATTTTCTTTGGTTTTATTACAGTTTTATGGCCACTTTGGCCAGAGAAAACGTATCGAAATAACAGAACAAATCTACACAAGATTGAGCACCTTTTTTATGACATTCTCGTTGTTGTTATTGTTTGGAGCATAAAATTTTATATTTGCAACAGATTTTTAAGATAATTATGATATTTGTTGTCATATGATCTAGGAAATCAAAACGTAACATCATCTTTAGCTCACCTGATAGTATTTTTCCTTCTTTATTGCGGGAAATTTTTATGAAGAATTTTGGTTTAATGATTGCCTAAACAGCAAAGTATTTAAGATTTTATAGGGGAATTTATTATTTATGGTTTCTGTATAAAAAAAAAAAAATTATATTCAGCCTAACATACCAGGAAATAATGATAACATTACGAAGTGAACACATTATTTACTTCAAATAGGGTTGTGCAGAGTCTTTTTGTAGATGCAACACTTGTTGACTTGTTGTCTTGACTGTTAGGTTAGGTTAGGTTAGATGACGTGTACTTGTCAACTGTGACAAGTACAGTACCTGGAGGTCGAATTGACCCATTGTACAACGTCCTAGCGTGTGCGTTAATTCTATACATGAATGGCGGGACCTACAGTTTAAAATCGACTACTATCGACAGATTTTTTTGCAATTTTTTTCTTTCAATTGCAATTTTTTATTTTACTCTCAGAGTTTTTGTCAGAAATCTTTTAATGGTTCACGATATGCAAACAGATTTTCTAATCTGAGGATCTTTAATATTCGAATATTAAAACTTCAAAACACAAATTCGTATGCCATTCTCATAGCTTCCAAATTGCTGAAGAGATTTTAGATATTTAGATCAATAGCGCACCTAGCTAAGGAACAAGAAGTCTCAGAAAAAGTTTATATTCGTAGAGTTGATTGCATGATTGCAATGAGAGTTTTAAAAAACCGCTAATTTATAAGATTTTACGTTTTACTCTACTTAACCGATGTATCAAGCATATCCTCTATTCGAAAATTAAATCTTAGGCCTTCAATTACAAGATACTAGACAGTTTAGGGGATCGTTTAGAGCGCCAGTCCAATATGGTTGTCCGCAGGAAGTTTTATGGGAAATCGAAAAGTCAGAAAATTATCTAAAGTGTTGTTTTATCGACAAGAGATATTAGAATTAATATCACAAGCAATCATACGATAATGTACCCAACCTATGGTGGTCTAGAAACTTCTGGCATCGCACTCACGTTCTAACGTACAGAGTTTGTTTTTATTACAGTCAATAAGATGAGAAGTCCAATATTTTCATCCTGAATACGCTTCAGCCCAAAAAGAAGCCTTACCACAACGAAATGCTAAAACTTACTCGAAAGGCTAGTTTTGTTTTTACATTAGGAAAGTCACAGCCAGCTGGTTGTCGTAGTCTAGTAGATAGTGTATTGGCTTATTAGATGTAAGGCCACGGTTCAAATCCCAGGTCAGAAATCAAATTAAAAATATGAAAATACTTCTGCGACGACTTTCTCTCAGCAGATTTCTGACAAAAACTCTCGAGAGCAAATAAAATTGCCATGAAAAGTTTCTTAAAAAATCTGTCGTTCGGTTATCTCATGTATAAATTAAACAAACACAAGATTAATGGTGTGAGCAATTAGGTCTTAATTCCTGACTAAAGGGTTATAATGACCAATTATGTTTGCATGTACATATGTATGTCCCCGGCAGTTTGGTGGATGTGGACATTATTAGTCTGGATACGGGGTCATGCTGGATGAACTCCCTTTCTCTCTCTTTATTCATCGATAAACTGTACGTTTCGACCTATTTCTGAAGCCTATTTCTTAAGGATTTTAAATAAATTTTTAGATAAACTTTTGACCTATACTATGAAGTTCTGGCATTAACTCACAAAAACACTGTTGATCGCACGAAGAGTATTTCAATGCATTTACGTACAGTGGACCTCGATTTTCCGTGATGGTCGAGACCGGAAGCATTCTGTATAATCGATTTTCCCGGTTGAGTACCAATCTTGGCTAGTTTTTTTTAATAGATATTTTTATTAATTAATAAATGAATATGTTCATATTTATATAAAAACTAAATAATTCAAGGATTTTATATACATACATGTTTCAAAAATATAAAAATAAATAATTTTGTCAGAAAACAGTGAACAGTAGATAAGGATTTCGTATACTAAAGAGGGAATTCCCCTTTTTCGCTTGTTTGTCTAAAATAATAGAAAAAAATTTTTGCTTATAATCACGGATAATAGAGGTAATCACGGTTAAACGATGCAAAAAAATTTTAAGTCGATCCAAAATAAAATTAAGTCAATGCAAAAAATTTTCTTTTTCCATCGCGGATAATTGATGTTGCCGGATAATCGAATCACGGATAATCAAGGTCCTAGTGTAATTGTAAATTGTAATTGTTTACGAAGTTATCACGTAATGGCGATCAGAGATCAGTAATGAATCATTTTTTCGCTACTTATTAACACTCATACAATTTTGAATATAAGTGAGAGTCAACAATATTGAAATTTAACTATGTACTCTTGATTCATTCATTCGTACTCACTACAACGTTTATTTATAAGTACAATGGTTGCAATGATTATTCGTGCAACGTTGACATTAAACTCATACCATTCGAAATATGTTTGATTCGTAAGCCTACTCATTTAGATTCATAACTTTAGAAAAATACTTATTACTCCAGTGACTCGAATCAAAATTTACAGTATTAGTTGTTGTTGCATTTACAACAAAAGAGAAAAGAGACATAAGCAAAATAGACAGAGCAGCAAGCAGAGCAAACACACAACCTTCTAGTAAGTATTTTAGTGTTCGTACGCGTTGAGTTATGGAGAGTCGAAATCAACATCAACAACATCATATGTGTTGTTAATTATGAATATGATGAGTACATCAAACTTTTAATATGAGTAGAGAGAGGTTCCATGATATTAAAATAAGTATGAATGCGTATAAGTATCAGAAATTATGAGTATTATTCGATTCTACTCATATTTTTAAACACTCATTGCTGATCTCTGATTACAATGCTTGTAATTGTTTATGAATTTATCACGTAATGGCCCTCTTTCGCTTTATTCTAATCTACTCTACTAAAGGGTGATTTTTTAGCTATTATTATTTTGGCAACATTGGTTTAAACAGCTCACGTACGTTTCGTGTTTTGTTTCACTGTCAAACATCTTCAGTTTGGTCTATAATTTAACCATGAATCGTCTTACAAACGAACAACGCTTGCAAATCATTGAATTTTATTATCAAAATGGGCTCTTGGAAAGTTGGCCGAAGATTCACTTCTTCATAAAAAAATTGTGTTCAGCGATGAAGCTCATTTTTGGCTCAATGGATACGTAAATAAGCAGAATTGTTGATTTTGGAGTGAAGATCAGCCAGAAGCATTGCAAAAGCTACCAATGCATCCAGAAAAAGTCACAGTTTGGTGCGGTTTATGGGCTGGTGGCATCATTGGACCGTCATTCTTCAAAGATGCTGCGAATCGTAACGCCTTTAGACTATTTTTTGTGGGGCTATGTTAAAGCTCATGTCTATACAGACAAGCCTGCTTTAATTGACGCATTGGAAGACAACATTGAAGCATTTATTCGTGAGATACCGGCCGAAATGTTGGAAAGAATATGCCAAAATTGGACTAAGCGGATGGACCATTTGAGACGCAGTTGCGGTCAACATTTGCATGAAATAATCTTTAAACATTAAATTATATGGAGCGTACTATCGATTCAAATAAAGATTTCATGCATTTTTCTGAATTTTATGTGTTTTTTTTTTGAAAAATTTTCCTATAGCTCTTAAAAAATCACCCCTTACATGACCTATAAGACCAACAGTTTAAAATCGACTTCGGACTACAGATTTTTGTGAGAAACTTTTTATGGCAATTTTATTTTCTTCTCAGAGTTTTTGCCAGAAATCTGCTGAGAGGAAGTCGCCGAAGAAATATTTTTTAAAATTTTCGTTTTAATGTCTGACCTGATGTTTGAACCGTGGCCTTACAATTGTTGATTGATTTGTAGGACTGAATTAAAAATTCTTATGCTATGTTCACACGGCAGCAATTTTTCGTAATTCGCTCTCTCATTTGTAATTCAACATCCAATTATGTGTTGAATTACGTAATTCGGCATACAAATTTTTTGTGAGCGAATTACTCAAATTGTATGTAATTCAATTTCTATTACCCTGTGAATTACTTAAAAATCAATGTAATCTCTAAATTTTATCGTATTTTTACCATCACCAGCTGTCAAAGCACAAAAAATATAAACAAATAAATATTGTAAACAATAAACAATAATGGAATCCAAAAAAAAGATTTTAAAAAAAGTATTATTTATTAGAGAGTTATTCGAAAAATTAGCGGAGGAAGCCACTGTGTGTGTAGAAAACCTGTTGAAAGTATTTGTAGCTTTTTTTTCCATTGTTAACACAATTTTACAGCAAATAATTTAGCAATAAAAAGAAGAAGAAAAGAAGAACTGTTAAAAGGAATTACAAAGTTGCCGTGTGAACATGATAATTCATATAAGTAATTCAAAACAGAGAGCGAAGTAATTCGAAGGCTCGTGTGAACATAGCATTAAATACAGGAGTAATTCATAGAAGGTAAGCCGTAAGTCATTCATATTTCATCTCCAGACGTTACACGCTTCACAAATGTATAGATTTCGACGTCCTATTTCGCTCTGAGTTTGTCTTCTCTTGATTGCTTCATAGAAAATAAGCTAGGCTTGGCTATTTCATTTAATGTTGTCGCAAGTCATTCATTTTTCATCTTCAGGATGCAATATGTTCTCCCATTTCGCTCTGAATGAGCATTCACTTGACTGCCCTTTTCCTATAGCTCTTAAAAAATCACCCTATAGTATGTAACATAATAAATCAATAAAATTGTTACTGCCACCTAAATAGGCCAACAAACGTTAGAATAAATAAACTTTCTTACACAACCTTCGTAGGCAAAAATATTAATTTCCGATTTTGTTTCTTATTTTTTTTTTTTTTCTAACAATTTTGCATAAATTACCAACAATGTGAAACCCAACAACAACAAACAGTAACTGACAACAACAGTAACAACAGCCCCGAATGCATATAAAACAAATCATGCAATTAAACTAGAAAATAACGACGACGACGACTTCTTTGTCAGTTGAAACAGGGATTCCAACCAAACACTGAAATTCAAATGAAATACGAAACAGAAGTGAAGAACACACAGAAGAGAAATTTAAAGTGCTGCTGCAAAGTATTCACCCAAAAATACAAAACAAAATAAATACAGGGATACGAAGCCAATATAAAAGAAATGCAAAGGAAAGAAGTAAAAAATAATCAAAAGACGTCTTGATGTCTCGTAAGAGGTTGCAATGTTTTTTTTTTTTTTGTTAAACATTCGTTACGTATGTACATACGTTACGTACGTTTGGCTGGGCAATAAAATGGGAATTAAATTCAATGCCCTGTTGTTTTAAAATTGCATACAAATCGCTTGTTTACAAGACACAAATATTAGCGAAATTCAAAAGATATAAGCAAGCAACCAAGCAAGAAGAAGAAGAAGAAGAAGAGCCATCATAAAGCGCCTTCAAGGTACAGAAGAAGAATTTTTTTAGGAGTGTGGTGGCTTGGCTTGGCTTGGCTTGTTTTCCTGTTTGGTTTATGTTGTTGTTGTTGTTTATTTTTTTAATATTTAACAATAGGCGTTTGGGTAGACACAATTTATTTAAGATACGGCGCTAGTCAGCACACTTTAAGGGTCCATTGTATTCCCCATTGAATTTGAAGTGAAGAAAAAAACCAAAAAAAAAACACAATGACAATGACAACCGAACAAACAAACCGAATACAGCAACAAACAATGATATGCAGAAGGCATAAAGTATGAATCGATCGATCGATCGATTCGATGGATCCATCCATCCATCTATTGTACTCTCTTGCATAGTGAGGCCAGAAAAAAAATTAACATGCCATGCCAATGCCAATGTCCATGCCATTTGAGTTACAAATACTTGCAATAACATGTCAGCTTCATATCAAAAACGCATTGAAATTAAAAATTTAAAACAAAAGCCCATTTTACAAGCAGTTCTTAGGTTTTTTTTTCTGTTGTTTGTTGTTCTGTTTTGTGACCACCACCACCACCACCACCATCGCCACCATAATTAGAGATGAGATTCGTGAATAGTGGTTCATTGACCAGCCCGTTATGGACACGACAACGCCAGCAACGATTATATGCATCATTTACCCTCACTCTCCCTCCCTCTCTCTCTCTCTCCCGCTCTTAAGTATAGGGTGATTTTTTAAGAGCTATAGGAAAATTTTTCAAAAAAAAAAACACATAAAATTCAGAAAAATGCATGAAATCTTTATGTGAATCGATAGTACGGTTCAGCTACGTGCAACTAATTAAGGACACAAAGCTTAGATGTGAGCTTGAAGCAAAAAATACAAATGGTTGTATGATATTGTCAAAATTTGTCCAAGTTTAGTAAATTAAACTCTTAGTCGTAGAAAATAACTGTTTATTGTGTCAAATAAATTATTATTTATAAAGCTGTGAGCCATATTTTAAAGAATATTGATTTCAGTCGTGCATATAATTACGGACACACCGTAAGCTTTATGAAAAACATGTATTTATTAGAAAAAAAATTAATATTTTGTTGCAAAACCATTGTTGTCGATAACAGCTTGACATCTGCGAGGCATCGAGGCAACCAGATTTTCACATACACTGGTTGGAATGGCCTCCCAAGCTTTCTTTGTTTCGGCGAAGAGATCATCAAAATTGTTGATTTTTACTGAGCTTATTTTGGTTTTTACAACTTGCCATAAGTTCTCAATCGGGTTGAGATCTGGACTGCATGAAGGCCAATCAAGTACAGTGACCGAATTGTTTAAAAACCATTGTTTGACGTAATGAGCCGTATGCTTCGGGTCATTATCCTGTTGAAATATCCATGTTACTGGCATATTCTCGTCAGCATACGGCATCATTGTATCGCTTAAGATCCTTGCATATTGGAACTTGTCAATGTTTCCCTCAATTTTGTGCAGCGGCCCAACACCTCGTGACGACATAGCACCCCAAAGCATAATAGATCCTCCTCCATGCTTTAAAGTGGCCCGGGTGTATCTTGGATCAAATTCTTTTAACTTTGGCCGGCGAACATATTTTTTTCCATCGGGGGAGACTCTATTAATTTGTTTGTTTCATCCGAAAACAACACTTTCTTCCATTCCACAGCGGTCCAATGGCGGTATTTCTTTGCGAACTCTATTCGCTTCTTCCGGTTACGCTCAGACAACAATGGTTTCTTCCGGGAAATTCTTCCAAAGAGCCCAGCTTCTCGCAACCGACGTTTTACTGTATCTACAGATGGTTTTGGTCCATTTTCACCAAAGACTGCTATCCCAATTTCATTTGCTGATTTATGCGGATTTTTTTTCGACTCGCGGACAATCAGTACATCTTCACGATCTGTCGTAATTCGGCTTCTTTGTTTACGAGGCACCTTTTCAGCTGTCGAATGTTTTCTGAAATGTTGCACCGCTTGGAAAACCATTGTTTTAGAAACTTTTAAGGCTGTTGCAATCTCCCGATAAGAGCTTCCATCCTGATGCATTTGTACAATAATCTTTCGAGTACTGACATCACAGGATTTATTTTTACCCATGTTTAACAAGAAGTAAAGGTTTACCAAATTCTGAAAAATACTCTTTGTAATCCATTTATTCAAATCTTACCTTTCAAACTTACTTGAATCCTAAAATCTTAAAAAATGTATCACTGTCCTTAATTAAGTGCACGAGTAATTTATTTCACAAATTATGAAAAATACCACAAAGAAGAAAATAACGGTAAGAATAGTGTTGCCATTGAGAAGTTTCAATAAACAGAGTTGGATTAACTAAACAGTGTCAAATTTTAACAGTTTATTCAATAGTATTATTTTCAACATAACGATTTAAATATTGAGTACTACTGTCCTTAATTAGTTGCACGCAGCTGATTTAATGTTTGAAGATTATTTCATGCAAATGTTGACCGCAACTGCGCTTCAAATGGTCCATCCGCTTAGTCCAATTTTGGCAAACTCTTTCCAACATTTCGGCCGGTATCTCTCGAATAAATGCTTCAATGTTGTCTTCCAATGCGCCAATTAAAGCAGGCTTGTCTGTATAGACATGAGCTTTAACATAGCCCCACAAAAAATAGTCTAAAGGTGTTACGATTCGCAGCATCTTTGAAGAAGTACGGTCCAATGATGCCACCAGCCCATATACAGCACCAAACTGTGACTTTTTCTGAATGCATTGGTAGCTTTTGCAATGCTTCTGGCTGATCTTCACTCCAAAATCGACAATTCTGCTTATTTTCGTATCCATTGAGCCAAAAATTAGCTTCGTTGCTGAACACAATTTTTTTTATAAAGAAGTGGATCTTCGGCCAACGTTCCAAGAGCCCATTTTGATAATAAAATTCAATGATTTGCAAGCGTTGTTCGTTTGTAAGACGACGATTCATGGTTAAATTATAGACCAAACTGAAGATGTTTGACAGTGAAACAAAACACGAAACGTGCATGAGCTGTTTAAACCAGTGTTGCCAAAAAGATGAATAGCTAAAAAATCACCCTATACAACTTAAAATACAAATACGACTACAATAAATGGTGAGTAAAGAAAGGGAGAAGGAGGTGAAGGTAGATTTGTAAATAACAATGGGCCACAATTTTAAATGAAATACGTGATCGATTGACTACCGACAAGTTTGCCTTAAAGCCTGTCTTACTATCATATCTCACAATGTCTGACTGACTGACTGACTGCCTATGTGAGTGTATGTATCTGTGTGTGACTAACTGAGAGTGATTGGTTTGACTGACTGATTATAACAAATTACCGTGTTTACACATTCATCTACATACTCATACTCAAACTCCGACTTATCTGCAGTGGATCCTGGCAGTCATGGTGAAAAACATTCTCCCAAAACATTCTCTCAATCTTATAATAGATGAGGGTATAATGTATCAACTAATAGAGCATCGGGCATAGAACAGTATCCCATAACTATTTTGAAAAGATAAAATAACAAGTAAATACCCGTAAACATCTACATCAACAGCCAGTTAGCCAACCAACCAGCCAACCAACGTTTGTTACTTCCTTGTATTGGCCAGCTTCGAAAGACAAGACAAGCGAAAAACAAAGAAAAGCAAAAGAAAATCAAAATTATGATTTCAATTGAAGTTTTTATTTTCAACAACACAGCAACATTGAATAAATTGCTCATTTTTACTTTACTTGGCCGTGGCATATCATAACCATCCATTGCCTGTTAATACCTGTGCTGATACCTTTAAGCTGACTTCATAAATAAAAACAGATAAAGAACAACAACAACAACAACAAAGAAATTATTGTTTAAAAAAGCTAAGCTAAGAGCTGAGAATTGAATAATGATCTGCTTATTGCAATTGATTTTTGCCAGCTCCGGCCCAACACAACACAACACCACAGAACCAGTTCTTCTTTAACAAATTGACAATTGATTATCGTTTTATCGTTTTTCCATTGAAAACGACAAGCGTACATACATATGTACATAGGGAACATTATAAGAGTGGGAGGAGTTCTCACAACAACAAATAATTTTCAATCTTTAAATAAACTCTTCTTTCTAGTCTCGTCTCGTCTTGTCTGCTCACTTGCTAACTCGCTCGCGCTACCTTTTTGTGTGTATTTTATGAGATACTCATCATATTTTGTGTCTAATTTCTTAACAAAAAGGTGTTGCAACTTGAACGTCATGACATTGTTGGGAATGCACGTTTTTTTGTAAATCCAAATTGACCACTTCAAGTGTTAAGAGTTACAGAAAAAAGGCCTTAAAACAAAGGGGGGGGGCCTTTGAAGGTAGAGAACAAAAACTATGGGACTATGCAAAGGAGTCTGGTAGTAGGAAGCAGACATCAGCAATGAGTATTCAAAAATATTGAGTAGAATCAAATCATACTCATAATTTCTGATACTTAAGGAGTGCGCACGAAAAAAACTGGACTTACACTTTTCGTTATAGAAATAAAACTAAGTGGCGGATTATTTTCGTTTTATATTTCAATTAAAAAAGTAAATAATATTTGAATTCTTTTGTGTATAAAATTTTTTTCTGACAAAGGTCTCAGAGCATCCAACTTTTTGAGGCACTTTTCTTCCAGACATGTTAGGGTGTTTTTTGAAAAATACGTACAGTCGAACTTCTCTATAATGAACTTCTATACAATGAAGCTCTCCCTATTATGAATTGATTTCAAACACGCAACTTTTTCCGTTCCAATTTCATTGTTTTTGATCTCCTTATAATGAATTTCCATACAATGAAGTTTTCTATACAATGAAGCAATTTTGCAGGTGTAATATTTGACTCACATACGTTTTTGTCTCCATATAATGAATTTTTCAAACAATTTTCTGTTACGCATACTAACAATTCAGTGTACCGAGAAAGATGCCACATATAATGAGGGGATTCCCAAAAGAGGAAAATAAGAACAAAAAAAGAAGAAAGCCACATCAATAACAATTTTGACATCAGTTGCCGGTTTTCAGTGATCGGAAATAACGCAGCGAAGTAGCATTTCTCTTGAAAAAAAATTATTAATTAATTAATTAATTTTTTATAATGGTTTTGTTATTTGGTATTATGTACAAGGTTTCGATGTGTAACCCAAACTGATATGCCTAATTATTTTAAATAAAAAGTGGGGGAAAAATATAATTTCTGTATAATGAAGTTTCTATATAATGAAGTGATTTTCTGGTCCCGTCAAGATTCATTATAGGGAAGTTCGACTGTATTATTTTACTTGCTTTGTTTTGGTCGGCAAATCCTTTTTTTTCTTCCACTTCCACGCTTTCTCTCAATACTTAAACACTCCTTATATTGTTTTATTCTTACCTTAGAAACTATTTTTTGGTTAACACCTGCGAGCCTAGCAATCGTTTTTTGTAAGCGGCGCAGTTTTTCATTGAAAATTTCAATTATTTTTTTTACGACATTCTTGTTGGGTGCCCATTTTCAAAAAACTAATTTTGCTATTGCAATGAGATTTAGCACGTGCATTTTGAAACAGATGACTAACAAAAACAATGTAACGGTATTAATTTTTTTCAATTATGATAAAAGTTATTAGCTTAAAAGTAGGCCCATTTTTTTTGTGCGCACTCCTTATATGCATTCATACTTATTTTAATATCATGAAACCTTTTTCTACACATATTCAAAGTTTTTCTACTCATCATATTCATACTTAACAACACGTATGATTTCGTTGTTGATTTCGACTCTCCATAACTCAACATATACACGAAGCATAAAATAAGTATGAATTGCGTATGACAACAACTAAGACTGTAAATTTTAATGAATGATTCGAGTCACTCGATAAGTTTTTAAAATGTTTTTCTAAAGTTATGAATCTTAATGAGTAGGCTTATGAATCAAACATATTGTTACGAAAATGGAAATGGTGTTATTAAAATAATAAGCAAAAGCTCCAAAAACAACACAATGGACTTGATCATGTATAAAATGATAAACAAAAGCTCCAAAAACAAAACAATGCAGTTGTTCACGTGATCAACGAATAAGTAAACATATATCAACAAAAACAACAGGCTTGTTTACAAGATCGATGAATAAACAAAAATATAGCAACAACGTCCGTGTATAAAAAAATATAGCGGAAAGACAAATAAACAAAACAACAACATTTCTGCCTGGACGAAAGTAAACAAAATACACGAACAACAATGATGACGAGATGTTTACATTTTTGGATTGTTCCCAAAGGCCGTCATCATCCTTCAAGGGCATTCATCACACTGTTGATCCAATGATATAAAAGGCAAGATAAAGCGAGCAACGGGGATTCAGTTAGAATTCAGTCAGTCGTGTATGAAGACACGTGATTCTCGGAGTTCGAGTTAAGTTAGTCGTGTGATGACGTCGCGTTGAATTGAGTGAGAATTCAACCAGTGGTGTGTGAAGATACGAGATCGAGTTATAATTCAGTCAGACTTGTGTGCAGACAAGTTGCTTGAAGAAAACAGTTGTTAGTGTTGTGCTTATAAAAAAGGTTGTGAGCAAAGAAGAATAACTAACAAGTGTTGTTGTTGCTTACAAAAAAAGGTGTAAGCAGAGAAATATCACGAATAAGCACATATTGTGAAAGTTATCATTGCATACGTGGAATAAGTTCGAACAGTGGCACGAAGGTTGTGCAGAAAATAAAGAATTGATTCAAAAATAAACACATATTTATTTTTATTTTATTTGCAATCTACGAACTCATATTTTTAACGTTTTTAAAAGGTAGAAACGTAACAATATTTTGAATGGTATGAGTTTGATGTCAACATTGTACGCATACTCATTGCAACCTGTACTTATAAATCAACATTGTAGTGAGTATGAGAATGAAACAGAATACATAGTTAAATTTTAATATTGTTGATTCTCACTTATATTCAAAATTTCATGAGTGCTTATAAGTACTGAAAAAACGATTCATTGCTGATGTCTGGTCTGATAGTAGGACTTCCATTTTAAAAAGGTCCATGGGTGATGTGGTTATTTAACTAAAGTCAGTTTGTCAAACCATTTTAATGGCATTCTCCTTGGTCTCGATTAATCATGGACTACGTGACAATTCTAAATACTATAAGAATTGCCAACTAAGTTCAAATGTGGCTGTTATATTGTACAATTACCATAACCTGGATTATGGTAATTTAAATTCGATCCTCTTTTTGGCAAGATCCAATGAAACTTATTTTTTATCATTGAAGAAAGTTATTTACATGCACTTGACTTAGACAGGATTAGGATAAAACTTTGTAGTCCATGAGGATAGAATGACTTTGAAGCAGATGATTAAGCTCCATCCCAACAACGTTACCGATATTTTTCGCAGTTAAACGCATGAATGGCCAAGAAGACGGAAAACACTCCAATTGATTGGTGTGTCTCTAAATTAATGGCAGATATAACTGAGAGGCAATGGTGATGTTAACTACAACGCTCTATGTGGGGCAGATCTAACCTAAGTTCGATGTACTACCGAATGGCAGATATGCCATTGTAAAGTAGTAGAAATGACTTGACCACTGTCCCCTGAGAAGATAACATCAATAACGAACATTATAGGCAGAGGGACTGAATGATAAAAGTACCCCAGCACTACACTCAATTCACGTTTACTGAAGGCATTGTTTCTCGATCGCGTTGAGCCCATCATTCAGGAAAATTACCCGATTAGCTGCAATAAACATAAAACACAGCAAAGAAAATAATATGAAGCGATAAGAGATCGTTTGTAAAAACCCCATGCTCCTTAAAGGAATACAAAAATAAAGTTGATGGCCATTCTAGACGTTCCAGTAGTTAAAACGTTGAAAAGGGAAAGAACTGTTAAACCAGTTTCTATTGACATCTTCTTCTCGGTTGGTTCACTATATGCAATTTTACTGTTGTCTGCTGTACTGTTGGCTTTTTTTAAATTTCATCTGGCAGCTCTATAAATAAACAAAAGTCATCTGCTTTACAGGGCATTACCAGCACTCTCGATTTATACAGGGCATAAAATGCAATGCCCTCCACCATTGACAAGTGCGATTTATTTAGAATAAAACATACCACCCTTTTTGAGGGCGAAACATTTTTAAGAAACAAACACAAAATTGCATTTTGCACATGCAGAATGCACATTTTTTGGTAGAAAAGAAAACACCATAAGGAACAACATGTATGACTGAAAATTATTTTTGTTTGAGTCGTATGTCGTATGGATAAGAATGTCATTCTACTGTGCAATCAGGAGTGTTTGGTTGAAGCTAATCTGAACCAGAGCCGAAATACGATCCAAATTAAAATCCTCGTATATAAGAAAACGGCAACTAAAGGGCTATCCATTTCGTGGTTTCAAAAGTATGGGACTGGAATTCGACATCTGTCAAACTAAGTTGTGAAACCAATTTTTTTCTTTTCAGTTGAAAGTCTGACATTGACGAAAATGGATCGCTTAACTATCACACAACGCATAATAATTATCAAAACCTACTACAAAAATGGTGATTCTGCCACAGCCACGTATCGTGCTTTAAAAGAAGGTTATGGTTTACATGATCGTCCAACTATGCAAGCAATTGGTAAAATTGTGAAGAAATTTGAAGAGACTGGAGTGGTTACAAATATTGAAAGGCCTGTGCATCATCGTTTCGCTCGTTCCGCTGAAAATATCGCTATTGTAGGTGAAAGTGTTGCCGAATACCCGAATGTGTCGATTCCTCGTCGTTCTCAGGAATTAGGACTGTCTTACGGCACTTTATGGCGTATTTTGCATTTAGATCTACACCTACATCTATATAAAGTCCAGCTCACGCAACAACTGAAGCCAGCTGACCATTCACAACGTCGTAGATACGTGGAATGGATGCTTGAGCAACAGGCGGTGGACGGCAATTTTTCGAACAAAATTTTCTTCAGCGATGAAGCACATTTCACACTCGGTGGGTATGTTAATAAACAAAATTGTCGTATTTGGGGTTCTGAGAATCCTCCACCAATTGAAGAGAGGCCATTACATCCAGAAAAAGTCACTGTTTGGTGCGCTCTTTGGTCCGAAGGTGTGATTGGACGTTACTTCTTCGAAAACGACGATGGAATGACTGTCACCGTCAATTCGGATCGTTATGGTCATATGATAACCGACTTTTTTTTGCCTGCTATTGAAGAATACGACTTGGAGAATATGTGGTTTCAACAAGACGGTGCCACATGCCACACAACTCGAGCGAATATGGCTTTATTACAAGAGACATTTCCTGGCCGCGTAATTTCTCGTCGTGGCGATATCAACTGGCCACCAAGATCATGCGATTTGACACCATTAGACTTTTTTTTGTGGGGCTACGCGAAAGACCGTATTTATGCAGATAAACCTTCAACTGTTGAGCACTTAAAAACCAACATTCGTCAAGTTATGGCTGAGATACCGTCCAATATGTGTCAAAAAGGGGGTCGAAAATTACTTCAAAAGAATCAATGCTTGCAACACTTTGCGTGGAGGTCATTTAAATGATGTAGTAGTTCACACATAATGTCAAGGTTCAAACTTTACAATAAAAAAGAAATATCATGAAAAAAATATTTTAAAAGTGTTTTATTTACGTTTACTTTTGAAACCACGAAATGTATAACCCTTTATTTTCAGATTAAAAAGATTAATAGTTCCCTGACGTAGAAGATTACGATGGTAAAGTTTAAATGGGTCAATAAGAAGCTAACTTTTTGACTTTTTTTATAAAAAAACGATTTTAATCTTTTATATACCGTTTGTCCAAGGGTTCTCATTTTTTTTTTTGATCTCTTCAAGGTTGAACAGTGTTACAGTCATTTCCTCTGAGGTATTCCTTTATGTTAAAAAGTTAAAAAGATTTTGTCAATCGAGGCTAAATCCTGAGAATATGACAGATGGGGGAAGAATTCATGACAATTTGACATTAATTTTCCATTGTGTACTTAAATGCTATTAACGGCGATCAAACACAAGCAATATAACCAGCGTTGCCAGAAGATTCTGGTGAAAAATCATCATTTTAAGGAAAAAAAATCATATTTTGGGGGAAAAAATCATCACTTTTTAACTTTTATTTGTAAAACATTAAAAAATAAATAAAAATTCAAAATAAAAGTGTATTATATTGATTGGTTATCGGGTTTTGTTATCATATACTAACTTTATTCTTGAGGATATGATATAACCCGATAATCAAACAATTTAAATTAATTACATGTTTTACCAAAAATATTATATACAAACAAAACAAAAAATAAATATGTATGTTATACATAAAAGACAATTCAATTTAATTAAAATTAATTTTAAAAAATCCATACATACATATTGTCGTCTGGCCTTCAAATTGGCCTATGTAATTTTCAACAACTTTTCAGAAGACCTAAAAAACAACATAATTTTTATATGAAAGTCATACAAAACTACTTAAATATTTTTGCAATAATTTTGGAACCAGCGGAGACGTTGGACAAATTTTTGCTATAGAGATGGACCACAAATAAGACTTAAAAATGGGCGAATAAAATAAATTTCCCAAAAGGCACATAGGCCATTTTGCAGGCCAGCCGACGATATGTAAGTAGTAATTTTATAAGGTACAAAAATGAGATCTAAATAGAAAAGTAGAGTTTTGTAAAACTTTTAGTAGTTTTCTATAATAATTTAATTATAATACTGGGAAGGTTTCATATTTTTTACAATTTCTTCATCAATTTTAAGATTATAACAGGAACACCTCTTAACTAGTAAATAATCCTGTATAAACAAAATACCTTCTAATATTGCATTTTCAAGCCTGTTCCTGTACTTAGTTTTATTTAAATTAACTTTAGAAAAAATTCTTTCAACGTTTGCAGATGAACTGGGAAGACAAAGTATACTGGACACAAATTTCGTCAATGTTGGAAAAACTAAATCGCTATCAACACGAATTATTTTAGAAACTCTGGCCCAAAAATCTTCACAATTAATATTTTCTAAGGTTTGAAAATATTGTTTGAAATCTATGTGACGAAGCTCTCTAAATTCATCGTCTAGGTTTTGAGAATCATTTTCATTAATTAAATTTGGAAATCTTTCTATTAGTGGAGACAATGAAGAAACTTTCTTATTAATAATATTATGTGGATCAATAGATGACATTTCTTTTAAGGAAGTATCTTTAAAATTAAAACGAACGAAGTGAATTCAGTTAATTCACTATTGGTAAATTTTGTTTCAGAAATCTTTTTTTTTACAAATACTCCTAAATATACATCTTCGGCGTTTAAAAAAACGTCTTTATTTTCCTCAATATTGAAATCAGTGTAGCCAATGTATGTGGCTTTACAAAATTGTTTAATATTTTTAAGTATAAGCGTTCCATTTCAGAATACATTTTTTGAATTTGGGAGTTTGTACTTTGAAACATTTTGTTTACACTGTTTATAACGTGAAGTATCTATATACAAAAAAAATCATATTTTTGGAAAAAAAAATCATATTTTTGGAAAAAAAAAATCTTATTTTTTGAAGAAAAATCATCAAATCATATTTTAGTTAAAAAATCATCAAAAATATGATAAAATCATCATTCTGGCAACGCTGAATATAACTAGCCACTTAAAATTTTGACAGGAATCAACTTGCAGATGCCTATTGAGAATAGCAGTGTATCGCCCTTTTAGTTAAATGTTGGAAAATTCAAAAAATTGGCAACTTTTTGATACCCTGTCTCACAATGCCTGAACCTTTAATTTCAAAAGATCACACACCACTAGGCTTAGCATTGTAAGGCCCTTCTGGGCGTTTAAAAGTTCCCTTCATAGCCCTTAAATAAATACAATTAAACTGCAGCATGTGTGTATTGTGTTCTGTATGTGTTCTTATCTCTTTTCCAAAATACATACATTTTATAAGTACATACATACATATGTCTGTATGTATGTATGTATGTATGCAAGTATGATATATATTTTCATGATATACTTTAAACACATTAGATACATATTTGCAGCAGTTTGGATGTTGTAGTTGTTGGTTTTTAACAGTTCTAATAGAAATAACAACAACAACAATAATATTACTCCTCGTCTCACATTACAATATCGTGCCAAGTCTTTTGGCCACGGCCATGGACAGGAGGTTTGCACAACATTTGTCTTAAAAAATATTGTTGTGTTGTTGCAAGTGATTTCTACTTGCAGCATCGAATTAAATGTGTGTGTTCAAATATTATTTGGTTGCACACGAGTGTGTGGCGGGCAGGCAGGCAGGCAGAGAAGCTAAACAAAATGTAACTATTAAGCTCATATTCAAACACACACACACTCACAAAAACACATTCTCGAACAGACAGTAAGACAGACACCTAAGAAAAAAGAAAGAAGAAAAAAAAAAAGGAGATGAATTGAAAGAAATGAAATGAAAAGAAAAGAAGTAACATTTGGTGGTGTGTTGCATTTTTTTGTTTTTTTTGTTTTGGTACTCGAAGTCGTACTCGTACATCTCAAATCATCTCTTGTTGTTTATTTTCAAGGTATAATTTATTTCTAAATTGCCAGCCAACGGCCAGGATTTCCAACTAAACTGCAAATTAGCAGCCAATTTTCAAGTCGATTAATAACCATAATTATGCTTCACAAATACACCAAAAAAAAAAAGAAGAAAAATACATACAACAACAGCAACAGCATACAATTCATATAACAAATGCATCAGAGAATCATAGCAGAATACAAGAATTTTTATTTTTTGCTTTTTTTTTTGTTTGTTTTTGAATTGAGAGAGAGAAAAAAAAACTAACAACAACAACAACAAATAAAGGAGCATTAATTTTAATCGAATATTCATTCGCTGGCACCAACACTATTCACTCAGCACCAGGATCATTGCATTAACTAAAGATAGATAGACAAACAGACACACAATCACTCTAAAGATGTTGAGTAAAGGAGAGAGAGAGAGAGTGTGTGTGTGTGGTGGTAAGGTAATGATGTATCAAACACTTTTGAGCAGCTAAATTCCTCTTGTATTACCAATAATCACTAAAATGTTGCAACCACTCTGCATTTACATTCACATTCAACTTCACCTTCATGTTCGTATTGATATTCGTATTCTCATTCACATTCGCCTACCATATCATATCGGGTATTATATCGCCTTTCGTATCGCATTGTGTATCGTTTATCTGTTTGTTATTGTCTTCTTGTCTTGCCTTGTCGTATCTTGCATTGCATTGTACTCGTATTGTGTTGTATTGTATTGTGTTGTATTCAGTTGTGTTGTGTTCTTTTCTGTTGTGTTGTTTTATGTTGTGATAATTAACGGTTGCATGTCTTAACTGATTTGTTAATATTGGCCACAATTAACAATTCTGTTTGTTAGTTTAATGAAAACCTGTGATTCAATAAATTCATGTTATTGAATTGGCTACAATGGCCACAATGGCCCCAAACTAATGGGCAGCAGCAACAACCGCATTCTGCAGCAGCATATACAACAAATACGCCTCATATTTCCAAGTTATTGTGGCATTCATTCAATACGGTATTGAAAAATTATAGAAATTTATTTCGTTTGAAAATTTAATTTGGCTTTTGGAATAACGGCTCAAAATACACAAATATTGGTTTTTATGCCACACAATCTTAATGACCGTGTTATTAATAACAATGTTAAGAGAAAATTATTGTTTATTTTTATTATTTTCTTTCAAATCGATTGATTAATTTACAGGCAAATACATTTACAAACAAAATGTTAATTGCTGTCGAGCATATTAAGCAGAAGCAACATTTTTTAATCAAAAATTATTTGATATTTTATGATAGAAACTGTACCATCATGTAACACCTCCAAATTTGGATAATTTGTTCCATCTTTGGATAAGTTGCCTTTCAGCTATTTGGATATGGGATTAGTCTGTCTATACAGGGTGGCTGATATATAATGCAACAAAGTAAAGCGCTATATTTTTTAATTTTTTTTTTTAATTTTATTGTTCAAAAGCAAAAAATGTTGGAAATAACATCAAATTTTAGAATCAGTTTAGATTTGTTCGAATTGGCCACTTTTGGTACGAATAATGGCCTTCAAACGCTCGACAAAGCCATCACAGGCTGCACGAAAGTGGCTTTGCGGTATTTTGGTCCATTCCCGGCGAAGCGCCGTCTTGAGATGATCGACACTTTGGTATTTTTTTAGTGAGAACCTTACTCTCCAAAATGCCCCAAGTGCAAAAGTCCAACGGATTGAGATCCGGAGATTTTGGTGGCCATTGTGCGGTAGAAATGAAGCGAGGAACCTCCTTTTTAAGCCATTCTTGATTGACGCGTGCTGAGTGCGGTGGTGCTGAGTCCTGTTGGAGTGTCCATGGTTTGCGGCCGAAATGTTTGTCTGCCCAGGGCTTCAATACTGTCTTTAAGACATTTTCCCGATAATATTCGGCATTTATTTTGACCCCACGGTCGATGAATACGAACGGGGGGAGCGACCATCGGCCGTTACGGCGGCCTACACCATTACCATCGGCGGCGCTTGAGTTCTGGTGGCCAATCGCATGTGTAAATTTTCAGCTGATCTCTTTGGCAAGTAAACCCGATCATTTTGTTTGTTCACAAACTGCTCAATTTGGAATGGCTTCTCATCGGAGAAAACCAAATTCGGTAACTGGCCACTTTCGTGCCAGCGAAGTAACTCCTTGGCTCTTTCCAGTCTAACTTTTTTTGTCCATCGGTGAGCTCTTGCACTTTTTGGAACTTCAATGGCTTTAGTCCAAGCTCATTTTTCAATATGTGTTGCATCCGTTTTCGCGATATGTTCAGCTCACGAGCAATTTTTCTACCACTGCGGCGTGGATTTCGATCACATCTGGCCTTCACTTTTCGGATCATTTCTGGTGTTGTTACCGTTTTTTTTCGTCCACTTTTTGGACGCAATGCAACACTGCCACCAGTATCACGGTAACGAGCAATTGTTCGAGAAACAAAATATTTATTCACATTTAAATGCTGGTGGGCTCTAACGATAGCCACCTGTGGTTTTCCAGCCAAATATAAAACAATCACGCTTGAATTCCGTCACGAATAACTTTTTTTCTGAATGCAATAGATCAAAATGCTTTTGTAAGCTTGTAAATAATAAAATGAACTGTCACTGGAATAAATCTGTCAACTGTCAGACGAGCGGTTTACAAATGATAACAACCTGAAGTTGGTTGCAATACATATGTAGGCCTATTGATCATGGCACTTTAACATGGTTTGGCAATCATTTTACATAAACGGATAGTATACATACGTAGATCGAAAGCAAGTGACCGACCATCCTGCAAACGGATTATCCCATCGCTTATCGAAACATTTCTTGACGTTTTTAAAGAATCTTGTCAATCGAGACTTAATCCTGAGGGAGCAATTCTCAGCATAATTCATGAGCATTTGACATTAATTTTTTTCAAATTTTGTCCTGAAATCAACCGCCTAACTGCTGTCGATAACAGACAAAATAACTCAGCTGCTTCAAATTTTAACAGGAATCAAAATCAAAGGCCTATTGAGGGAAGCAGTATTAATTACTCTTTCAGTTAAGAGTTGGAAGATTCACAAAAAGGGGAACTTATTGGATACACTTTCTCATAATATTTATACTTTCATACACCAAGAAGTCGCCGTAGTCTAGTAGGTAGTGTGTGTTGGCTTATTAGACGTAAAGCCAGTGTTCGAGCCCCAGGCCAGACATCAAAACAAAATACAAAAAGTATTTTCTTCGGCGATTTCCTCTCAGCAGATTTCTGGCAAAAACTCGGAGAGGAAATAAAATTGCCATGAAAAGTTTCTCAAAAAAAAAATCAGTCGTTCGGAGTCGACTTTAAACTGTAGGTCCCGCCACTTATGTATAAAATTAACACATACAACATAAGTGGTGTGAGAAACTAGGTCAATAATGCTGACTGAAGGGTTGTAATGTCCAACTATGTATGTACACCAAGAAGGCCGTTCCTACATATTTCCTCCATTTCTTAGATAAGCGATGTCTGGTAAGAAGAGAATTAAATGGCCGCTCTCTTAAATTAAAGTTAACTTGATTGCACAAAGCGGGTTGTTGTTGTGATTACCATATGAGACGGTGACACAGAACTAACTGACAAGTGCTGATTAAGTACTCTTGACATTCTATCCCAGAATCCAGCTGAAAATCAGCCTAAAGGTTCAATAAATTTATTGATTGATCCGATTTCTAGTAAAGATAACTCTGTTTAGAAATCGTGAGTCAAATGAGTGAAATCTGCATTGAGCCAGAAATGACCGTTGGCAAATGAAATAGGAAATAAATACTCTGATCTAACAACCTCTGCAGAAGTCTTTGTATGTAATGATGCAATGACCAGTAAGAAAATAAAATAAATGGACGATACGTAATGTATCTGTGCATTTGCTATTATTCGACGCATCGATGTGGTTGATCCTATCAACCAGTTCGCATCACTCTCATTCGAATGAAACAAGCTCGATCACACATATCCTTATCTGTAGCGCCTCTGAGAGAGATTTTTGCATACTGTATGTATTGTTGTTCCGTTGCATTCTGTATAACATTTCAAACTTCTCTTCGAACGCGGACTTCAAATACTTCTTTTCTAATCTATATCCAGTAGTTCTATAGCCATGCGAGTATATTTTCGATTACTCTTTAGCCATAAAGTTAAATTATGCGCAATGTACGCACCCATATACCTTGCCTTACAGTTTAAAATTATAGTTTCGCCAATACGCTACTGCTTGTATTGTCACTCGGCCTAGCCTGGGTGGCAGGAAAGTAGTATTGTTTAGGTACACTGAAAGCCGCAGATAGTGGATTAAAAATTCTAATGTCTTGGAAAAAAGAGAAGATATATGAAAAACGCTGAGAGTTAGTTAATAATTGCCATGAAAAAATTTCTCAAATCTGTTATGTATTTGGGGTCGACGTTAAACTGTAGGTTCTGATTCTCATGAATTACTTGTAGAGCATAACACACTCTCTAATTCGTAGGATTACTACCTATTTTGACGTCTGAGAAATTTAGATTTGCACTGCCCTTCCCATATCCACTTTTGGATACTTTTACTTTCATAATGGATCGGGCTTCCTTCCGCTAAGCAACGCTTTGACAAAATTTAATTTTTTTCTTAAAATTTGTGGACAATTAATTTAGCAACAAATTTTGTTTTAAATTAACGGATTAACGTAAAGTGTTTATCTAAAAACTATTAGCGCCAACAGACTTATTTGTTAAAAGAAATCATCCAACAGTGTTGAAAAATTTAGTACTTTTTTTCAGTACTTTTTCATTTCAAAAATACTGCAGTACCCCCACCAATACTTTTTTCATCAAATTCGTTTTTGTTCGTTCAAAAAATAAATATATATTTTAATAAATAATTCGCACATTCTTTTTCCGTTTCCGGATTTATTAAAGTATTTATTATTAAGTATTTATTTATTTATTAAGTAAAAATTAAGCCCCGTTTGTTAAATGTACTATGTGGTCTGTCTGTCTAATAGGGTAGTTAGTTACTACAAGTTAAAGTAGCCTCAACGGCCACTGTTCAACCAACCCCCAGGTCAGACAAAACGAAAACAAAAAACATAACGGCGTAAATAATGTGTGAATGTTGTTGTATTTGTAGGTAGAAAAAGTAGGTGGGTAAAAAAAGGTCAGTTTGGAGAGCGCACCAAAAAGAGGCCCCCGGTTCAACCCCAGGTTCGGACAAAACGAAAACAAAAAAAAACATAATTGTTGTTGTTTATTTATTTTTATAAACATGCTCGCTGCTGGTTGGAAAAAAAAGCAAAAAAAATTAATTTTTTTAAGTGTGGTGAAATTTTGTAGTTGTGGTGAGTTTCTAGTGTGGTGAGTTTTTACAAAATGTGGTGAATTTAACCGGTGTGGTGAATAAAATCTGAACTCACCAAAATGCCGTTATTCGAAATGGGTACTGTATTTCCATAAATAATACATCGTGATTTGGACGGTGCGTGTCTAGAATAAGCAATTTTCACATTTGTTAGTGGAGGCATTCACCGATATGTCTGGTTACTGCATTAAAACAATGTTGCCATTGTGTGTCTGTCATTCTATTTTAAATTCTAAAAAATTAAAATTAGAAAACTGCATACAAAAAATAATTAAATTTAAATTATTTTCTAAATAAATTTCTGAATAATAATTTCTTTCTTTTAAAAATGCTTTTAAATTGGAGGAAATTCTTCTATTTATAATTTTTGTGCCTTTGTTCGATCTAAATTTTGTAAAATTTGGGTATCGGGATCTAAATTTAACTAACATCAGGATAAATTATTAAAGAATTCATTCATTTTTTCCTCTTTTTCAGAAGTTGGTTACAGATTTTTAGTTTCCTGGCAACATTTCAATTTCAAAACATTTCAGTACTTTTTTATGGTTTGCGCTAAAAAGGTCTTTAGCCCCGGTTAGCCAGGGGCTAACGTATTATTGTATGTTCGCCTTTAGATTAGGAAAAGCAATGAGGAGGATAATGCTGAAAAGAATGCCGTTGTGTCGACATTTTTGACTAAACCTTACTTACTTTTATTTTGACTAAACCTTATTTACTCCTTACGTCAACTGTTTTTGTTTTGTATATGAGAAACATGTATGTAGTTTTTCTATTCTATTCCGTAAGTATTTTATAATTTTTATAAAACTACCATTTGATGCAAAAAGGTACGTACTTTCAGTGCTATTTCAAAATTTCAATTTTGCAACACTGTCATCCAATAAAACTCTTTCTCTCTAGCGGCTATTTGAATAAATGTCGTGAAATAGTTATTAGGGTTGGAAAATATGGAAACTTGCCGTCCTTATAAAACAAAATAAATACATCCATCGTATACTCTAACCTCCTGATATCTATTGTAAATGATTTCAAATCAAATAAATGTTGGTGCATACTTTAGGGCACAAAAGTATAATTGCTACTGTTGTTATATTTTTAGCATAGTTTATATTAAAGCGACATTATATACAAATGTAATCCAATTTAAGGTGAACGTCTTCGCTAATCAAGTTGAATCCGCTTATTCTAGACATAATCCGTACTATGCAGCATTGGTAATACAGTAAACAATGATAGTATCTATATGTCGGTAATGTAAGTATTTTTAAGCAGACGTCGGCACAAAGAGAACATGATAAAAATGTGACTGTAGTTGTGAGAAGCATGTGGATAACCCAGAGGAAAATTGTTAGTAATGTTTTTACGTGTAACCTAATATTTAATAAAAACATATATTTTATAAAACATATAGAATAAATGTACAGCGCCAACTCCCTAAAGACTGCGTATTTAACTTGACAAATATTCTTACAAAAATCATCAGATCATTTCTCATTGTTATTAGTGAATCTCATTGAATTTTAGTGAATCCTACTGTAATATTTCTTTGGGTGTATAATTCAAACCTGAAAAAAGCGACATGAACCTCTTTCTTTCAAAGCTGACAAGCAACTGAATGCATTTCTATGCTCTTTTTAACGAACATTGTTGATGTTCGTGCCATATGTGTGTAAAAAGCCGAAGATGATCTTCCCCGGAGGGACATTTGTTCCGAGGTCTGCTTTTAAGTAACGTTACTTTGATACTTTCAATTTTATTACAAGGAAACATTCACCACTTTTCTATAAAACTTACCACAAAATTTGGAAACTCACCATACCTTAAAAGTCACCACATTGAAAAACTGAAATATTTTTTACACTGACCGGTCGTGTGTGCTGGAAGGGGGAACCTTCGCAACCAAACCCCCCTTTCTACCCATTTTTTTTGTTCACAACCATATCACCTTCACACACCACACCGCCCCGATAAAGGGAGAAACGAACACGCACACTAGCACTTCATATACAAGCCAACCACATACACACACGCACGCTCTTTCAACAAACTTTTTTTTGAAAACAGGGGGGCTTAATTTTTATTTATACAAACATGTGCGAATTATTTAAACGTGTTGGTAGTGTTTTGTGTTTTTTTTTGAACGAATTAAAGTTTGAAGGCTTAAAATTAAGTTTGATCACAACTGATCGGTTTGATTTCAAATAATAACAACTAAAATATGGACTAGTGGATGGATAGTTCTTGGTTGGATGTTTTTTGACAAATAAATAACTGGTTTTTCGTAGTAACACATAGCCAGAGTTGTCAGATCGACTTTCAAATTCTCAATACCAGAATCTTGATTAGTTTGTTTTACATTAATTAATAAGACTGATTGATATACATTTATTATACTTACATACACTGAGCGCCAAAAGTGAGTAAACACCACTGAAATAATTCATTTTCTTAGGATAGCGAGAAAAGTAAATGAGAATAGTCGAATGAATTTCCAAAAATAAAAACGTTTATTTATTACTTATAAAATGGTAAAAACAAAAACAACAATTCAATTATTGTTGTGCTACAAGTATATTTTTTATAATAGAAAATTTAAAATTATAGTGGGTGTTGACTCACTTATGACGCTTAGTGTATGTATAAATAAATAATAACAGCAATTAATTGAAAAATCAAAAGATTTTTTATATTTTCAAAATTCAAGGCTTTGAGACACAGACCTTTCTAGAGAGATGGGTAGTGGTTGGTATTCGTTTTAAATACTTTTGTTTTTGATACTTTAAAAGCCTAAACCATAGTTTTTTATCCCTATTTGAGGTCCTACAATCTTATGAAAAAAAACTCGCCAGACTCAAATTCTGCAAAAGAGCAACAATAATACTAGATAAGTAGGAACGAACTGTCGGAATTTATTAACTTCGGCCGTTCCCTATGAAAAAAAGAAATATTAAAGAGATACTCTACACACACACAAACAACCCGGTGGGGGTATTAGATAGTTTTTACCGAAAAAGAAATTTCATTAATTAATTATTTGATTTGATTTGAATGGAGAAATGTTTTTAACTTTACTGTCTATTTACTATACTAACTTTTTCTTTTAAATGTTCATAGATTTATTTTTACTACACCTGATATAATTAATATTCTAAAATTAAATAATAAAAAAAAATTAAAATTAAATTAAATTAATTAAAATTAAATAATAAATAAATTAATATTCTAAAATTGTTTAATATTCATGGTAGTTTTTCCTTACCCTGACTTTAATTGTAACTTTTTTTATTCGATTTGCAAAAGAGCAGCAGTAAGCAGCGATAGCACAGAACAAGACAAAACAAGCGAAACTATTTTCAAGAGACACCAGCCAGCAAACTGTATGAGTTGAGAGTCCGTCAACTACAACAACAAAAAAAAGGCCAACCAACTAACAAACCAGTCAGACATTCAGTCAGCCAAAGCCAAAGTCCGAGACCAATAGTCAGAAGGTAGACAGACAAACAGCAAGAAAAGAATCGTATTTTTTTTTTCTCTGTTTTTGGTTGTTGTAGTATATGCTGGCTTTAGAAGAAGAAAAACTGACCCAAAGATTGTTGGACAGGCAGAACAACGTTTTAGTTTTAAGTGAAGTTCGAAGTGAACAAGTGGTTGAAGATTAAATAGCGGCAGTAACGAAACTACTGCTACTATACTACTGAGACTGACTGACTTGGCTTCCAGTAGCTTCATTTTAAATTAAAAAAAAAAACTAAAACAATAACTGAGAGAAATAATATTAAAATTTAAAAAAATACAACCAACAACAACAACTAATTAATAAAAGAAAATAGATTTTTTTGTTTTTATTTATTATTAAAGAAGAAAGAAAACATTGTTGTTTGTTTGTTAATAAAATAAACAAAATTTTTAATTGTTCAATCAACAATAAAAAAAAAATATATGTTTTGTTGTTGTTGCCGTTTGTTAACGATTTAATAAGTGTGATATTTGTTGTAGTTCTCTTGTTGTGTGTTACACTCTACCAAGTCATTTAAAAAAAAAAAACAAAAAAAAACACAAGAGAAGAGAACAAAACAGTGTTTAGTGAATAAGTAAGTGAGTAAGAGAGCGAGTGACAGGCAGAGAGCTAAAAAAAAGAACAAGAAGAAGAGGATTAACGTCTATTTTTACAACGTATAAAACACGTAAAAATCGTAAGTGTTTTTAAAGACCAGATTAAAATCATCATCATTTAATGATCCATACTTACTTACTTACTTACTTTACTACACTCATACATATTTTAGTTTATTTTTTATATATATAAGTATGTGTGTGTACGTAAGTGTATGTAAGACAGTAAGTAAGTAAGTATGAGTGTTTGTTAGAATTTTTAAAACATATTTTTTGTTGAGGGATTTATATTTTAATGTCTTGTTTGTTGCTGTTAATAAAACAATAACAACATTAAAGTGTTTAATGATGACTTGTTTTTGTTGTTGTGTTAAAAAGTGTTGCTGCTGTCTGTGTTTTGTGTAAAAACAAAACAATGTAAGAAGAAGAAGAAGAAGCTCCCTGCCAAAACAGATTTCAATTAAAAACAATCAAAATCAATAAGAAAAACGATATAAAAAGAAGCATGTAAGCACAGCAACCAACACATCCCCGTTTAAATTGTAACAATCAATTGAGCAAAGCAGAGCAGCAGAGCAAGAAAGCGTATTTACAAGTGTTAAAATGTAAATTACAAAATATTACAACAACACCATCACCAGACATTATCAGAAACAATTTTTACTTGCAATCGATTTAAATCGATTTAAATGTTGAAACTGAAACCACAAAAACAGTAATAACAACAACAATAACAACAGCAACAACGCTAACAACTGCCAATATATTCAATTTAAATCAAGTGTTTCTTTAAATTTGTTTTTTTTTTTTAAGTGCATTTCATTGTTGCTGTCCCTGGCTATATAGTCATCGTCATCGTTATTATTATTGTTGTTGTTGTTATTGCTGTTTGTTGCAGGTTTAAATTGATTGAAACCAAAAAAAAACACAAATCGAACCCTAAAGAACAACGGAAATCGAAAAAAAAAACCATTTTTTTTCTTTCATTCGATTTCATTATCCCCACCAAAGTTCGAAGAGGCGCAAGAAGAGCCAAGAAGAAGAAGAAGAGAAAAATTACCATCAAATCAATTTAACACCATAAAACAAAACAACAGCAACAACTGCAACACCAACACCACAACCAATATCAACGACATCAGCAGCAACATGTCTTTTAATTTATAAAAAAATAAAAAACAAAAACAAAAACGAGTAGCAAAAATCATTTTAAAATTTATTGCTGCAGAGAAGAAGTTGTCTGTTTATCCCACTATAAATGTTTTTTTTTTTTTTTATTCAAACACATACACATCTTACACACACACACATGAAAATAAATATTTTGCATATACAAACAGCAACGAAAAATAGGTCACATACAGTAATACATAGGAAATCTAAAGTTTTTTTGAAAAAGGCAAGAATCCTTTGTAGTCCATTGGGTTCATGTCACAAGAATTTGTTGACGATCATTGCATTGACTTTCAAGTGTAAATGTCAACCATACGGATCTTTGGAATAGATATTCTAATAGACAGCGGTATCAGGGAATTGAGTTTTAACCTGGGGACTTGACAAACGGTCTCCGTGTTTCAACGAGATGGTAGGGCGATACAATCTTCATATTATGGTAAATAAATACCGTAGTCTAGTAGGTAGTGTGTTGGCTTATTAGACGTAAAGCCCGGGTTCGTATTCCAGGTCAGGCATCAAAACGAAATATTAAAAAATATTTCTTCGGCGATTTCCTCTCAACAGATTTTTGCCAAAAACTCTGAGAGTAAATAAAATGCAAATGGTGTAGGCCCCACCACTAGGGTTGTCAGATTCCGATTCACAAAAAGCTGGACATTGGGTTTTAAAAAGCTGGACAAAACAAAAAAAAGCTGGACATAAAAAAATACAATTTTTGTCTCTGTTGGATCTACAAAATTCGAAATAGTTTGAGACAACTTCTGCGACATCTCCATTTTATTATGTTTTTTTTGTTTTTATGTGTTTATCAAGCGAGCGGCTGCCTTCATATTTGATTATAATGTCTGTTTGGCATAATTTACACTCTGCCGTGTAATTATCTTTTTTTCTTGTCCAATTAGCATATTTTGCAAACTCTTTCCATCTATCACAGAAAGTTGTGAGTCGTCTTTTTGATGGAGCAGCTTCTTCATCAATATCCATTTCAAGATTTTCTGCAAATTATTTTTATTATTTTCATGTACAAAAAAATAAAAGCTGTACGTAAAGAAATTGACTATCGCTCGCAATAAAATTTATTATGACATCAGCTGTTCAAGTGTTGAGACATGTTGTCAGTGATGATAGAAGAAGGAAATCATAACTTAGTTGCATAACAAATGTACAATCAGTGTTGGCTAACATGATTTGACAAAGATAACATGAAGTTATTGCAGTGTACTAAAAAATTTCTATTTAGCTGGACAAATTAAATTTTAGCTTGAAACTGGACAAGCATCAAAAAAGCTGGACAATCCAGCCAACCCATGTATAAAATTAACACACGCAACCATAGCTGCCAGATTTGACGATTTATCGTCATTTTGACGATTTTGAGCTCCAAAAATGTCATTTTGACAATATGACGATTTATGGCCTTATTTTGACGATTTTTAGAAATTAAAAATTTACATCATATTCTTTACTTTAGTACATTAAAAGACTTTTTAAGCTTTGTATTTGCTTTGCAAGTGTTACTATTGAAAATTTATGCTAGTAATAGCAAGGAGTAAAGTATTATATTTTTAAGTTATTTTCGAATATCTGTGATGATTTTTCTGTATTTTGTACCTTTTTAATTCCTTAAAAGCCAAAAAAATACAACTCCTAAATCGGACTATCCTCGTAGTGGAGCATAATTTATCATTTGCCGTTGCAGACAATTTTAAAAATTCGATTGTAGCTTCTAATATTACCATCGGAAGGAAAAAGGCAAGTCCCATTATTTTTTTTCGTACGACCAACGCTCAGGGTGTGGCCCCTACTCATGCAGTGCATTGTGTTGGAACTAGGAAAATATGTTATGGGAAGGAGGAAATAAGGAGCAATGTTTATGGACACTAGGTTCGAAATCTTTTATACTATAAGTAACAGGAAAGACCTCTGCAGGAAGGGAGTTTCACATACGAATAGCCCCACAAAAAACGAATTTTGTCTGTACGATCCACTGGCCAATCGACGGATGTGCTGGCCGAGAAAGACGAGTGTTACGTAGGAATAAATGATTTTCATGAACAAGTCCCCTTATTTCGCTTGAGCAAAATCCGTTGTAGTACCGATAGAACAGTGAAACACAAGCCACATTGCAACGATGCTTTAATGAATCACTGGAGCTACTACGGCCTTTCCTGTACACAGTCGAGAAACCTCAAAATAGATGTTGAGGCACCGACCCAAACATGAGCGTTGTGTTCCATTCTCGGTCGGTTATAAATGGTGTAAGTAGTAAGAAGATCAGTTGAAGTGAAGTATTAATTGCACCGTCTTAAAAAACGAAGGCACTGAAACATGTGTCAGTTCAAGAGAAGATCCACTAAATTTTCATGCCTATAACGCCAAGATCTTCTAACTCCCTAATAGTTACACCACACATGGGTATAGATGATGCAATATTATTGCTGCTTAACATTGACTTTATATGTTTTTGTTTTTAGAACCTTTCAATTTATTTATTTATTTTTTTCTGACGATTTTTTTACGATTTCAATGAACGTGTTTGACGATTTTTACGATTTTTTCTCAAATATTTGACGATTTGATGCTTCATTTATCTGGCAGCTATGCACGCAACATCAGTGGTGTGAGAAGCTAGGTCGTAATCTTGACTAAAGGGTTGTAATGGCCAATTACATATACATATGTATATGTATGTATGTACATAAATACCGGTACATAGTAACTTATCGGGAAACTGTAGAGTTAATGAATAAATAGGCCAGATTATGTTACAACCGTCGAACTTTCTAGTGACTGCTCTATATTGGGAAACCCTTAAGCAAGCTTAAAATAGATTATGCTGTAATAGATTGGCGGAAGTCGTCGTAGTATAGTAGGTAGTGTGTTGGCTTATTAGACGTAAGGCCGCAGTTCAAACCCCAGGTCAAACATGAAAACGAAAATGTGAAAATATTTCTTCGGAGACTTCCACTCAGCAGATTTCTGGCAAAACCTCTGAGAGTAAAATAAAATTGCCATGAAAAAATGTCTCAAAAAAATCTGTCGTTCGCAGTCGATTTTAAACTGTAGGTTCCGCCACTCATGTATAAAATTAACGCACATACTACATAAGTGGTGTGCGAAGCTAGGTCTAAATCCTGACTAAAGGGTTGTAATGACTAATTATGTACATATGTATGTATGTGTAATAGATTAATTCCATTAACGCTGCCTGAGTGTCTATGGATACTTGTAAGATAGAACAGCAAATCTGGCCTGGACTAGATTAAAGGCCGCACGGAAAGTTTTCTGTTGAAGGCATGTCTGGACATTGCTTTCTGGTTGCTTCTGTAAGACTCAATTGTCTGGCTATGTGGTCAATGCAGGAGCTGCAGAAACGAGGAAGAGAAGGAAACTGTTTTAAATCTCTAAGGAACATGACCAATGTTATATATTTGAAGATCGATCCACTTGGTGTTCTACTAATCAGATATCCTCATTGATTTCTCAAGGATGGATATTGTGGATCTGAATGACTTCTACAGAAGTTCCGAACCGATTTACAAATATTTCAGAATATCACCGTCCTTTATAAACTATTGTCATTGGTCAATAATGGATAGCAATTGCTTTTCTTTTAGATACATTGTCTGCTCGCAATCAAAAATTCATAGTGGACCAAGAAAAAGTATTTTCATGAGAAGTTTTTAAGTGCTATCTGGCAATTGCCAATTCTGTTAGACCACTTTTGGCAACTGATAATGCAATTGAGGTTCAGATGCCATCCAAAATCGAAATATTTTATTCACGATCATATAACTCTGTTCTGCCATGGTTGCTTATCATGAATTTTAGCACTATGCTTCCTTCCTATTTTCAAGTGAAGAGACAGACCTAATGAGGCTATTAAAAATAAATCTCGGGTCCTGATTTATATTTACGAAATATGCTGTAAAATCCATGAAATATAAGTTTTACTTTAAGAAATGAAACAAAACGATGTAAAAAATTTAAAAAAATGAGTGTTAATAAGTGCGGTGAGACACCTGTTAGTGAAAACTAGACCCAGGAGCAGTTTTCAAATATGTACTTAGCTCTTGTCGTTGAAAAAGTGGACAAGCTTTTGCAATTTAAGGATTAAATCAAGTACGCAAGCTGTCTGGAAATAGCGAAATGCCTAAAAACACTGTTTGAATGTTATTTGGTCGAAACTTAATGAAATCGCATTTGTTTTAAAGCAGATCTATAGAGGAGATATGAAAAATGGGTTAAAAAAATCATTGTTAAAGACAATTGAATTTCTTTAGAAGTCGCCGTGGTCTAGTAGGTAGTGTGTTGGGGTATTAGACTGAAGGCCCGAGTTCGAATCCCAGGTCAGACATCAAAACGAAAATATTTCTTCGGCGATTTCTGGCAAAAACTCAGAGTAAATAAAAATTGCCATGAAAAGCTTCTCAATGAAATTTGTCGTTCGGAGTCGACTTTAAACTGTAGGTCCCGCCACTCATGTATAAAATTAACACACACAACACGAGTAGTGTGAGAAGCTAGGACTAAAGGGTGCGGGCTTCTTGGGGACGATTGCTGTAGACTGTCTAATGGTGAAGGTATAGCACTGGCCATTTTATATAGCAACTCGTTTCCTTGCCGTTCGCATCTTGAGATGTCCACAAACACTACTCCCTCTCTTCCACCTTCCTATAACCCATTTTCCTAAAACCTGCACAATGCACTGCATGAGTAGGGACCATCCCCTGAGTGCTGGTTTCACCAAAAAAAAAAAAAAAAAATTGAAGCTTCATAATCAAATTCAAATGTTAGATTAACCACAACTGAAATTATGTTGAGTAGTTTGGCAGAATTGAAAGCAATCATGAATCGCCTCAGCTCTAGCCAAATTCGCCTTAACAAAGCCTGTACGATCATGAAGAAAGCTCTCAACCGACTTACCCCTAACGTAAGCACGTTGTGACGTACTCAACAGAGACCAGTGTATGTTTTACCTCAAATATAGATCGATAAGCCTCTCCAAAGCCTTCAAAAGAAAGAATGAGAGCGGTCTATAATTATTAGGGCCGACGTAACAAGCATATCTTCCCAACCAGCAGGTATATTACACCGCCGGAGACAATCTCTATATACTATGTGTACGTCCACCACGTGTTCGTATAATATATCATCAGCATGCTGAAGCAGAGCCAGAAAGATACCATACGGACCAGGACAATGTATAGAATTGGCCAACAGCCTAAGTTGACTGCAAGGAAAATTAAATTTTTTGCAAAAAAAAAATTTTTAAAAAATTTTTTAAATAAAAACTTTTCTACTAGTGTTGGCTGGATAGGTATGCCCTGGAAGCCTATCTGGTAATGGTAAAAAAAAATTGGATGTGAGTGGATTTGCTTAAAGAAAATTGCGAATAATTTATGAATGTGATCCTTATTTTTTGTCGTCCACTGTATAATAAAATATTACTCTGGGCACTAGTGAAAAAAAAAAAAACAGAAACGACACATTCATTGGTTTGGCTAAATTGTATATCATTTTTATTCAGGGTCGGGGTATACTACAACTCGTTTTCGTGTCTTTTTTTGCTTCACAAAAACGTGATCATCATCTGATGATGATGATGATGATGATCATCACAATTATGCTGTGTGAACGTCTTTAGCAATTTCAAGTAGTACCTATTCTTTGTTCGTTTGTTTAAAGGAAAAACTAAAAACTTGTTGTTGGGCAAATATTTTGTATGATTTTTTCGGTTTTGTTGTTGTTGTTTTAACAACAATTTTCAGTTTCTTCTTCTTCTTATCTTTTTTTGATCGTTTTTTTTTTTTTTTTTTTTTTTTTTGTTAACGAAAATTAAGCAATACGAGCGAGACTTTAAGACGTCACTGACTGAGACAGAGAGACCGTTAACATAGACAGGCCAAGCAACCAACTGGTCCTCAACACGACATGTGGATTGCCAATGTAGACAGAAAGACAGGCAGGCAGGCAGGCAGGCAATTGGCAATCATTTTAACCGATGATGATGATGGTGATCATCGATTGCCTTTTTATTCTCAAATAATCAATATCGTTTTGCAATTTCTACTCAATATCGGTGTGTGTGTGCGTGTGTGTAAGAGACACAAAAACGCAGAGCAGTTGGAGGAGAGTGTATGGTGCAATCAATAGTAGTAATAAACCTTGATAAATTGTAAAGCAATACAACAACAACAACAATTTTAAGCAAAAAGGCCAACGTAACCGGCCGGCAACAAGAATAACAGAAAAAAAAAATTGAAAATAAATTTGAAAATACATGAAAGAGGAAGGAAAAGTTGGTTGTGCAACTATACAGCAAATTACTGGCAAACCCTCGTATATATAGGAAGGAGTATATACATGCAGAAGACAAATGAATGGCTGGACAAACACAGGGTATGGGATACTCAGTTACACTCTGCTCACACACAAATCAGCATGTGTTCGTTTGTGATCATAGAGTGTGAAAAAACAATTGCTGGACAGACAAAAAAAACCTGAAGAGACAGTCAGACAAATGGTCAGAGGGTTCGTTGGTTTATTAGTCAGTCAGTTTGGTTGGTCACTTGGACGATGGACGACAAGAATCTGTCTGTCTGTCTGTCAGTCGTTTTGTATTTTGGAATTGGGTGGTGTTGGTATAAATTTTATTCTTTTTTCCTTCTCCTATTTTGTGATATTTTCTTTGGTTTCTTTCGTTCTGTTGATTTTTTCTTCACCTGTCTGTTGCAAGTAACACCTCAGTAGTATCAGCAACAACAACAACAACAACAGCAAACACTTTGGTTATGAACAAAATTGCATTTAACACTGCCAGTAGCCACGGTAATGGTAGTAATGGTGTTATGAGACCCGATTAATACATATAAACAACTACAAATGACAGCAACAACAATAGCAATAACACTAAACAGATTGACTTAAACTATAAAAACAACAACAACAAAAAAAACAAAAGTCTTAGTGTGATAACACAATAAATATTTGCTAAGAAGGGAACACGTAGTAACTATGGGTCATAGGCGACTTAGCCAGGACACTACAATTCTAGAATGCATTTATTTCAATTCGTTTAAACATTTTTAAAAGAACTAAATTTCTACCCTAAAGGATGACAATTCCTTTCCTTTTAATTGTCTTTAGGGCTTGTTGTCTATCCATTTTTGCATTATTGAGCTAGTCACTCCACTCTCTTCGTCTTACCAGAAGGTTCCAATCATAGATCACTAATGAATCCTTTTATTCGCTACTCACAAGCACTCATGAAATTTTGAATATAAGTGGGTCAAGAGTATTGAAATTTAACTATGTACTCTGATTCATTCATACTCACTACAAGGTTGATTTATAAGAACAGGTCGCAATGACTATGCGTACAACGTTGGCATCAAACTCATACCATTCGCAATATGTTGGATTCATAAGCCTACTCATTTCAGATTCATAACTTTAGAAAAATACTTTAAATACTTATAAATACTTCGAGTGACTCGAATCATTCATCAAAATTTACAGTCTTAGTTGTTGTTGTATTTACAACAAAAGAAAACAGACACATAAGCAAAAAATACATAGCAGCAAGCAGAGCAAACACACAACCTTCTAGTGAGTATTTTAGTGTTCGTACGCGAATCATACTTATTTTATGCTTCGTGTATATATGTTGAGTTATGAAGAGTCGAAATTAACAACATCATACGTGTTGTGTTGTTAAGTACGAATATGATGAGTACTTCAAACTTTGAATATGAGTAGAGAGAGGTTTCATGATATTAAAAGAAGTATGAATGCGTATAAGTATCAGAAATTATGAGTATGATTCGATTTTACTCATCTTTCTGAATACTCATTGCTGATCTCTGGTTCCAATCAATGACATTGACCGCAAGAAAAAAGGCAATTGTAATCAGTGTCTTCAAGCTCTTCTAATCTATCGTGGAACCACCACACGAGATACCAGATACCATTGCATAATGCATCAAATGGAGACAAATATTTCTGCTGAACATCAGTACCAATATCAACCTTACTCTTTAGATTAATTTATCATCATTTTCCGTAGATGTCTTTACATTCAATGTCTAGGTATCAAACGCTTTTTCAGTTTCAATAAATATCGCAATTTTATCTAAACTTCTCTGATTGAATCGTAATTACTACAAAGAAAAATGGATCGATACAAATCGAGAGAAGTTATAAACGACTCACGTACCAAAATCCATGGGAGACCTTGGAAATGTTAACGTTGCTGGCAATGAGTGTAGCGTGGTAAGGTTGTACACTAGGGTGGGTCGAAAAAAAAAAGTTGAGCCAGTCACCCCCTAGAATTAAAGATATGTTAATACATACATAATTGGTCATTACACCCTTCAGTCAGGATTACGACCTAGCTTCTCACACCACTTATGTCTTGTGCGTTAATTTCATACATGAGTGGCGGGACCTACAGTTTAAAGTCGACTCCGAACGACAGTTTTTTGAGAAGATTTTCATGGCAATTTTATTTACTCTCAGAGTTTTTGCCAGAAATCTGCTGAGAGGAAGTCGCCGAAGAAATATTTTCATAATTTCGTTTTGATGTCTGACCTGGGATTCGAACTCGGGCCTTCAGTCTAATAAGCCAACACACTATACTAGACTACGGCGACTTATAAAATATGTTAATAACGTTCCCAAAACCATAAAAAGAAATTTTTTTGCCACGCCTAGAAATACCGCCCTTTTTGTTTTTTATATACTACGTCGCCATTTTAGGTCCGATCGTAACATATCATATATCAGTGTTTGTGGCTTGACGGCAGCTCTATGACGATTTTTTAATTCGTCGTCATATTCTATGCGCGACTTCTGATATCTCGGATCCTTCCCCAAATTGTGGCTATGCAGGAATAAAAAGCATTTATTTATATAAAATATTCGCTTTTAAAATGTTCACTTTTACGCATTAACAGCTATTTTACAGATATTTTAAAATGTTCAAATATAGAATTAAAAAATCGTCTTAGAGTGAAATGTAGCTGCCGTCAAGCCACAAACACTGATATATGATATGTTACGATCGGACCTAAAATGGCGACGTAGTATATAAAAAACAAAAAGGGCGGTATTTCTAGGCGTGGCAAAAAAATAATTTTTATATTTTTGCAAATGTTATTAATATATCTTTAATCCTAGGGGGTGACTGACTCAACTTTTTTTTTTGTCCATAGAGAGCGACCCGCTCTATTGTACACTGTATTCGGGTTTTATGTCGTCTAGTGCATTTTGATAGGGAAAATGGGCTAACCAACACTCTGTCAATGAACAGACCGATGTACTTGCAGAAAGGAAAGCTTTCACATCGCTTTCTACGGAGTGGGTACAAATGTTCCAAAGGAAAGATATGAAAGAAAAGATAAAGAGAGGCAAAGAATTTTTTCAAACCAAAGTGGATTTGATTCTTTGCAAAGAGGAGATTTGAGTTATGGATTCCACTGTCCAGCAATTTCCTGAGGTTACCAACACAGGTCTTTTTAAAGGAAACTATTGTAGACTCAGAGGACACTTATTTGGTATGGGGATTGTCTTGAATCCAACATGTAGATTCATCACAACACAATCTTTGAACTTGTAAGGCATTAATGCACCTCAGAAGAAAACATTAAACATATATCAGATGCTGGACAGGGAATTATCATTGTAGACAGTGATCAGTATACTAAAGCGTGTTAGGACAATAGGTTTTGGCGAAGACATTATAGCGGTAGCCTACCATAAATAGATAGTACGTATGGTCGTATTACTAAGGCATCTTACTGACCTTAACAATAATAGAATAAAAACATTATACAGGCATACATACATACATAATTGGTCATTACAACCCTTCAGTCAGGATCACGACCTAGTTTCTCACACCACTTACATATGTTGTGTGCGTTAATTTTTATGCATGAGTGGCGGGACAGATTTTTGTGAAACTTTTCATAGGAATTCTATTTACTCTCACGAGTTTTTGCCAGAAATCTGCTGAGAAGAAGTCGCCAAAGTCGCCGGACTGTAGTGTGTACGTGTCCCTACGTAATGGGGACGAGCCCTCTGCGGTCGAGTGAGGGTGGGTTAGTGTGAGGCCGGGGACGTTCGACAAAAAAAAAAAAAAAAAAAAAAAAAAAAAAAAAAATATTTTTTCGTATTTCATTTTGTTGGAGAAGTCTGAGCTAAGGTTTGAACACCCTGCCCTCACGTCTAATAAGCCAACATACTACCTTGTAGACTACGCGATTGCATTATGTGAAGCATTATTGGTCGCCTGGAAAAATATCAAAAAATATTACAGATGCTGGTTAAGAAATTGTATTTCTATAAGGCAGGCTTACTTAGTGTTAATACATATGAATTGGCATAAAGAGTTTTAACCAAAAATATATATTTTATGGTAAAATAAATGCTTAAATAATTGCAAGTATGATTGAATTAAAGATAAAATAATCTAATATATAAAATTCTCTGACAATCGCCGTAGTCTAGTAGGTAGTGTGTTGGCTTATTAGACGTAAAGCCAAGGTTCGAGCCCCAGGCCAGACATCAAAACAAAATACAAAAAGTATTTCTTCGGCGATTTCCTCTCAGCAGATTTCTGGCAAAAACTCTGAGAGTAAAATAAAATTGCCATGAAAAATTTCTCAAAAAATCTGTCGTTCGGAGTCGACTTTAAACTGTAGGTCCCGCCACTCATGTATAAAATTAACGCACACAACATAAGTGGTGTGAGAAACTAGGTCAATAATCCTGACTGAAGGGTTGTAATGACCAATTATGTATGTATAAAATTCTCGTGTCACGGTGTTAGTGGTTAAACTCCTCCGAAATGGATCGACCGATTTTCATGAAATTTTGTTTGCTATCGGGTAGGTTTGAGAATCGGACAACATCTATTTTTCATATCCGTAAATGTTAAGAGGGCGTGGCAAATCGTTAAAATTAAATATTTAGGTACATATTGATCGTAGACGAATAAAATTTGGTGGGTAAGTTCGTAGAGTCGATATCGACAAAAATTGGCGTGACAACCCTCCCCCTTCAAGTGATACCTATAACTCTTAAACTACTTAACCGATTTTAACCATTATTTTTTTGTTCGAAAGCTTATCAGGTTTAGATGGTTAAAAAAAAAAATTCGACATAGCAAGAAGTAGGCGTGGCAAACCTTTAAAATTGAATATTTAGGGACATAGTGATCGTAGACGAATGCAATTTGGTGGGTAAGTTCGTAGAGTCAATATCAACAAACTCACCAAAAATGGGCGTGGCAACCCTCACCCTTTAAAAGATACCTATAAGTCGGCTAATTCGATATTTTATAACTACATAGCATGTACATATGTATATAACATGTATGTGTGTTAGTTTTTGTTTTGGAGCGAGTACAACAACTACAACTTCGTCAGCGCTACCCATGATTCGGACCTCTTATTGTTATTCTTTGTATGCCTCACCTAAATAACGTACCGACTTCGATTAAATTTTGAACTAGATAGATAGATCCACACACTTATAGTAAGTTAGTTATTTTTATATAACTACTAGCAGATTGTACCCGGCGTTGCGCGGGTTATGTAGTTTGGATTAGTTTAAAAAATGAAAAATGTTTTTAAATTAAAAAAAAAACAGTGATTCAAAAACTTAAATTTTGAAACCGGTTTCTTAAAAAATGCACTTTTTCAAATTATTTGGAAACCGGTTTAACAAACAACCCAGTTTTTTGAATACTATAAGTCCTAAATATAAATGCACTCAATTTGCCCCTTTCCCCCTTTTTGGACCCCTTTTGGTCCAACTTTATAAACGGAACACCTCCAATAGCTATTTGGGAAACTTAACCAAGCTAAATCGTAAAAAATTACCTTTAAAACAGATAAAATACAGCATTTATGCATAAAAGTACTAATTTTTGCACATTTTTTCTCCCTTTGTCCCATTTTTTTCCTCCTTTGGATCAACATCTTGAAAAGATTTATAGCCTATAACCTGCACCGACAAAAGCTCGATCTATATCCCAAATTTCACGAAAATCGGTCCATGCGTTCAGGCGTGATTGGCTAACAAACAAACAAACAGACTTACAGAAAGATTTATAATATATATTAGGATTTTATGCAGCGTATTACAATAAATATATAATGTGACCTGTTTTGGGCAATAAAAAAAATAAAATTTGGGCGGGACGAAGTTCGCAGGGTCAGCTAGTTTTCATATAAAATTCATTATTTCCGTTTTTTTTTTTGTTGGTCCTTTTGTAATAATTACAGGTTGAATGTAAAACAATTATTTTTAAACCAATGCTAATGAAATACAACAACAACAACAACAAGTTAAAAAACCAAAACTGTTGCCATTCATTTAATATTGTTTGTTGCCTTCTTTTTATTTTCAATGTTTTCTTCAAACCTAATTAAACAAACATTTTTAAAACAAAACAAAACAAGCAAAGAAGAAATAAAACAACAAAAAAATAAAAACTGTTTTAAGACGATTATCATTAACAAACATTTTGTATGAATGCCTTGCGAACCTAAAAAAAAATACAAACGGACTTGGGACAGATTGACAGAACGGACGACCTTTTTTTTGTTGTTGTTCGTTGTGCTCTTAATGGCTTGGCTTTTTTTTTGAATTGCGAGTTGAGCTCGGATGAGTTGAATACTTAATTGCCTCATTTAATTTAGTGTTAATTTAGGCGTTAAAATCCTTTTATTTTTTTCTTCTCCTCTCATCATTTTTTTTTTTTTATTGCTTCATTGTTGCTGGTGTTGTAGAAAATCTTCTGTTTCGTTTTCATCGTTCTGCTGTTATTTATTGTTAATCCCCCTCTACATACTTATCGGGTCCGCCATCTAATGGTTTTTTTTCAACTAGTGCTTATTTCGTGAATGGTAACACTTAGCTCATGTCTGATTTGACAGATAATTAGTTTTATCCTTCCGCTGAACGAATATGGTTGTGTATACGCTTGAACAACAACGCTAAGTGGGCCTGCGATCGACTTACAGAAGATGCCGATTTTGGCAAAAAAATCATCTTTTCAGATGAAGCTCATTTTGATCTTGGCGGGTATGTAAACAAGCAAAATTGTCGCATTTGGGGCACAGGAAACCCGCAAGCATTCATTGAAAAGCCGACGCACCCAAAGCGAGTCACTGTTTGGTGCGGATTTTGGTCCAGAGGCATAATTGGGCCATTTTTCTTCGAAAATTAGCAAGGAGTGGCCGTTACAGTCAATGGCGATCGTTATCGGGCCATGTTGAATGAATTTTTGTTCACAAAAATATTGAAGAGGAGGATATTGGCAACATTTGGTTTCAACAGGACGGCGCTACGTGCCACACAGCCGAAGCTACACTCGATGTTTTGCGCCCTGTTTTTGAAGATCGCATTATCAGCCGCAGAGCTGATGTCGTTTGGCCACCTCGGAGCTGTGATTTGACACCGTTGGACTATTATTTGTGGGGTGCCGTCAAAGATAAGTGTTACGCCGACAAGCCAGAGACAATTGACGCTTTAAAGGACAATATTCGTGAAGCCATTGGTGAAATACAGCTGCACACAATCGATAATGTGCTTAAAAATTGGACCGATCGTGTAGGCTACTGCATGGCCAGCCGAGGCAGCCATTTGAATGAAATTATTTTCCATTATTAACCAGAAGGATTGTACTTTCCAATAAAAAAAGAAATATGAGAAAATATTCAGTAGTTTTTTTTTAAAGCATTTTCAAAAAAAAAAAAATTATTTGGCGGACCCTATAGTATACAGCAACAAACAACAGCAACAATGCACTCAAAAAAAAAATGTCATTATGATCATGATAAATTTATGGCTCATTTAAACAACAAAAGTGTCAAAAATCATTTCAGTTAAGAAAAACAACAAAAAAACAACAACAAGAAAAAACCATAACCAAAGTAGACCAAACCAGTCAATTATTATTAACAGACTGACCATCTGACAGAGGAGTTGTTTAGAGTCAAATGAACAAATGTTTGTTGCCATCATTTAACTGAGTAATGCTATGAAGACGAGTAGAATGAATATGTTTCGTATGAAACCGTTAAAGCTACTGCTATTATTCTCTTTAGTCATTTACATACATAAAGTGTAGGGTGTAAGGCAGATTTTTTTTATTTTTTTTTGGAGTGTGAGGTAGGTTTCAAAATGCCTTCGCACTTACAGTGACCGTCGTCAATTGCGTCGAGTGGTGCTTCCACTAAAACAATCCCTCCTCCTCTTCTGGGGATACTCCCTTCCCGGGACGGCTATCTGCATTACTTCGGAAAGGGCCCAGAACGACGTCCCGTTAGGGACCGTTGTCTACTCTCCCACGTCTGGGTACGCCATATTTGAAGCCAGCTTTATGCTATTGGCTCATCTTCTCATGTATCATTTCTTTGTATTGTGTCAAGGTCGACCTTCTTCCTGCGGAGTACACATTAAACGTATCTTCTTACAGCGCTCCATTTCGTCTCGCTTTCGAGCATTGCGTCCACAATGTTGTCGGGTGTAAATTCACCAATTTGCTCTATCAACATGTTCTTCTCGTCCTTGCCATTTGATGCAATGGAAGAATGTGTGTTCAGCGTCGTCACTCATTTCATCGCAATAAATGCAGCCAGGATCAATCACCTTGCCCATGCGGTATAGATATTTTCGGAAATAGCCATGACCCGAAAGAAACTGGATCAGAAAATAGTTAATTTCCCAAAAATTTCTCTGTATCCATATCTCTATAGACGGAATAAGTCTACAAGTCCATCTTCCGCTTGTTTCCTCGCTCCATCTACTTTGCCATCGCCGTAGTGTTTGAGATCTGCGCTACTAATGGCGAGATTTTCTCTCTTTGTTTTCCAAGATCTTCTTCGCTCAAATGCCAGTAGGTCAATAGGTATCTCACCGACGATCACGAGGACCGCGGCGCCCAATACGGTGCGGTAGGCCGAGGCAACTTAGTGCCGCTATACGCTGCACCGCTGCTAATACTTTCCGATTAGATTTAATCTCCAGCGCATCTCCCCATATCTCGCTTCCATACAGCATTATCAAGTTTGTCGCCGCCATAATCACTTTTCGTTTGGCCTGTGTTGGTCTGCCAATATTTGCCATCAGTCTGCTTAACATGCCCGTTAGTTTCGCTGCCTTGGTAGCTGCATGCTATATTTGGGCCCAATAATTAAGTCTGCAGTCGAGTCTCAGGCCCAAATATCTAACTGCCCTTTTTGTGACTAGTGACACATCACCTATCTGCATACTTATCTCGAGTGGAATGTGGGACATTGTCATCAGTATGACTTCAGTCTTGTTCTTTGCGAGAAGGGTGTAAGGCAGATGGTGTGTGAGTATGAGTGCATGCACTTGTATGCCCATGTGTGTATTAATGATTATAAAAACAACATATGGTTGTTGTTATTATACAGTGTAATAATAATAATAATAAAAAAGGGAGATGTGTTAATTTCAACACATACAAACTACGTAAGAAATATAATACAATACCAACAACAACAGAATAGAAAAACAAGCATAATTATATTAATAACAACAACAATAAAAACATGCTCTTAAGCACAGCAACAATACCAACATTATGAGCAAACAAACAATACATTGTTGTTGTTCATCATTATCACACCAATAGCTGTGTAAAAATAATAAAAAAAAAGAACATACACACACACATATGTACATACGTACATAAAAAGTCTATCACTAAATATGTAATCGGAATTGAATTGAAATGAATGCAGTTCCTTAAAAGAATTAATTCGCAGTTGGATCATTGAAAAAATTGCAAATCGTCAGTATTTGTGGGTTATCGGAATAAAAGAAAGTAATTTAAACCATTTAGTAGTCGCCGTGCGTTGGCTTATTAGACGCAAGGTCAAGGTTCAAGCCCCAGGTCAGACATCTCCAACAAATCAAATTTTTTTTTTTTTTTAGTCAGTCTTTATTTGCAATCTATTTTACAATATTAAGCAAATTTGGTGAAAATATAATACTAAGAACTTAAATTATTGATCTTTATCAAGATCAACATCATAAAAACTAAACTGAGATCAAAATAGTTTGTTAGTAGAACAATATTTTATCATTAATAAATCTTTCATTGGTTTCTAAGGGGTAAATCAAGAACATGATATCTTTTCAACCTACATACTTCATCACAGTCATTAAACAACGAAATTGCTAAAGGTTTTACATGGTCACTTTATGTTTGTAAATATTGATTACTGAACTTTCTTATCTCCGTTAATACGTAAGGAATTTTAAGATCATTATGAAAAAATATTTCCTCGGTAACTTCCTTTCACTAGTCTTCTGGTAAACACTCGGGGAATGAAATAAAATTGTCATGAAAAAGTTTCTCAAAAATCTATCGTTTGGAGTCGACTTCAAGCTGTAGGTCCCGCGCCACTCATGTATAAAATTAACGCACACAACATAAGTGGTGCGAAAAGCTCGGTCCTAATCCTAGCTGAAGGGTTGTAATGACCAATTACACTATGCGACAAAATAGAAAAAATTAAATACACTCGGCTAATGACATAGTGTAGGTTGTGAGTTTTGTTGAGTAGATCTTAAAATTTTTTTTTTTTATATTTCTCGAAACCTTCAAACTTGTTTTATTTGACATAAACTGCTTTTTTTGACTTTACGCACAAATTTTTGGATTACTCAAACATTTCTGACCCGATTTTCAAAATTTAAATCTTGTTGGAAAGGGGAGAGATGGACCTTTAAAACAGTATACATATATCCATTATTCGACTTAATATGCTATGAGATTTGATGAGGTAAACTTAAAAAATTCGAATTTTTTTCATATTTTTTCAAGTTTGTCCATTCATAAAAGCAAACTTTAATAAAAAAAAATATAGGATAAGTGATAATATTCTTAAAGTCTGTTCTCTTGTGAGAAGATTGAGTCATCATTTGATCAAATCGGACAAAAACTACCGTAGTTATTATTTAAAGTGTCTAACAGTCGTGTTATATTTTTTATATATGTCATCTCATCAAATGAACTTTTAGTTCAAAAATTTTCAGAATATCTGATGGATCTTGATTGTTTATCACAAAATTTGTCAATTTCAAGTTTGAGCGACCACCAGAAGTTGCCCAATGTTTGCGCAAAGGGAAATAATAATATTTGCAAAAAACGCAAATATTAGCCATGCAAACGTGAAATTGACATATTTTCCGATAAACGATCAAGATCCATCAAAAGTTCTGAAAATTTTTGAACTAAGAGTTCATTTGATCAGATGACATATACTATAAAAAATATCACTCTACTGTTAGACTCTTTAAATAATAACTACGGTAATTTTTGTCCGATTTGATCAAATGATGACTCAATCTCTTCACAAGAGAACAGACTTTAAGAATATTATCACTTATCCTATATTTTTTTATTAAAGTTTGCTACTATGAATGGACAAACTTGAAAAAATATAAAAAAAAATTCGAATTTTCCAAGTTTATCTCATCAAATCTCATAGCATATTAATTAAGTTAAATAATAGATATATGTATATATGTTTAAATTTTGGAAATCGGGTCAGAAAAGTGTGAGTAATCCAGAAAATTGTGCGTAAAGTCAGAAAAAACAGTTGTTATCAAATAAAACAAGTTTGGAGGGTTCGAGAAATATAAAAAAGGTATTTTTGAGTTCTACTCAACTAACTGAACAACGTGGACTATGTAGTTATTCGGGTGTATTTTCACTGTCGCACCGTGTTATGTATGTACATATGTAGGCAAGTATTATCAATTCAACTAGATTGCGAACGTATATCAATAGTAAGTGAACCTCAATTATGTGGAAACAACTCAACTCAAATAGGCATGAACTTTAGAAGACAATGATTGCATTAGTACGGGGACGTAAAATAATGAATCGAATGGCCGACAGCTCCATACTTAAATATCTCCTGGATGGAATTATAATTTTGGAAAATATTTGGAAAACGGAACTTAGTAACAAGAATAAATGGAGCAACCTAGAGGCTGCATACTCTTTTGAAAAAAAAAAAAGAGACCCATACTGTGGCCTACGCATAGCTCAAGAACGGATTTTAAGACAGGAATGCGATTTTATGACTACACATACATACATACATAATTGGTCATTACAACCCTTCAGTCAGGATTACGACCTAGCTTCTCACACCACTTATGTTGTGTGGGTTAATTTTATACATGAGTGGCGGGACCTACAGTTTAAAGTCGACTCCGAACGACAGTATTTTGAGAAGCTTTTCATGGCAATTTTATTTACTCTCAGAGTTTTTGCCAGAAATCTGCTGAGAGGAAGTCGCCGAAGAAATATTTTCATATTTTCGTTTTGATGTCTGACCTGGGATTCGAACTCGGGCCTTCAGTCTAATAAGCCAACACACTACCTACTAGACTACGGCGACTTCAATTCGATTTTATGACTGGATGAATAAAATATTCCGCAAGCAACTCTAAGCCATCAATAGATGTGCTCAATTCATTTTAGACAGACGGTGAAAAGGACGAGGCCTAGCAAAATTATCTAACAGGTCTCTCTTAAAAAATTAAATTAAAAAACTATTTCTTTACCTTAAATACAAATTTAATTAATGAAAACCATCTAATTTAACTGTAATGTCAAAACTATGTCGATTGGCTATTTGCAACTATTGGAAGAAGATCAAGTACGAAAGAAATGTGATCTATAGGCCCCACAAGAGCGTACGCAAAAGGAAACCTCATTAATACAGAGTTCCCCGGTGTATCGTTGCTGCTTCACAACAAAATCGGTCTATTTCGGATTAAAGTTTAATTATGTCAAGTGAAAAAGAGCGTATTGGTTATCTTGTGGCACGTAATAGCATAGGGTGGCCATGGTAGGATTGTTGATCCGGATAATGATGCGACTCGTGTTTTCCTCTTTTTTTGTCTACGGTTCAATGGAGTGTCCTCCTTATTCTGCTTGGAGAATTCGTTTCCATAGTATTTGGTACGCTAGTCTGTCCGTGTAAACTTTCCTTCTGTCTCCCTACTATTCCCACAACTTCGTAGATTGTGTATATTTAAGAAAAAATGGTTTATGGTGACACGAGAAAAACCACGAAAATTGGTACTAGGTCACGCGTAGACTACAAATTATTTGCAAGATCTTTATCAGAAATTAAACGAATAAAATATTTTTGATGTGGCTCTACGGGCCAAAAAGTCAAGAAAAACCGATTAAATTTTTATTTAAATTAATGGTGTTTTCTTTTCTACAAAGAAAATGTCACCCTCTTACACGGTACATTAAAAAAATTTTTGACCAACCCTGTTGTAATGTCATTTTTTACTTGAGAAGAACATAACACAAATATTAAAAAAGGGTATGCCCTGTGTTTACCACTTATTAAGAAAATGAATGAGGAAATGCCAATTTGTTCAAAGGTGTTGCCAGATCGTTAATTTTTCGACTTCATTTTTTGCACGCTTTTTTTATTACAAAAAAAAATATTGTAACACTGTTCTAACATTGAATGCAATTTTTTATACTGCTGACTATGTAGCTTTAATAATGTAATAATTCCTTAAGATTACTCCACAAAACAATGAAAAAATTAACTTCAAATTGGATAACAATACCAGGCGACTTTTTTTAAATTTCATCTGGTAGCCCTATAAATAAACAAAAGTCATCTGCTTTACAGGGCATTATCAGCACTCTCGATTTATGCAGGGCATAAAATGCAATGCCCTCCACCATTGGCAAGTGCGAATTATTTAGAATAAAACATACCACCCTTTTAGAGGGCGAAACATTTTTAAGAAACAAACGCAAAATTGCATTTTGCGTTAATAAAATGCACATTTTTTGGTAGAAAAGAAAACACCATAAGCTTTAGAACTACCGTCCTGTCACGGTCGCCAAAATGTCGCGTGATAACTTATTAAAATATTTATTTTAATTTAAATTAAACGCGGGGATGATTATTTTCTTCTATAGATGTTTATTTCTTTAAGTTCAAAAATCAAGTGACTTAAAAATTATGAAAAAGTACAAAAGAATTTAAAATAATAAAAATAACAACAAAACCAAATGCGTTAACAATGCAATATTCATGTACTGAGAGTTTTAAATTACTTTTTTCAACAGCAAGTAAAAATGCAACACAAACAAATATTAAAACAGTATTATGGTTTCAACCCAGCCAGCATTTTTGAAAATTTTTAATCAAATTCGAGTCTTTTTTGATTCTTCTGCGGGATTAAAAAGCTCGAATATGCGCTCATTTTCTGATCATAAAACGTCACCTGAAATGCAAAAGGGCGTAACAACACATTTTAAAATTTTACAGGAGAGACAAAAAACTTCATAAAATCGAAACTATAGAAGTTAGCTTTATGATTTTTTCAGTATAGCATTAAAATACGATGATACATTTATTTCTTAAGACAGAATTTACTTTCAACGTTGTTTATTGTTAGTTGTGTGGGATGCGCCCTTTTGAATTCAAAAGACCTGAAATCAAAAGGGCGTAACATCAGAAATTTTTTTAAAGTTTGAAGGAATAAGAAGTACAAATAGAGATGCTTTTTATATGTATTTAATTTAATTAAGTTTATACATTTTATTAAGTAACTGAAAATTTAAAAACAATATAACATTTTATTAAATAACGGCAAAAAGAATTAAAGATGGAATTCATTGCACATTCACAAAAATTAATGTGGACTTAGTATAAAAATTTTCTATGGTTAGTTTTTATGAATACTGGGTTAATCTTCAAACGGAATGTTGTCATAAAATAAGTGGCAATCTGCAGGTATTAATCTTTTCTGATCTTGAAGATGTTGCCACTTCTTCTTTGAAATTTTTAATCTCTCCGTATGTAATTGCGAAGGCTGTTCAACGACGAAGTTCCTTTTAGTTCCTTGAGGAAGTTCTCGATATTCATTTTCTATATTCGTTTTGAAATAAATGACTCCGGTTGGATCATATGCTAAAGCTCGTATCATATTAACAGTGTCATCACCAGATTTTCTACCTAATAAAAAATAATTTTACAAATAAACATTAGTATGTAAGTAATAGTCTTTCAGATTGGTGATTATTATAAAAAATCACATATTTTATATAATTTTCTGCTCTTTACTGGTTGTAAAATAGAATTATATAGATTCAACGAAAACTTTTTATAATGATTAAAAAATAAATAAGTTAAAATTGTTTTTCATTTTATTTAAATTTTTAAGCGATTTTAATTTTATAGGGCAATATGATTTGGTAGGAGACCTGAAGAATATCGTAATTCTTTTTATTATCCAACACAAAAAAAAAAAAATTATTTAAATTTGAGAGTTTTTACAGTGAACCTTATGACTTAGTGTGGGTTGCGCCCTTTTGATTTAAGAAAAAAGAAACTTTGTTGTTACGCCCTTTTGCATTTCTTTTATAAAGTCGTTGTTTTTGACATTAGGACTGTACAAATTTATGAGAACATGTATTTTGATTTGCTCTACCATAATCATTAAAAAACCCCATTTTGATTTTTTTGTTGTTACGCCCTTTTGCATTTCAGGTGACGAAAAGACTCTTTCGTTGGGAGAAAAAAGTGACTAAGAGCGACTCTTCTTAAAAAGTCACTTATGAATAATTTTGTATATTATTTTAGAGTAATTTTCGACCCTTTTTCTAGTAGCTTTATAATCATTTTCGAATCACTTTCTGATCATTTATTAGTCTTATTTACCGTCGTTTATGATTCTTTTTCGAGTCGTCTTTCAGTCATCGTTTAACTTATGGTGTTTTCTTTTCTACAAAGAAAATGTCACCCTCTTACAAGGTGCATTAAAAAATTTTTGACCAACCCTGTTGTAATGTCATTTTTTATTTGAGAAGAACATAACACAAATATTAAAAAAGGATATGCCCTGTGTTTACCACTTATTAAGAAAATGAATAAGGAAATGCCAATTTGTTCAAAGATGTTGCCAGATCGCTAATTTTTCGACTTCATTTTTCGCACGCTTTTTTTATAACAAAAAAAAAAAATATATATTTTAACACTGTTCTAACACTGAATACAATTTTTTTTATATTGCTGACCATGTAGTTTTAATAATGTAATATTTCCTTAAGATTACTCCACAAAACAATGAAAAAATTAACTTCAAATTGGATAACAATACCAGGCGACTTTTTTTAAATTTCATCTGGTAGCCCTATAAATAAACAAAAGTCATCTGCTTTACAGGGCATTACCAGCACTCTCGATTTATACAGGGCATAAAATGCAATGCCCTCCACCATTGGAGAATAAAACATACCACCCTTTTAGAGGGCGAAACATTTTTAAGAAACAAACGCAAAATTGCATTTTGCGTTAATAAAATGCACATTTTTTGGTAGAAAAGAAAACACCATTAAGTTATTAATAAAATTAGGGTACTCACAGTCTACATAAAACTTAAATTAGAACAATAATAAAAAAAAATTAAATTAATCAATTAAACATTATATTAAAATGCGATCTTATCTGACAACGCTCTTAAATTTTCAATACAAAGAGTTACCAAAACACTCCCCGAACAAAAAAAAAAAAAAAATAATTCAAAAGAATACATTCCATTACATTTCTGTTTTTTTTTTTTTTTTTTTTTTTTTTTTTTGAAAAGACAAATAACTGAGCATAACAGCAGCCAACAGGGGCATTAACAAGTATACCATCTTTTAATACAATTAAGAAAAAATAATAAAAAGCCAAAAAAAAAAAAATGTATCGGCTGATCAAGACAACAATGATCATGATGATGATGATGATGATGTTGACCACTGGTCTTCCTACCTGTGTATTTTTGGTGACCACTTGAACACGTTGTAAATGTTTAAAGACAGCAGCAGCAGCAGCAGCAAAGAACACATGACAACAAAACAGCCGTTTGTGTTATTTTTTGTTACTGACCGACCAACAGATCGACACCAGACAGAAAGAAGGACGGACACTCTTGGTAATACAGATGAGCACACAATATTGTATTTATGGTAACAGCAATACAACACCTTAATATAGTTGAAAAAGAAAATGAAAAAAAAAACAAAAAAAACGTTTCCTGCTGTTGATCACGTTGTTGTTGCTGTGGCCTCTTGTTGGCAAAGGTTATTAATGTTGTTGTTGTTGTTGTTCTTATTAACGTTGTTAACGTTTTAGGCCATGTTTACTATGCCTTTTTTTCCCATTCCCAGTACCATTCCCGTTCACTTGCGTTATGCGCAACGTTGCACTGCACTGTGCTCTCTCTTCCTCGTTTTCAAATATTTAATTTACGAGTGCCTATGTATGTATGTAGAGAAGAGATATTTTTTTCTTTTTAATCATCCATCGTGTTTGGCTATCTGTCTGTCTGTCTGTCTATCGGCCTGTTCGTCTGTTTTTTCTTACTACGCTTGGTTGGTTTAGTTGACTGTGGTGCTACTGCCACTAGTGCATGATTGCTTCTCTGTTTTTTTAATTTTTTTTTAATTTTTTGCTTGTATACCTTGTCTTTTTGTATCTGCCTATATCTGGCTAAATTCTGTCTGACCGATGTCTTGTCTTTATTGTTGTGTCGTTGGCCATTGCTGTTGCTTCTTTGTTTATAAAACCCAGTCAACCCAACCCAATTCATTCCACTCGAACAAACCCAATCGCCACAATGATTATCACAATTGAGCAGGATTACGATTAAGCTCTCTACGATGATGATAATGATGATCATGACGATGATAAACATGATAATGATGATGTTAAAAGGTAGACAATAATGATGATATTGAAGTGGAAGTTGAGTGCACTACTATTTGTTTATGGGCATCTTAGATTCATTTGGAAAACTTGTTAAATGAAGACATACAAGAAAAACCATCGCATTTGTTGTTTTTGTAATACATTGTCCGTGAACGAACAAATGACACGATAAAGGAAAGCAAAGCAAAAAAAAATGTTTCATAAGATTGCCGTTATAAGTTGCCATTTAAGGGGTCTCAACGTTGTTAGTTTTTACCATTTTTGGTATTTAATTCGTTATTAACCTCTTAAGTGGTTTATTGTAAGGCATAAAAAGACTCATCATTCACTATGTGCTGCCCATTTCCTATGACAACCTGGAGGCCAGTATATAAGCAATTAATGTTTTACTGAAATTGATAATGTAGAGGGAATTCTGTGCCATAGCATGTTATAAACTTATTCCGCTACTCATAATCTCTGATACTTATTCGCATTCATACTTATTTTAATATCATGGAACCTCTACTCATATTCAAAGTTTGAAGTACTCATCATCATATTCATACTTAACAACACGTATGATGTTCGATTGATTTCGACTCTCCATAACGCAACATACACACCAAGCATAGAATAAGTATGAATCGCGTACGAACACTAAAATACTCAACTAGAAGGTTGTATGTTTGATCTGCTTGCTGCTCTGTCTTTTTAGCTTATGTGCCTTTTTCCTTTTTTTTTTTTTTGTAAATCCAACAACAACTAAGACTGTAAATTTCGATGAATGATTAGAGCCACTCGAATCATTTCTAAGTATTATATGTAAACTAGCAGACCCGGGCAAACGTTGTTTTGCCTTCGAATCAGAGATCAGCAACGAGTATTCAAAACGATGAGTAGATTCGAGTCATACTTATTATTTCTGATACTTATACGCATTCATACTTATTTTAATATGATACTCATACTACTCATACTCAAAGTTGGAAGTACTCGTCGTATTCATACTTAACAATACGCATGATGTTATTGACTTCGACTCGTCTCTACTTAACATTTACACGAAGCACAAAATAAGTATGATTCACGTACAAACACTACTATACTCACAAGAAGATTGTCTGTATGCTTTGCTTGTTGTCTTTGTCTTTCCTTTCTTCTTTGTTTGTATATGCAACAATAACAAAGGCTGTAAATTTTGACGAATGATTCGAGCCACTCGAATCACTTATAAGTATTTTTCTAAATTTATGAATCAGAATGAGTAGGCGTATGAATCAAACATATTTCGAATGGTATGAGTTTGATGTCAACGTTGTACTCATACTCATTGCAACCTGTACTTATAAATCATTGCTGTAGCGAGTACGAATGAATCAGAGTAGTTGAATTTCAATTCTGTTGATTCACTCATACTCAAAATTGCATGAGTGCTTATGAGTAGCGGAAAAACGATTCATTGCTGATCTCTGCTTCGAATTTTATTTTCACTGTAAGTCTGGTTTCCATGCAAAGTCATGGCTGATTGATATTTAGAAGAAGAATGAAAGGTGCACTAAATCGACATAACAATTATTGTTCAAATGGAATTATATATTTTTGATAGCTGGTGTAAAACTAACATTCGATTCCTGGCTAGTTTGTTGTCTTCTGCGCGCTCCTCTTGTGTCTGCTGTGAGCGCAGCACTCTCATATGATTTGTGTGCCAATATTTGCACGTGGGCGTGGCATTTTGTACTGCAATATACGTTTTTTAAGATATTTTTTTTTGTTATTGTTGGGGTAAATAGGCCGCCCTTTATTGTCTTACCTGTTGCTTATTTACTTTCTTCAATAGCTTTCAATAATACAATTAATTTACTTTCACTAACACCTTGGGTTAATTTATTAAAATGTATGTAATATTTAATTTAAATAAATTAATCTTCAATTTAATAAGTTCTTTTTTTCGTTTGACACCCACGAACTTTTCACTAAAAGAGGTTATGTATGAGTCGGTGTCGGGGTACTTAACGCCGCTATACGCCGCCACACACCGATCAAGCACCTAACGCCTTCAGCAAAACATAAAATAGGCTTATTGCGCAAATAGAGTTTAAAAAAGAGTGATAGATATTTATTTACTTTTTTTTTAATATATTTTTTTCACAAAAAGATGTTAGGTTTCAGTCGGTATCGGGCTAATTAACGCACTTGCACGCTGATTAACGACCCAACGCCTTCAACGAAACACAGCATAGTGCAGTAGTTCTTGAGTTACGGTGGAAAAACACCAAAAAACTAAATATTGCGCCAAACTACACAGAAACACTCCTCACGCCCCATAGAACATGTATATTAAGTTTGGTCAAAATCGGTCCAGTAGTTTTTGAGTTTAGCGATCACGAAGATACACGTCATTTTTATATATATAGAGATATTTTTCTAAAGTTATGAATCTAAATGAGCAGTAGGCTTATGAATCAAACATAATTCGAATTGTATGAGTTTGATGTCAACGTTGTACGCATACTCATTGCACACTGTACTTAAAAATCAACGTTGTAGTGAGTACGAATGAATGAATTAGAGTACATAGTTAAATTTCAATATTGTTGACTCTCGCTTATATTAAATATTTCACGAGTGCTTATGAGTAGCGAAAAAACGATTCATTGCTGATCTCTGGTATAAAAGCTATTAATGTTTTACTGAAATTGATAACGTAGAGGCAATTTTGTGCCGTAGGATATTATAAACTTATTTCGCTTTAGGTCGTTTGTCCAACTACATTAGAAAAAAATGTTGTAATTGAACTTTTAATAGTCCCACACTGATGCGTTATATTCTTGCTGTCTGCACTATCGATCGATCTCCAATTCTATCAACTCCTGAGTGGATCCCGTAGGAAAGTCTTGAACAAGTAAGATCATTAAACACCTGCAGAATGTTTCTAGAGTCGAAAGCATTGGGAGTATGGTTCATCCCAGACTGATGCGGCACATACATACTTGAGCAGATAGAAGTGAGATGGGATTCTCATTATCTGCTCTATCGATTGGCTTCCAATTCTATAAATTCCTGATTGGAACCCGAAAGCATTGGGAGTGTGGTTCGCAAAGACCTTAGAAAATCTTAGGCAGTAGATAGGTTAGATCAAAATCTGTGTATTATTTAAATCTGTAAGCGATAGGATAAGTCGCCGTAGTCTAGTAGGTAGTGTGTTGGCTTATTAGAATGAAGGCCCGAGTTCGAATCCCAGGTCAGACATCAATACGAAAATATAAAAATATTTCTTCGGCGAATTCCTCTCAGCAGATTTCTGGCAAAAACTCTGAGAGTAAATAAAATTGCCATGAAGAGCTTCTCAAAAAACTGTCGTTCGGAGTCGACTTTAAACTGTAGGTCCCGCCACTCATGTATAAAATTAACGCACACAACATAAGTGGTGTGAGAAGCTAGGTCGTAATCCTGACTGAAGGGTTGTAATGACCAATTATGTTATGTATGTAAGCGATAGGATACAGAGTTTTACGTCGTACCCGAACGCCAAGTTTGCACTCAAATCGATGAATAGTCCGATTGCATCTTACGGTGACGAACTGAAAAAGTCCAACAGGACCAGTGTGATGCGCGGTGAGAAGAAACGACCTATACAATATGAGTTTCGTCCTGCAAGAGTTATCTCTGCAAATTTACTCACTCTACTGAAAGTCGTACCCATCGTTTTACCCACTTTTTCTTTTTGTTATTGCAGCCCTTCAGTCAGGATTAAGACCTAGTTTCTCACACCACTTATGTTGTGTGTGTTACTTTTATACATAGGTACATAGAAACTTTTCATGGCAATTTTAATTTACTCTGCGATAGTTTTTGCCAGAAATTTGCTTAGAGGAAGTCGCCGTAGAAAAATATTTTTTTCATATTTTCATTTTGATGTCTAATCTGGGGTTTGAACCGTGGCCTTACAGTCTAATAAGCCAACACACTACCTACTAGACTACGGCGACTTCATATTTACTGCAGTAACATCTCGCTTGCTACGTTAGATGATTTCAAAGTAGTCAGAGTACGCAAGCAACTGGACATTTTTGTGTAAATAGTACACTGCGATGCACTCCCGCTTTTTACAGATCACTGTCTAGTTAAAGAGGTCGGATGATAAGAGATCAACTTGTCTGAAACCTCGCTTCGGTATCAAAAGGTTTGAAGAGGTGCATTCCTATCTTAACAAAGGTACAGCAGTTGCACAACGTCTTTTTCTGTTGGGGCATAACATAACATAAGGTCTTCCTTTTGCAGTGTTATTAATCACACACATACTTTTAATGATTGGCTATGATTGATTAGCGAACAACACGAACTGGATTTAAGGAGTGCGCACAAAAAAAAAATGGGCCTACTTTTAAGCTTATAACTTTTATCATAATTGAAAAAAAATGAATACCGTTACATTGTTTTTGTTAGTCATCTGTTTCAAAATCCACGTGCTAAATCTCATTGCAATAGCAAAATTAGTTTTTTGAAAATGGGCACCCAACAAGAATGTCGTAAAAAAATTATTGAAATTTTCAATGAAAAACCGTGCCGCTTACAAAAAACGATTGCTAGGCTCGCAGGTGTTAACCAAAAAACAGTTTCTAAGGTAAGAATAAAACAATATAAAGAGTCTTTAAGTATTGAGAGAAAGCGTGGAAGTGGAAGAAAAAAGGATTTGCCGACCAAAACAAAGCAAATAAAATAATACGTATTTTTCTAAAAACACCCTAACATGTCTGGAAGAAAAGTGGCTCAAAAAGTTGGATGCTCTGAGACCTTTGTCAGAAAAAAATTTTATATACAAAAGAATTCAAATATTATTTACTTTTTTAATTGAAATATAAAACGAAAAAAATCCGCCACTTAGTTTTATTTCTATAACGAAAAGTGTAAGTCCAGTTTTTTTCGTGCGCACTCCTTACCAGCACACTATTGGTGTTTTCTTTTCTACAAAGAAAATGTCACCCTCTTACAAGGTACATTAAAAAAATTGCTGACCAACCCTGTTGTAATGTAATTTTTTATTTGAGAACAAAACACAAATTTTAAAAAAAGGGAATGCCCTGTGTTTACCACTTATTAAGAAAATGAATGAGGAAATGCCAATTTGTGCAAAAGATGAATCTAATAACTGATTTATTTCAATTTTCGCAAATAAAATAGATGCAGCAATATCCATATTTAAAAATTTAATTTAAATATATGTTGTATTTTTTGATTTGTTTTCAATAAAATATGTAAATATGAAAAAGGTGTTGCCAGATCGCTAATTTTTAGACTTAATTTTTTGAGCACTTTTTTATAACCAAAAAAAAAAATTTTTAACACTGTTCTAACACTGAATACAATTTTTTTTATATTACTGACAATGTAGCTTTAATAATGTAATGTTTCCTTAATGTTACTCCACAAAACAATGAAAAAATTAACTTCAAAATTGGATAACGATACCAGGCGATTTTTTTTTAATTTCATCTGGTAGCCCTATAAATAAACAAAAGTCAACTGAATTACAGGGCATTATCAGCACTCTCGATTTATACAGGGCATAAAATGCAATGCCCTCCACCATTGGCAAGTGCAAATTATTTAGAATAAAACATACCACCCTTTTAGAGGGCGAAACATTTTTAAGAAACAAACACAAAATTGCATTTTTTAAAATAAAATGCACATTTTTTGGTAGAAAAGAAAACACCATATGAGACCCGGAACATGTTAGCAGATAACTGATATAGGACTCTACTGATATATTGTACGGCCCAAACGAATTTTGCATTTTAAGACCAATAAGCTCACTTTTCTCTAAAATGCCTTGAATACTGATATTTCTGTAGAAAACTGGGAAACAACTGCGGCATTAAATGACTTTATCATTAAAGCAAAATCCTACACAGATTTGTGCAAGGAAGCTTAGTAAGACATTCATGGCATTCATAGAACCATAAAAGAAGAAAATCGTTTCTATTCTAATAAATTAAATATTTGCAGACTTTATCCATTTAAAATTTTTATAACAAATGCTTTATAAGTAGCAACCCGATAAAAAAACAAAGCAAACCTATTGAGTGAAGCCATCAGACGACAACAACAACAACAACTCTATTAAATTCTTAGAAAATCTATTTTAGCTGATTATAATTTCTAAAGAATTTTTAATATAAACATTCACTTGCGATCACTCAGTCAGTCATTCGTTTAAACACTTGATCACATATAAAGTGATCATCACACAATCATTATTACACACTAGAGATGAGCGATATTTTCAAAACTGTGATTTAATCACGGTGATTGATAATTCACTGGTAACTACAGTGATTGAAATTGCCAAATAACGGGTACTAATAATGTCGTTCTTTCAAAATTGTTACATACTCAAATTTATTTTGTTTTGATTATTTACTTTTGTCTTTTATACATGAACTTTCTGTGAAACTTAATTGTCAAACTTCATATAAAAAAAAAATTACATTAAAAATAATAACATTGATGACACCACCAGTGTTGCCACGAAAAAAAAAAATATTGTAACCAACATTTGTGAAAAAAATCACCAAATAAGAAAAAATATAACCAAAACTAAATTCGCAGTGTTTTTATTTTATTTTTTTCAAATTTAAATTACAATTAATACAACAGAGTAAGAAAAGAAACAAAAAATAACAAAATAAAATTTTAATCTTACTAATTAATACATTTCTACAAACAAAACAAAAGCTCTTTTTATAAGAAAAATTAATAACCAAAACCGGAAAAATCTACACATCTACACATTGAACAAAAAAATAACCAATTTTGGTTAGAAATAACCAAAAACGGCAACACTGGACACCACTTTGATTTTGTTTAGTAGTGTTTTCGTAGTATGTATCTAGTTGTCTCTTTCTTACGACTTAATAAAATACGTTATTGTCATTATTGTATTATTGGAATACTGTGATCACAATCACTGTTTTAAAGAACAGTGATTAACAAATCACGTTCACTGAGAACAACGTTCTTCAAAAATCACTGGATCGCTCATCTCTATTACACACCATAAGATACGATATTAAAATGGAATTAAATGAGAAAGGAGGATTAGGAATAAGAACAGCGAAATTATTTGTTTTTTTTTTTTTTTTTGCGCATAAACTGGACAATTAAATGCTGCTTTAATAGAATCCCACTTCACTTCATCATTGTCCATTATAAATCATTTCGTTTCTCTTCTGCTTTTCTTATTCCTTTCATATAAAATAGCAAATTTTTCTTGTGTTGTTTTTAGTTTTTTTGCAGCAGAATAATGCTTAAACACCAGAACACAAACAAATTCCATGACCATGATCATGTGCCAGTTCCAGAGATCAGCAACAGAAACAGAAATAGAAGAGGCAGCACAGCTGCCTCATTGTTTCGTTGGAAGTTTATTTATCTCCTGCTCATGCTGTTGTACTTTATAATATGGATTGATGGCATAGAGGCTAGACAGCAGAACCAACAGCAACAACAATTGAAAAATGATGGACAACAAAAGCTAAATGAAGTGGCCTCACGTTCACATCATCATCATCATCAACAGAAACAACAACAGCAGCAACAACAACATCAGCAACACCATTTAAACAGAGGAAACAATGGCAGAAGTATTGCTTCCTATGAAGTGGTAGGCAAACGTAATAAGAAGCATAATCGTAATGCGGTTGATAACAACAATAACAACAATAACAACAACAACAACAACCACAACAACAATAATAATAATCATAATGAAAAGAAACGTAAATCAATCCAACAATCAGTTGGTGGCGTTACCACCAATAATGCTAATGGTGGGACAGCTCAAAATGGTATCTACTTAGCGAATTTCAACAATAACAACAACAACAATAACTCAACAACAACAGGTGCAGCGAAAACAAATAACGGCCGCAAAGGTAATAAAAAGCATCGAAGAGCCCATCGCCGTAAACACAATAGCCCTTACGACACCGATGACAATATCTCGCTGTGGATCAATGAAAAACAATTGAAGGTTTTAACTGGTAATGTTGAGACATAAATTCTCATTTCTTTCTTTCTTTCTTTCTTACTTTTCCATTTTACATGATGAAACATGATGATGAAATTAATAATGTTCTCCTGGTGTTTTGTAAAGATTTATTTTTTCCTCAGAACTCCCTGCACGGGCCCGTCTATGCCATCCATAATGGTCATGTTTTAAATCACATCCTGGACAGTCGCTATTACGATTATCTCATCATACCGGCCGAAGTGAATTATGTGAATTTCACTTGGAAATCGGGCCATCGAAAGTATTTCTATCATTTCGATTTACTAGAGACCATGGACGAGAGTATTTTAAAAGCACCCACCGTATCGATCAAGACCAAGGGCCGTATACCCAAAGAGGAGAAAAGTAATAATACTAGACTTTAAATATTAAAAACAAAAAATTTGTTCTGTTTTTAAACTTCTTCTGCTTTCTTCTTTAAGATTTCAGTGTATTTCTGCCTTGCAGTGGCAATAACTCAGGCACCGCCATGTTCAATGTAGGCCTCACCATACACAATCGCAGCGGTAATCCGTTGCCTGGCACTCCGTTGCGTTTGAATTTCAAAAAGGAGTGTGCACATAGAGGTGTGTATGATAGCCTAGACGCTTCCAATCCTACACTTATAACATCTCTCCAAGGTAGTGTATATTTATGTGACTCTCTATCTCTTTCACTTACTCACTCTTTCTATTGTGTAGCAAAAAAAAGAAAAAAAAAAAACTACAACAACAAAAACAATATTAAATTTAATAAAAAATTATGAATTTTTTTAAATCAAAATCATCGCCAATTGCATGCTTAGACGATGTCATTGAGACGTATTTTAAAATGAAATTTTAATTGTATGGCTTTGCATTAAGTATTGAAGTATCTTAGGTACTACAGATAGAAAAAAGGGTGAATCTAGTGTTTCCCTAATTGGGTCCAATAAATTACAATAACAATAAAACGAAAGTGAATGCCAATAATAGAAGAGATAGAATAATCTCGTGACCAAACCTAATTACACTATTAAGGAAGCAAAAGCGTAAATATCCATTCTCGAATCAATTCGATGTTTACACAAACCAGTGGAAACTTTTAAAGTGACCCGTAACATTAAAGTACGTTAGATCGGCCAGCCTATCCAGAAATCCGAATCTATGATCGCTTTTTCCAAGTCGCCGTAGTCTAGTAGGTAGTGTGTTGGCTTATTAGACGTAAAGCCCTGGTTCGTATCCCAGGTCAGGCATAAAAATGAAATATTAAAAAATATTTCTTCGGCGACTTCCTCTCAGCAGATTTCTGGCAAAAACTCTGAGAGTAAATAAAATTGCCATGAAAAAGTTTCTCAAAAAAAATATGTCGTTCGGAGTCGACGTTAAACTGTAGGTCCCGCCACTCACGTATAAAATTAACGCACACAACATTAGTGGTGTGAGAAGCTAGGCCGTAATCCTGACTGAAGGGTTGTAATGGCCAATTATGTATGTAATACACCATTTCTCTTGCCCTGTCACTCTAAGCGGAAATATCGGGTCCGCCATTTAACGTTTTTTTTTTCAACTAGTGCTTATTTCGTGAATGGTAACACTTAGCTCATGTCTGATTTGACAGATAATTAGTTTTATCCTTCCGCTGAACGAATATGGTTCCATCCAATGCGTTTTCGCTTCGCTAAGTGGGCCTGCGATCGACTTACAGAAGATGCCGATTTTGGCAAAAAAAAACGGGTATGTAAACAAGCAAAATTGTCGCATTTGGGGCACAGAAAACCCGCACGCATACATTGAAAAGCCGACGCACCCAAAACGAGTCACTGTTTGGTGCGGATTTTAGTCCAGAGGCATAATTGGGCCATTTTTCTTCGAAAATGAGCAAGGAGTGGCCGTTACAGTCAATGGCGATCGTTATCGGGCCATGTTGAACGAATTTTTGTTTACAAAAAAATTGAAGAGGAGGATATTGGCAACATTTGGTTTCAACAGGACGGCGCTACGTGCCACACAGCCGAAGCTACACTCGATGTTTTGCGCCCTGTTTTTTGAAGATCGCATTATCAGCCGCAGAGCTGATGTCGTTTGGCCACCTCGGAGCTGCGATTTGACACCGTTGGACTATTATTTGTGGGGTGCCGACAAAGATAAGTGTTACGCCGATAAGCCAGAGACAATTGACGCTTTAAAGGACAATATTCGTGAAGCCATTGGTGAAATACAGCTGCCCACAATCGATAATGTGCTTAAAAATTGGACCGACCGTGTAGGCTACTGCATGGCCAGCCGAGGCAGCCATTTGAATGAAATTATTTTCCATTATTAACCGGAAGGATTGTACTTTCAAATAAAAACAGAAATTTGAGAAAATATTCAGTAGTTTTTTTTTAAAGCATTTTCAAAAAAAAAAAGTTATTTGGCGGACCCTTTACAACCTCAACTTTAAGTGAAGCAATTGGGGCTCAAATCATTTGGTAAACTAGCCATCAGCGCTTAGATAGATGACTACTATTTAGGGATCCATAGATATATTCCAATTAGGATAGATATCGTACTAGGCTACTTTCACTACTTTATACAAATAGTACACTACTTTATTTAAAGGTAATTACGCTTTAATGCAAGCATCTCTAGGAATAAAGCACTTTCTCTCATTCATTTAGCTGATGTAAAACCCCCGGGAATCCAACCTTAGATTTGGATGCAACCTTTAAAGATCTCTCTCTCTCTCTCTCTCTCGTCCAGGGATGTGTCCAAGGATAAAGAAACACATTTATCAACATTTCTGATAATAAAGACTCGGTATGTCATAGTAGAGATGTGGGCATGTATTTCGTTTTCAACGAACCATATTTTAATTAAACTTTTCGCCGACAAGGCTCTAGTCAGCTGACTTAAAATAGCCTTTTGAGTCACTTTAAGTGCATATGTTAAACGGAAAGTAAATATTCTTGCCTCAAGCAAAATCCTACGACTCACAGCCTTCTCAAGAGTTCGCCACCATTCTGCAGCAACATCTTAAAAAAAAAATATATAAAGATCCATGGCCTCCATTTACGACCCACCTTATTACTTTATTACATATTATTATTACCACAGACGTAGATAACTCTGTTAGACCTTAATCTAAATATATTAATTTTTGTTTAAGCTCTTACGAGCACAGTCACTGCTCCTCTCTCAACGGCCTCTATATGAAATTTGCAGAAGGTTAGATATTATTTAAAGATATATATGGAGCTTCATTAGGAGATTATTTACAGTAACATTCTATAGGAGAATTGAAAGCAATCGTGGTGAGGTCTTTGATTCCTATAATCCAAGAGTTCCCTTATGAAGTCATGAAATAGGGAATACATATCCTGTGCCTCCAGATATAGTAAAAATTAACATTGTTGAGAACGAAGTAACCTTTCTATAACTCACATCAGAGTATACAACGTAGTATCAATTAATCTGCCCTAACTGTGTTGAGAGATCAACAAGCGATTCAAAATAATGATGAAACGTAAGTGAGCACCAGAGAGGTGATTTAAGAATTTCGAAAACATTTCATTGTTTTGTCGAAACTATTTTTACATTACTTGTGAGGTTCCTTGAAAACGAACAATACTTAATATAATTAAAACAGAGTTCATACAATTAAAATTTTTTAAAATTTACAATTAAAAGAAACGTTTTATATTCTTGTAAATTGAAGATTTCAAAAACTTTCGAACATTCTTTAAATTAATTCGAAATTAAAGTTAAAACTTTTGCAACATTAACTACTTTAAAGCACAAGACTGAAAGAAGATAAGTACCTCCTCTAAAGATAATAATTTCTTTCATTGAATGCTTGTATTTTAATTAAATGTACACGCCTTTTGTGTTTTGCTAGTTTAAATTTCCTGTTCCTTAGTGTTATCCGCCCTACACACACACACACACATACATACGTATACAAATTATATAATTATCAACAATTAAAATATAAACAAGATGATACCAATTAAGCTTTCGTTTAAACAATTTGACCCTTTAAATTCCCTATATATATACACATAATTCCATAGCTATATACATACATACTATACTATACATACATATACATGGCGACATCTCAAATAGCACGTTTCATAAATGGAGAAATTAATGATAATTTTCCTTCAATTGCTGCGAAAAATATATAAACTTTTATTATATTTAAACCACCTATATTGTTGTTAATTAATTAATAGTGATTCTATTTTTATTTTTTTGTTCATATATTTTTTTAAATAATTTTTTAACAAAAAAAGTTTTTTTGACGACAAATTAAATAGCACACATGAGAGTGCATCTAAAATTCATTTAAAACTTAAGATTAATTCAAAATTTTTATTATGTTAAATAAATTTAAATTTGTTAATACTATCAGTAGTATTATTGTAGGAAACCCGTTATTTTTAACAACGGCTGTGCATCGACGATGCATTGTCTGAATCAGCGATTGGCATCTTTCTAAAGGGATGGAATACCATGCTTTTTGAATTTCAGTCCATAAAATTTTCAAATTTGTAGCATTAGAACGATCTATTCTCTTTTCAACATCGTGCCATAGATTCTCGATCGGATTTAAATCCGGAAATTGAGCTGGCCAAGGTACTACATCAATTTTAACGGACTTAGTCGTGTGTTTAGGATCATTATCCTGTACAAGCTTCCACTTTAGAGGCATTTCTACCTCAACGTATGGCAACATTATATTCATTAAAATGTTTTTGTAAGCAACTTGGTCCATTATACCTTCTATTCGTGTTATAGGACCCACACCGTACCATGAGAAGCTTCCCCAAACAAGCACGCTTCCACCCCCGTGTTTAATGGTTTTTGTTGTGTACCTTGGATCAAATTCAGTGTTTATATTTCGCCTTACGTATGACCTTCCATCCGAACCAAAGCGGTTAAACTTAGATTCGTCTGTGAAAAGTACATTATTCCAGTAAGAAAGTGGTTTTTCTAAATGGGCCTTGGCAAAATTAACTCGGTTTATTCGATTTTTTTTGAACACATGTGGTTTACGCCTGGCAATGCGCCCAAACAAGTTATTTTTTCGTAATCTGTTTTTTATTCTACTTGTGGATATGTTTAGTCCCAACTGTTGTTGAATTAATTCCCGTATTCTTGGTGCAGTTAAAAAGGATCACTTTTACTCATTTTAACTATTAATTTATCTGTCCTTTGAGACGTTATTCTGGATCTTTTTCGTGTGATGCTTTCAAAAGATTGAGTTTTTTCATAATGTTTGATTGCGTTATACACTTTTTTCTCGAACAATCCAGTTTCTGTGATATTTCGGTAAATGTGAGGCCGTCCTTGCGGTATTGAAGGACAAATCTTCGAAAGCTTGGATTAGCGTGTTGGCCATGCCCCATTCTATGAGAATAGTAATACTTAATATTTCAAATAATAAATTAGATAATAATTATCAACTTTATACCTTTTTTTCTTAATCAAAGTGTTTATTTTAATCAAAATATAATTTTTTTTAAATATCTTAAGACGTGTGCTATTTAAAATATCAGCGAATATAGTGAGAAAGAAACAATAACTTTCAGTTTCTAAAAATACACTTCTTTTTTTGACTAAGCTTACATTACAAATTAACAACAACATGTTATTAAACAAATAACTGTAAAAAGAATTTAAATAATTGAAGAAATAAAAGAGAAAAAATGTGTATGAAAATTTTTATACTAACCGTGCTATTTGAAATGTCGCCACTGTATATATGATAAGTAACTAAAAATTAATTTAAGAAAAGAAAACAAATAAAAAACAAACTTACTTTCTTTCATTTTCACTTCCACACCTACATACATAATATATGCTTTGTTATCCAAAATCATATCCACATTATATACCATAATACTGTACTGTATACATAAGCCAATAAGATGATGATTCCTTTTTGAAAGATTGCTTGAAACTGTGTCAAACTAATTTAAAATCATTTCTTTGCAAAAAAAAAAAAAACCGAAAAAAACCCCAAACAAATTAAAGGTCCTGATCCAGAGTGCCATTTAAAGTGTGGAGAACATGGTTTTTGCAATCCCCGCAACATATGCCAGTGCCATTCGGGTTACATTGGCCAGTATTGTGAGAAGGCATTCTGTTTTCCGCAGTGCATGAATGGAGGCAACTGTACAGCACCCTCGGTGTGCACATGTCCAGACGGTTATCAGGGTACGCAATGCGAGGGTGGTAAGTGAAATGTTTTATTTTTGTTTTACTTTTGTAATGTACTACTGCATAGTGTTGTTCATTCTTTATTCATCTTAATAAGACTTAAACTAGAAACAAAGAAAAGTAAAACAAAATTAAAAGTATGTTTTCATATAAAAATTTATAAGAAACAATAAAAAATTGAATTTAATTATAAAAAAAAGGTAAGAGGAAAAGAGGAAAAATGGGTTTAAATTTTTTTCGATATCGCTATAGCAGTTTTACAGCCAAATTTTATAACTTCGGTCATGGCTTTGTAGAAGGGAGCCTGTTCTGCGCCACAATCAATGCCAGTATCATGATGTTCTTGTTCCTCGTCACGGAATTTTGTAATGGTCTTAAGGAGTTCCTGAAAGTGAGAAAAACAAGGATCTTTATTAGTTTCGAAGGATTAACAAGTATTTCCCCAAGGATGTAAAGTTTAGTACAAAGAAATCCACACTATTTCAGGCCACAATATACGTATGAGCCTTTAGGAAAAAGATCTGCTCAGAAAAATTGTTCACAACAATAGGAATAGAACGAAATTCATTTATAATTCTGTAGTCATTTTGTTTATCTACCCACTCACCTTGTCCGGATTGGGAGAATCCATGATTTGTCTCAACTGTTCATTATAGTGATCCACTATAACAGTTTCTACAGCCACAGTACAAGCCATGGCAGCTTTTTCACCCATTAAAGCAGTTCCTAAGTGTACCAAATAAAAAATTGAATTGTTCTTATTAAAACTAAATGAAAAACCAACCTGCTCCCAGCGCAAAACCAGCTACATTCCATAATGGTGTCATAACGGTGGGTCTAACACGATGCTTGCGTATTAAACCCTCAAATTGGCGTCGATGTTCCTTTTCCTGCTCCCACATGTGAGCAATTGTTTTACCCATAGGCGAGTTACCTAAAATAGCCATTTGGCCAGCATAAATACGATCGGCACCCAATTCACCAGCATGATCGACACGTATAATCTCATCGGTAAGAGGCGAGGGACGCGGACTTTTAGGTTTTCCTTGTTGTGGTGGTGGTAATGGTGGTTGTGGTGCATTTGTGGAGGTAGAATATAAAACAGTTTTATACAATTGCTGTAGTTGTTGGCTTTTAAAATTAAGCAGCGATTTCGTTTGATGCAACATTATCTGAAAATAAACCAAAAAATAAAAAATTCCATTTCAGGTATTTGTGCTGAAAAATGTTTAAATGGCGGCAAATGTGTACAAAAGGATAAATGCGAATGCCCTAGAGGTTATTATGGTTTACGTTGTGAATTTTGTAAGTCTTTTTTTCAAGCTGGTTCTACGAAAAACTATTAATTTTTCTAATAATCTCAGCCAAATGCGAAATATCTTGCATGCATGGCGGCCGTTGCATTGGCACAAATCTTTGTCGCTGTGCTGAGGGTCTCAGTGGTGATCATTGTGAAATTGGCCACCGTCAGAGACCGACTTGTAAGCGAAAATGTAAACACGGCGATTGTATATCGAATAAGACTTGTAAGTGTAAGGAAGGCTTCTATGGTCGTTTTTGCAACAGACGTAAGTGGTTTTAATTATAAAAGAGACGGGTTTTCATTACATTTTCTTTAATTTTAGGTGTTAAAAAACACTGAACATCACAGATGTTTTTCGCACTTCAAGATAATTTCCTTAAGTTTAAGTTTATATTTTCTGTTTATAAAATTCAGCTTGGAAAATTGTTCCTTCTCTGACCATTGTTTTATTTTACTTTTACTTTTAAATTGTATTTTTATTTAATTTTTTTTTTCGATAAACAAAAAAAAATGTTTTTTAAAGTTCTGTTTTTAAAAAAAAAAAAGTTGTGATAAATTATTTAATTTAAATATAAACAAAAACAAAAATATTTTTCTCAATTCAATGCATTTTTATTTCCCTTCGACCAGAAACGTCGAATAAAACACGTAAAACAGATTAAAGAGTAATAAATTTTCAGCGTTTTAAAATCGACTAAACGTGACCTGCCATAAGATATATTCTATAATTGTTGTTATTCTAAATTAAAATGAGTTCTGTTGAAATCATCTTATCTAACGTTTACTTGGTTAATTTAAAAAGAGATTCAAAATTCTAAAAACATAATTAAAACTGTACCAAAGCAAAGCGAAACAATTACTATCTCTCTGTATATGGTATACATAAGCTTAAAATAGATAAAGTCTGCTCATTAGCAACAAATTCCAATAGTTTAAACAAATGCTTTCCACACTACACACTGAATGCTTCGTAATTATGAGAATAATTATTGATATTAGACAGCATGGTTTAACAAAGTTTACGCCTATGCATAGTGGTCTTCTATGGGCACATATACTTAGCACTGGTAGTTTTGAATATTGCCGCTTGAATGTGAAGTAATCCCAACGTTAGAGGGGATAACGTGCAGACGCGGCCTTTAATGCAACCCAAAACAAAACTTAAGGCACGCCAAACGTGATATTATAATTTCTGGAAACTCGGTTTTGTTTTTTGGGTCTTTGTACCGTCTTGGTGGAAATATATATCGCAGGTCAGATAAAGTTGGTTATTATACGATAATGACGCTGTAATTTGATTACAACGGTTCTTTCAGTGTCGTTTTCGAAAAAATTTAAGGAGGTGTCCAGACGATAATTCACACCAAACAGTAACTTCAAACGACACTATCCACTGTCAGAACACCAACATGGCTTTAGGGAAGGTCGTAGCACCACCACTGCCCTCACAGAAATAACATCGAGCATCGCGACCGGACTCAACCAACAACGACCATGTCAATGAACTGTTGTTGCGGCCCTTGACCTCTCAAAGGCCTTTGACACGGTCGACCACTCCATTCTCCTGAGAGACGTACTAAACTCAACCTTGGCCAACGACCTGAAACGCTGGACTTCCAACAACCTTGGAGGTAGGCAGGCATTTGTTGAGTTTAGGGGATACAAATCTTCTCACAGGAGGATAAAGATGGGGGTACCACAGGGTGGAGTGCTGTTGCCTATCCTATTTAATATTTACCTCAAATCACTCCCAGAACCACCATCGAACATCTCCTTGGTATTATATGCAGACGACTGTACCGTCTTTGCATCGGGCGTAAATGTTGATGACATCCGTACCAACATAACCAATTACCTTACGTCCTTGGTGGATTTCTTCCGAAACAGGAACCTGCGCCTGTCTGCCTCTAAATCTTCGGTCTCTCTCTTCACGACATGGACAAAGGTAGTAAGAAGAACATTAAATGTCGAAGTGGAAGGTAACATTATTCCTACGGTACGATACCCAAAGATTCTCGGGGTCACCTTCGACAACTTACTTCACTTCGCCACTCATGCGACTAACATCAACACAAAAGTGAGGAACAGAAATAAGGTCCTAAAGGCTCTAGCAGGCTCCACTTGGGGAATGAAAAAGGAAACCATCATCATCACCTACAAGGCTATTGAACGGTCACTCCTCAATTATGCTGCTCCAATTTGGACATCATTCTTGAGTGACACACAATGGCGGGCATTACAGACGACGCAGAACAACGCCCTGCGTATAGCTACCGGGTGCGTGCAGATGACCAGTATTGACCACCTCCATAAAGAGACCGAAATGCTGACAGTTAGGAGACATAATGAATTATTGACTAAGCAATATCTTATTGCTTGCTACCTGCCTACCCATCCCAACCACCGTACTGTCATGAACAACCCTTTCCCCCGCCGCATAAGACAAGACTTTACAACGTATAAATCGAACATTACCCACCTGATACCCTCAATAGTTGACCTATAGTCTGTGAGGGAGGCACAAAACTCCCTACATCAGACGACAGTCGCGACAGCCAGACACGAACTCAGCCACAACAGGGTCATAAATCTGCATCCTCCACCTATTTTCGATACCGAAAGGCGGCTGCCAAGGGTTACCAGAACCATTCTTGCCCAGCTAAGATCAGAATGGTCAAACATACTGAATAGCTATAGGGCAAGGATCATCCCAGGGACCTCGGATAACTGCCCTTCATGTAATCAGGCACCACACGACACGGTGCACATCTTTGGATGTCCGGCAAAGCCGACAGCCCTGCGACCCATCGACCTGTGGCTGAACCCAACGACAACAGCAGACTTCCTTGGACTTCCAACCACATAACATCAGACAACATACACACACAACTAATAACAAATTATCTGCATCTCTAACTCATTCCATCTCCACCGAATTACACAAGCATACAACCATATTTACAAATAACATCTTATATCTTATATACAGGGAGAAGCTTCCGGAGACAACAGCCGAGCTGTTACAACAACAACAACAACAGTAACTCTTTCCGAGTGCAATGGTTTTTACACAATTAATTCTAAGTTCTCCGAGCCCCATATGAGACAAACACATAACAAACTGGTAAGAAATTTGCTTCTCTGCTGAAGAAAATTTTGCTCGAAAAATCAGCATCAAAAGTTTGTTGCTCTAGCAACCAATTACCATATCGAGTGCTTTGCGAATTGTCATCGCAATGCACTTTATATAGATAGGGGTGGAAATCCAAAAGGAAAATACTTCATAATGAACCATAAGATAGATAGATAGATAGCCGTGCAATGGACAAATCCATATTATACGACACACTTTCTCAAATAAAAAAATATTTTCCAGAGCGCTTACATTGCGATGATGCATTGTCCTGCGACCACGTCTATAACGCTTTTAGTCTCTTCAAATTGCATTATAATCTTTAAAATTCCTTGCACAGTAGATCGATTATGGTGACCATAATTAACCAGCAATGGACGTAAAAATGGCCATATTTGAATTACCACTTTTGCAGCGAAATTTTAAAAGTTGTAAAAAGATCTACATATATTCGCAAAACTTTTCATCAAATAAATGATACAATAACTGAATATTATTTGACGACTAATAGTCTTGCAGACAGGTGGTTTTGAAACCAATAGATGGCTTACCCTATACTTAAACTTTTCAGTTAGCTGCAATGCTACCGTATTCTTTAGTAGACTTCGTGTGCCGGCAGTACTAAAATGTGAATATAAGTTCATAACGACTAGCATTTTAGCTCTTTCATCTCTTTCGGTAAGTACGATCTTTAGAGCGTCCATCATTAAAACCGTAAGCCGCGTCAGTTATTCAATTCGTATAAAGAATGACAGCACATAAGCCTATTGGCCTACATGAAACCAGTCAAGAACTTACTGCCAATTTGTAACAATGTCCAACGTATTCTTTCAACATTGCACAATTAAAATCGCTTTTGTGGATTCGCTTCTAGCCGTACACAGATAAGGACACTGAATTCTAGGTTTTTACAGCTTTGGAAGACATTGCACCAACTAGATGAACAAACGCTGCCGATTTTAGTGGCTGTAATAACGGGAGGCACACATACAGGCCATATCGATTTCCTTTATTACGAAGACATACGATAATTATTTGGGAATACTTATTTAGGAGAATAATTATTAGTAGCTTGAGACACTCTTCCCAATTCAAAGAATTCCAATTTGGCGGAATTAAATTCTAATTGGCTCAAAAAACAACAAACAACTCTTACAAATTGCTAGAATAAGAAAAGCCGGTTTTCTTGCAGAATTTCTTTTTTGTTGATCAAATTAATAAATTTTAATTTACACGATTTATTCCTCAACCAGTATTAAATTTTATTTATTAATTAAATTTATTCACTTACTTTTTAATATCTTCAAACAATTTTCCTTAAAATTTCACAAGATTTTCCGAAACAATAAAAAAAAACAATCGATCAGCTGATTGACAATTCTTTAGACATTCACCGATGAATGATAGCACAGAAAAAATGATGTCAACACACTTTTTGATTAATGAACATTCCAATTCGGAGAGAAAATGAAAAGGTTTAAGTCTAAAATAAGTTGATTTTAATTATTGGTTGCGTACTCCAAATATATTAATTAGTAGTTGAGTTTTTAACCCAAAGATGAAAGACTTTGATAACCGAGGCGAAATTTACTTATTCTAGACACAAATAAGAGGTAATACGGTGAAAAATATGGTAGTGTAGGTATGTCAGTAATGCCGTATATTTTTGTAGTAACGGTATTTGAGGTAAATTTAAATTTTATTCACCACACAGGAGAAATTCAACATATTTTGTAAAACTCACTACTGTCGAAATTCACCACACCTTAAAAACTCACCACAAATAAAAAAATATGTTTTCCCTGAGCCCAGAAGGGGACATGGAGGCCGGGAGAGCCAACATCCTCGTAGCGGGGGAGAGAGGGACAGACAAACAAGCAATAACACAAACACAATCCCGCATGCCATCTATAATAATAGAGAAAGATCACCAAACACACACACTACTACCACCACATATTCGCACACCACGTACGTACTTCGAACTTTTTTTAAAAACAAGGAGGGCTTAATTTTTACTTATACAAATCGATTAAGGAAAAAGCATATGCGAATTCTAATGTGATTTTTTGTACAAACGAACTTTTTCAACCCAGGCGCTAATAATGAACACCACCTGTATAACAGTTTGACAACAACACTAATTACAAGGACGCCCTCTAATGTTGGGTATATTAAGAGAGCAGTTCTCTGACATTCGCTTTTGCTCTCTCTTTCTATACAAAACAAAACTTCTTGCGACACTTGCTTTACATACACATTCTTTTCGAAACGAGACAAACAAACATTTGGCGAAGAGAATTTCTTGGAAACGAATTCAGTTTGTATTTGAACACACGCGAGTGTGGATGTAGAAATGTCGCGCGGTGTATAAACGTTTTGAGAGAGAAGTTAAAGTGTGTATAAACAAAAATTTTTAGAGTTTCATTTCAGTTAAAACAAGAAGAAAAAAAAAAAGAAGTTTAAACCAAACAGTCAGTCAGTCAGTATTAAGTAAGTGAGAAAAAAAGTATGAAAATTTGTCGCCCGCCCGTATTATACAAAGTGAGTGTTTTTATTTATTTGTTCCTCCGGTTTTGATTTGTTTAAATAAAACAAAAAAAAATCACATGCAATTTTCGTCGGTGTATACAAATAAATGAATGGCCAGGAATAAAAAAAATAAAATTAAGAAGAAAAAAAAAATTGAAATTGAAATTCAATTTGCAAAAGGGCAAAACAATTGGATGCCCAAGCACAAGCAAGAGTGTGTGAAATTTTTTTTTGAAAGCAAGCAGCAATACAATACAATACAATAAAATAATAAGAAATTAAAGAAGTGTGTTTGTTTGTTGGTTTTGTTTAACTTTAATATAGAGTTGTTGTTGTTGTTGTTGTATATGCTCGGTCGGTCGTTTGCTTTTTACCCGGCTTGGTTTTGTAACGCATGAGAAGAGTAGTAGTAGAGGACGATTCCTTAGTTGGTCATTCGATTGTCTGTTCAATTTAAAAACATTGCAATAACAACAATAACAACGAGAACAGCTATTATATTTAATAAAGGTTTTAGCAAGGAAGGGGGGAAGGAAGAAAGAAGGGTTTAAATTTGTTAAAGGAATACAAATAAGAAAACCGAGAATTTAAAGGAAATTTATTTGCATTTTTTTATGTTTTTATGTTTTTCAATTTTATTACTTCGTTTTGTGTTGTAATTTTTATTGATTGTCTATCAATTGAAGTGAAAAAATAAGAATTTATTTAATAACGGTGGCAATTCATAAAACAAAGTGCGTAAAAATGAATGTTTTTTTTTTTTAATAAAAATCATAAAAAATAAATTTAATGTTCTATGTGAGTGAGATACAAACAACGACGGGAATATAAAAATGTTATTAAAATGGAAAAAAAAGAAACAACAACAACAAAACGGTAACAAAATAGCAGTCACGTCAATGACACCACCATCAGCAGCAGCAGCAACTACAACAGCAACAACAATAATATAATATAAAAGACAATTGGCAGATGTTATTGTACGCAAAATTACAACAACTGGGTGTATGATGTAGTATACTGCACAGCACAACATTACAGCTAGCCAGCCATACCAATAACAACAACACAACAACAACAAAATAATATAAAAAGTAAAAAAAAACAAAAAAAAAAATAACAAATTTCTAAATAACAGCAATAACAATAAAGGTCAACGGATTAAAGGTCAAATTGAAAAATCTCTTTTTAAATAAAAATGTAAGTCTTCTGTTTAAACACCATCATTATTTGTATTGTTGTGGCAAATTGTTCTTCTTTCGCTTTGTAATATGTTTTGTTGTGTTTAAATATTGTTGTTGCTTCCTTGAAAAATTACTTATGAGTTTATGTTTTTTGCTTTATTACATGCAATAACTTGAGGTATTTTAATAGTATTTGTAATTAATAATCATTACAACAACACACTACAATACAATACAATACAATAGTGTGAGAACTATATTGTAGATGAGGATCACAAAACAGGTTATATTGGCATGAGGAGTAGTAGTTAATATAAGTGGTATGAGAAGCAAGAGTTCGTGAATTATATTGGTTTTGTTTTTTTTTTGTAAACAAACAAAAACAACCAGACATGAGAGACCAAATCAAAAGTGTTTTTTTTTAATATTTATTATGATTAATTACAGTTAAGTTTTATTCATATTCAAAGAAATTTCCTCTCTCTCACACACACACACACAATCCATTGCCATTTCAGAAGGTTCATAAAACCTTTCTTTTATTATTAAAGTTTTATTGGACAATAACAACAACAACAAAGAAAATAAAATTGAAACAAAATTAATAAATAATTTTTGGTACATTTTCTTAAAATAATAAAAAATTTTTTTTTTAATCTTAAAAACTTTCAAAATCTGTTGAAATCAACCAACCAAGCAACCATCCAACAAAAAAATTTTTCGTTTTCAAACTCCAACTTAAACAAAAAGGTTGAAAGGAAGGAATTAAGCGCCACTAAACAGGTTTTCTGTTTCATACACTCTGTCGTTATAATTATTATTGTTGTTGGTGTTGTTGTTTCTTCATCTCTATCATCCATAGTTTTTTTGTTTTCTCATAATTTATAAGAGTAGAGTTTGAAAGTATGTATGTGTTTAGGCATTAAAATTAATGTGTACGTGTGTGTGTATGAGAGAGTACCTTAGCTGCTCTGTATGCAAGCAATTGATTTGAATTTTTGTTTGTTTTCTAAACCATCTCTGCTGTAATGACAATTTCGTGTTTTTTTAAGTGTGTGTGAGAGAGAGAGAGAAAAAAATGAAGAAAATTTTAAAGTAATTTTCTTGGTGTTTGGAATTTTTGAAATATGAACAGGAAAAGAAGGGGGTTAATTTAGCGGAAATGATTGGCAATTCGAATTCATAATTTGTTTTGGTTTTAATTTTATAATATCGTGTTATGGCTTATAAAGCAAAACAAAAACAGAAACAAAAAAAAGTTAAAAATTTAATTATCTTAAGCAGAAATATTAGAAAAAGAAAAATTATTAAGCTTCTTTGAGCGTACATACTTGGTCTTTCAAGTAGGTGTTTCATTTTTAAATACACGAATTTAAATTTTTTAAGGAATTTTCTTATGTTTCAATATGGAATTAATTGTCTTGCTTGAAATATTCTTTATTTTGTTATTGGAAGTAAAAAAAATAATCATTTTGCAAGCTGTGCCATTAACTTTAAAAGTCCCAACCAGAATATACTTCCAGGCATTGGCTACACTTTTTAAATTGAGTTCTTCCTTCATTAAGAGTCACTTTTACTATTTCACCGTAGGGAGCCGTCAGGCCAGTGCTCAAGGCCTTGGTATCATGGTTCTCATCAGAGATCAGCAACGAGTATTCAAAACGATGAGTAGATTCGAGTCATACTTATAATTTCAGCTACTTATACATACGCATTCATACTTATTTTAATATCATACTCATACTACTCATATTCAAAGTTAGAAATACTCATCGTACTCATACTTAACAATACGCACGATGTTGTTGATTTTGACTCTCCATGATTCAACATATATACGAAGCACAAAATAAGTATGATTCGAGTACAAACACCACAATACACGCTAGAACGTTGTGTGTGTCTTTTCTTTTTTCTTCTTTTGTAAATGCAACAATAACTACTACTGTAAATTTTGATGAATGATTCGTGTGACTCGAATCATTCGTAAGTATTATAAGTATTTTTCTAAATTTATGAATCTGAATGAGTAGGCGTATGAATCAAACAATGAATCGAATGTTGTGAGTTTGATGTCAACGTTGTACTCATACTCATTGCAACCTATACTTATAAATCAATGTTGTAGCGAGTACGAATGAATCAGAGTAGTTGAATTTTAATACTCTTGACTCACTCATACTCAAAATTTCATAAGTACCTATGAGTAGCGAAAATACGATTCATTGCTGATCTCTGGTTCTCATATCATTATCTTACCGATTTGTATTGCGTTTCTAAACATTGTTTTGTTGCAACAGAGATCGCAATAGCAGTTTCCACTTTCCCTAAGGCAGTTCTATGAAAAGGACACTGAAATGGAATCGTTTTTCTTTCAGCAAAAATCTTCGTTTATTTTGTATTGAAATTAATGGATTGCCGAGATTTGATTTTAACTCTGAAGCTTAAGAGGCAAATGCTTTTCTAAAATGCATTGTCTGATGGCTGGATACAAGTCTAATTGCTGTAAAAGCCTAGCAATTCATAAATGTTGGCTTTTTCCAAACCTTTTCCTTACAGAGTCTTTATTTTTTCGGGAACATCATGGACTTCTGTGTTTTTAAGTCTTGAAAATTTAAAATTAGAACCGAAAATTAAAGTTCCTATTGCAGTCCTATTTAAGGGGTGATTTTTTAAGAGCTATAGGAAAATTTTTCAAAAAAAAAAAAAATAAAATTCAGAAAAATGCATGAAATCTTTATTTGAATCGATAGTACGGTCCATATAATTTAATGTTTAAAGATTATTTCATGCTAATGTTAATCGCGCTTCAATGTTGTCTTCCAATGCGTCAATTGAAGCGGGCTTGTCTGTATAGACATTAGCTTTAACATAGCCCCACAAAAAACAGTCTAAAGGCGTTAAATCGCACGATCTATGCGGCCAATTGACCGGTCCCGAACGTAAAATAAAATGTTCACCGAACTCGCCTCTCAATACTCGTAAGTCCATTATTACGCGTGCTGTGTGGCATTTGGCACCGTCTTGTTGAAACCACATGTCATGCAAGTCAAGCTCTTGCATTTTGGCCAAAACAAAAATTGGATATCATCTCACGGTAGCGCTCACCATTACAGTTACGTTACGATTCGCAGCATCTTTGAAGAATGATTTGCAAGCGTTGTTCGTTTGTAAGACGATTCATGGTTAAATTATAGACCAAACTGAATATGTTTGACAGTGAAACAAAACGCGAAACGTGCGTGATCTGTTTAAACCAGTGTTGCCAAAAAGATAATAGCTAAAAAATCACCCTTTAGATTACAATAAAGGTCGTTATAAGTAACAAAAATTTCAATTTCAAATCATTTATCATCCTCTTAGCTCTCACCAAAAGGTAAAAATTAAACAGAAAAAATTGTGAAACTTCAACTTGAAAAACCCTGTGTTTTTTATTCTTCTGAAATTGATGTAAAGCGATAAATAAAAATTATTTTTTTTAGGACATGACGAACTCTAAACATTTTGATGGTTTATGCCTGAACTGCTATGCTAATAACCCAGAAAGTCATATTAGTGGCAACCGAAAATTCTTAGAGTTTTTTCCAGGTTAATTCCTAATTTACATAGCCAATGGCCATTTCATGTTCTATTTTTTTATTAACTCGCAACATAACTAACGTTCAGTTATCTTTCATAGCAAAACATTAATTTTTGATGGTAAAGTTTTGAACATAAACTTTAAAGAACTTATTTTAACAGTTTTTTTCTTTTACAGTTTTATTGCAAACAAAACAATAGACTTTAAAATACATGAAACTATTATTTACGTGTCACACTTGGTTAGAAAATAATGGAGGTTTTGTTTGGCAGAAAAGTACTTGAATAGTACAAATTAAGTATTGAAAAATGGTACGCTTGAATATAGTAATCGATGCCATGCACTTAAGGTGACCTAACTGGGCAGTAAAGAACTTGATGTCTAAATTGTTCCACAAAAAGTTATGGGAACTTCAATTATTTAACAAATATTGCCTTGGATTTCTTGAGAATGCTTACGAGAGAACGCTTATAATTTCAATTTCGTTAATTTTTCAACTCTGCTCAAGGAAAAACATGTTCGTTATTAAATAAATCATTAAAATGCTTGATTATGTTAAATTTTGGCGTGACATATGTGAGCTCGCAGATTATTAGGTGTAGCTTTGAAACAAAAGTTCGAAAATTTACGGCAAAGAATTCTTTTTTTCCTTTTAAACAAAATTGTTGCGAGACAGTCGTCATCCAAACCCAAACCTACACTTCAGCCGTGCTTGACAATTACCTTTAAAGGCAAAACTAGTCTTTACGTCCTGTTACGTTACGAGTCATACATAATTGGTCATTACAACTCTTTAGTCGAGGTTACGACCTAGCTTTTCACATCACTTATGTTGTGTGCGTTAATTTTATACATGAGTGGCGGGACCTACAGTTTAAAGTCGACTCCGAACGATAGATTTTTGAGAAACTTTTCATGGCAGTTTTATTTTGCTCTCAGAGTTTTTGCCAGAAATCTGCTGAGAGGAAGTCACCGAAGAAATATTTTTTCATATTTTCGTTTTGATGTCTGACCTGGGGTTTGAACCGAGGCCTCAAGTCTAATAAGACAACAAATTACCTTCGTTCCGAGTCAGATTTTTTTATTTTATATATAAGAAACCTGTATAAATCGTTAGTTTTTCTGTTTCGTTCCGTATGTGTATTCAATATACAAAACAAAAAAGGGAACGCAACAGAACGTAAAGACAAATTCAACCTTAAGTGTCATACAAGCTCAAACACCTTTGCCACCGTGCTTGATAATTGGTTTTATGTGTTTACCCTGAAGCTAAGAATTAAGCCCAGCTATTCGTGTCAAATGTATTGCATATTTCACGGTGTATTAGGCTAATTTGACACTTTCGCTGCGAATGCAGTGTATATACGGCAGTCACTTGGTGCATCTCAATGGCTGACGTCGTGTAAATATGTCAGTTCACAGAGGCTGTTGCCGCATACACACGGCAGACATTTATTAGTTTACAGCGGTCTAGATACGGCAATAGCTTTACAGTTTGCATTGGTAGCGGTGCCGAGGTATGTTTCACTTTGCGTTTTCGCCAGCAATGACACAGTATGGAAAGTCGCTTCGTTGTGAAAGGGTTAAGAGGTCTTTGTAAATATGTTTTTTTTTTAATCTGAACAGTTTTTTCGAGCTTCCCGTCCATGAAAACTATTGTGATGTTTTTGTAACACAGTCAATATCACTTGCTTGTCTGTTTGCATGGAAAACACAAACAAAAACACTCAATTTTGTTTGTGTTTCCCATAATTTTTTTTGAAAATACTTACTTACTTACCGATTACCGTGTAATGCAGCATTTTCAAGAGTTATAAACAACCATTCGGAACAGGAAGGAACGAGCAGGGTCCGCCAAATAACTTTTTTTTTTTTGAAAATTCTTAAAAAAAAACTACTGAATATTTTCTGAAATTTCTTTTTTTATTAGAAGGTACAATCCTTCCGGTTAATAATGGAAAATAATTTCATTCAAATGGCTGCCTTGGCTGGCCATGCAGTAGCCTACACGATCGGTCCAATTTTTAAGCACATTATCGATTGTGTGCAGCTGTATATCACCAATGGCTTCACGAATATTGTCCTTTAAAGCGTCAATTGTCTCTGGCTTGTCTCGGCGTAACACTTATCTTTGACGGCACCCCACAAATAATAGTTCAACGGTGTCAAATCGCAGCTCCGCGGTGGCCAAACGACATCAGCTCTGCGGCTGATAATGCGATCTTCAGAAACAGGGCGCAAAATATCGAGTGTAGCTTCGGCTGTGTGGCACGTAGCGCTGTCCTGTTGAAACCAAATGTTGCCAATATCCTCCTCTTCAATTTTTTTGTGAACAAAAATTCGTTCAACATGGCACGATAACGATCGCCGTTGACTGTAGCGGCCACTCCTTGCTCATTTTCGAAGAAAAATGACCCAATTATGCCTCTGGACCAAAATCCGCACCAAACAGTGACTCGTTTTGGGTGCGTCGGCTATTCAATGTATGCGTGCGGGTTTTCTGTGCCCCAAATGCGACAATTTTGATTGTTTACATACCCGCCAAGATCAAAATGAGCTTCATCTGAAAAGATGATTTTTTTTGCCAAAATCGGCATTTTCTGTAAGTCGATCGCAGGCCCACTTAGCGAAGTCAATTGGCTTCAACTCCTGAACCAATTGGACTTTGTATGGCGTCATACCAAGGTCTTTATGCAAAATTCGTCTCAATGATATCTCCGAAATGTTCAATTGTTGAGAACGATGGTGAATTGATGTTGATGGCGCTTCACGCACACTTTCTGCCACAGCAGCAATATTATCGAGTGTATGCACTGTTTTTGGCTTTTCACGCTTTGGTTTATCGATGAGGATGCCAGTTTCTTTCACTTTTTTCACAAGATAACGAACATACGGAGCTGACGGTGCTTCTCTTCTTCCAAAATCCGTACGCAATTTTCGCACACATTCTGCAGCATTACCATGATTGATTTTCAATGTAATGTCGCAATATTTCCCAGCGTTGTTCAAGCGTATACACAACCATATTCGTTCAGCGGAAGGATAAAACTAATTATCTGTCAAATCAGATATGAGCTAAGTGTTACCATTCACGAAATAAGCACTAGTTGAAAGAAAAAAAAAAACGTTAAATGGCGGACCCGATATTTCTGTCAGATTTACTATGCGACTCTAATGTATTGGTATACGATGTGTTGTACTTTGCTGACACCCAATTATTTAAACTGGGATATTTTACGGTCAATATTTCCATTTTAATCAGATTTGAAACGAATTTCCATTCTTCTTAACTTATTCCTGAGACGCCTACTGTAAAGAAAAAGTAAATTTTCTCTATTTTTGGCGTGTTGTTACACAGAATCTCTTTTGAAAAGAAATTACACGAAATGAGCTGAAATATTTTCTTTTCTTAATAATTAAAAATCCAAAAATTGTTTAATTTTTCTATTGTATCACTGAAGTCGTCGTAGTCTAGTAGGTAGTGTGTCGGCTTATTAGACGTAAGGCCACGGTTCACACCTCAGGTAAGACATCAAAAAGAAAATATGAAAATATTTCTTCGGCGAATTCCTTTCAGCAGATTTCTGGCAAAAGCTCTGGAGGTAAATAAAATTGCCATTAAAAGTTTCTTAAGAATTGTGTCGTTCGGAGTCGACTTTAAACTGTAGGTCCCCGCCACTCATGTATTAAATCAACGCAGACAAACATAAGTGGTGAGAGAAGCTGGGTCGTAATCCTGACTGAAGGGTTGTATTGACCAATTATGTACGCATGTATGTATCACTGAAAACGTAATGTTAAGTTCCTATTTATCGTTAAAGTACGGATGCAGATATGCATGGAAACCAAAGGGATCTGGCTAAATATTCCATATTTAAGCCGTTCATTACGTTTAGACTTTTTAAAAACTCCCTGAAGTCAATCGAATATACCAACAACTATTTTGGCAACAAATAATTTTGAATTTAAAGAATTTCTTTAAATTAAAAAAAACGAGAGAAAACTTGACTTTAAAACCGTAAATAAAAAGTAAAAAATGTAATTTAATATGGAAAATAAAAAAAATATTAAAAGTGTAATCAAATAAGCCATTAAAAAATTAAAAAACATTGAAAATATCTTTAAAATTTCAAAAACTGTGCTCCTAAAGCCATTAGTGAAATTCTGAAAAGAAGAATTTTTAAATATTTTTCATCTTTTTAATGTAAAGATACAAGATTTAAAATCAAGTCTCGGTTTACATTTAAAAGCTTAAGTGTTTTTCTTTATAACAATAAGGAAATAATTTGGGTCAGAAGTTATAAACTTTTTAAGGAAAATATGTTAATACTACTACCAAGTGATTCTTTCTTAATTTTCAAAAGAATGATTCCTAAAAAGCTAAATTCTCATATAAGCTATGTATTTATACAGGAATTTAATCCGCTTCAAATTACCATTTTAGTATTAGAATTTGAATGTGAAATTTGCAATCTTTTATTTGAAGTTTAAGGTTTAATTTAATGGTGTTTTCTTTTCTACCAAAAAATGTGCATTTTATTAAAGCAAAATGCAATTTTGCGTTTGTTTCTTAAAAATGTTTCGCCCTCTAAAAGGGTGGTATGTTTTATTCTAAATAATTCGCACTTGCCAATGGTGGAGGGCATTGCATTTTATGCCCTGTATAAATCGAGAGTGCTGCTAATGCCCTGTAAAGCAGATGACTTTTGTTTATTTATAGGGCTACCAGATGAAATTTAAAAAAAGTCGCCTGGTATTGTTATCCAATTTGAAGTTAATTTTTTCATTGTTTTGTGGAGTAATCTTAAGGAAATATTACATTATTAAAGCTACATGGTCAGCAGTATAAAAAATTGCATTCAATGTTAGAACAGTGTTAAAATATTTTTTTTTGTTATAAAAAAAGCGTACAAAAAATGAAGTCGAAAAATTAGCGATATGGCAACACCTTTGAACAAATTGGCATTTCATCATTCATTTTCTTAATAAGTGGTAAACACAGGGCATACCCTTTTTTAATATTTGTGTTATGTTCTTCTCAAATAAAAAATGACATTACAACAGGGTTATACAAAATTTTTTTTAATGTACCTTGTAAGAGGGTGACATTTTCATTGTAGAAAAGAAAACACCATAAGTTTGTTTAAGTGCTTCCATTTAGGTGCAATATGCGATGGTTGGTTCAGTCGTTTCTTGGATTTAAGAAGCAATATTCACTATAATTTTCTCTCCAAAAACTTTCGACTCAATGGCTAAAAGAAAAGCAAAAGCTGTGTTGCAACAATAAACAAATTTACAATCAAACATTCAAAGTCCTATTGATCTGTAGCCTGGACTAGGGGAGAATGTGAAACTGTGATATCACAATGGGCCCTGTGTGCGGCCTAAGCATATCCACTCATGACTCCATCGAAGAGACAGTCACTTTTACCTGCCTACCATTGATCTGTAGAGTTTGATGCTTTTCTGATGAAGCACTATTTCTTTCCTATTGGTGGAATCTAGCCACTAGTGGGCTATTGTGATTGCCCAATCAGTTACTATAAATGGCCGAATGAAGTCTCAGCTTTTTTCGATAATTTCATGAGTTTCGAAAGATAACTTTACCACAATTTACTTTTAGAAGAGGAAGTTCCATTCTGAAGCAACAAATAGCATTCGCCATAAATTCGCCTTTAAAATGTATAAAGGGTGATTTTTTAGCTATTATTTTTTTTGGCAACACTGGTTTAAACAGCTCACGCACGTTTCGTGTTTTGTTTCACTGTCAAACATCTTCAGTTTGGTCTATAATTTAACCATGAATCGTCTTACAAACGAACAACGCTTGCAAATTATTGAATTTGGCATCATTGGACCGTACTTCTTCAAAGATGCTGCGAATCGTAACGTAACTGTGAATGGTGAGCGCTACCGTGAGATGATATCCAACTTTTTTTTGGCCCAAAATGCAAAGAGCTTGACTTGCATGACATGTGGTTTCAACAAGACGGTGCCACATGCCACACAGCACGCGTAATAATGGACTTATTGAGAGGCGAGTTCGGTGAACATTTTATTACACGTTCGTGACCGGTCAATTGGCCACCTAGATCGTGCGATTTAACGCCTTTAGACTATTTTTTGTGGGGCTATGTTAAAGCACAGACAAGCCCGTTTCAATTGACGCATTGGAAGACAACATTGAAGCATTTATTCGTGAGATACCGGCCGAAATGTTGGAAAGAGTATGCCAAAATTGGTCTAAGCGGATGGACCATTTGAGGCTCAGTCGCGGTCAACATTTGCATTAAATAATCTTCAAACATTAAATTATATGGACCGTACTATCGATTCAAATAAAGATTTCATGCATTTTTCTGAATTTTATTTTTTTTTTTTTTGAAAAATTTTCCTATAGCTCTTAAAAAATCACCCCTTACAAAGATTTTTCTTATCAACCTCACGTACTCTTAAACAAATCAACAATGAAGTGTACGGCCTGACGTTCTTCTCACGTCCTGTACGTTCTGACAAAGTACTGTTTCTCTCCCATCGTTCAAAGCTGACCGCTTTAGGGCATATAGATGGTCCAATTGCTGACAGTATATACATGTCCATAGTCGCCGTAGTCTAGTAGGTAGTTAGTTGGCTTATAAGACATAAGGCCTCGGTTTAAACCCCAGGTTAGACATCAAAACGAAAATATGAAAAAAATATTTCTTCGGTGACTTCCTCTCAGCAGATTTCTGGGAAAAACTCTCGCAGAGTAAATAAAATTGCCAAGAAAAGTTTCTCAAACATCCGTTGTTCGGGACTGTAGGTCCCTTCACTCATGGATAAAAATTAACACACACAACATAAGTGGTGTGAGAAAATAGGTTGTAATCTTGACTGAAGGGTTGTAATAACCAATTATGTCTAAATAAAGGGTTGCCAAATACACATAGCAATAGCTGTTTAAGTAGCCTCTCTAGGTTGTCCACACTTTGCTTTATTTTGGCAAAACGATCACAGAAAAAGTTCATTTTTCTTACTGCAAATACTTGTCCTTTTTAAGCCTCCAACCAATCTCGTAATTACTTCATTCAGTGAAATAAAGATTAATTATGTCAATAGCCAGTAAAATTATTTTGAATAACTAAGCTCAGGAAGATTTCAAAATTTTCATTTCAATTGTTTAGTAGCAAGGCTTAGTTTCAAACACATTTTGAATTGCATTTTAATCGCACTCTATTGGCGATTTTTATCCTGCCTGCATCAAATGTTGACATTACTTATTGTGTGCGTACATAGTCTATGTGTGTGTATATGTGTACTCATGTATAGGTGCTTAGTGTAGTGGTTTTTTCTGTTGTTTGTTGTTTTAATTTGATACATTTACACAGGGAATTGTTGCTGTTGTTGTTGCAGTTGCTATTACAAAAAAAAAACCTATTTTTTGCAATTTTGCATTTGCCATTCTTTTCTTTATTTCTAGAGAGTATTGTGGTGGGGAGTACTCTTCTACTGATAGTCTCACTCTTCGAATAGCAATAGAAATAATAGCAACAACAACAATAAGATTCGTTAGTACACTTTATATTATTTAACCAAAAAAGGAGCACACCAACACCATGTCGTGTTCATACACATGCATTCACACATACATATATGCAGACAAACATGTTGTTACTCTCCATCTCAGTCGATGTAGAATAAACCTTAAGGCAAGCAACAACAATATAAAATTATACAAAAACAAAATAATACAACAAAACAAAACAAAAAAAAACCCAAGAAGACGCAGTTTGTATTGTATTGCTAGTGTGTGCTCTGCATACAGTACCCCAGTATCCAAATAACAACAACAACAGAGTCATCGTCGTCATCGTCATAATCAGCAAAAGAAACAACAAAAAAAAAAAACAAACACGTAAGAAAAGCAGTTTACAAAGTGCTGTGTGTTGTTTTTGTATATCTTTTACGTTTTTTTTTTTTCTCTCAAACGAAGACAAAAATGTCTTTTTAAATTGAACTTCAATCACGACGTCTCAAATGTATGAAAATGTCTACAAATAAAAATGAGTCAAAAAACTAACAAGCAAAAGCAGCAGCAGCAAGAGCAATAACATTACAAGGCATCTGCAGCATCCTACAGCATTAACAGCAGCAGCAAAAATAAAACCAAATTGTTCTCTTTCATATGCCAAAAGTCTTTGTTGTTGTCTTTTGCTTAAAAGACAGTCTTCAAACTCCTTAAAGTTAAAGGTAAGAAATGTTCAAAAAGAAGTACGTACTAGTACTGTAGTGTAGCGTAGTGTAGTGTTATGGATAGTGGTAGTGGTGGTAGACATGTTTTATTTTGTTACTCTTTGAGAGTTTTTAAAAAATTGTTTCTCTTTGTGTATAGAAACACACATACACAAACAAAAAAAAAAAAAAACAAAGAATTAAAATAAAGCGACCAACTTAACCCATATGGAGCATATTACATTACATTCCTGACAACAATAAAAAAAAAAACAACAAAAAATTTATGAAAGAAAACAGCAACAAATATACAATGTTATTGTTATAACAACAACAACAAAGGAAATTATAACATAACATAACATGTCAAAGCAAGCCTTTTACCCCAACAAACCAAACCAGATCAAACCAAACCTCTCTACACTTGTATGCTCTCCTTTAATCTTATTGTCTGTCTATTTGTGTGTCTGTTTATGCTCTCTCTTACTCTGTACAGTGTACACCTATTCCTGTATGTGTTTGAGTGGGTTTAATTCCTTTTTTATTTTTGGAAATTTTGTTGTAAGCAACATTTGTTGTTTTATTTATTACTTGTTTATATTTTCAGTTGCTCTCTAACTCTCTGCCTTTGTCTGTCCTTCGAATGACTTGCCATAAAGCCTGCCAGCATAATAATTGTAAACATTGTCTGTGTTGGTTCGTTCATTCGTTTATGTGTTCATTCGTTCATAGGTTCGTTTGTACGTTCATCTGTTTCGTTTGTCTTGTTATTTTCTAATCAATTACACTTTTTTTTCTATTTCATTTATTTCTTATTTATTATTTTTTTTTGTCTGTCTGTCTGTCTGCCTTTCTTAAATTTCATATTTTTTTTCTTCTTCTTCTTCTTCTTGTTATCTTTAATTGACTTTAAACAAGAATTTATTTTTCTTTTTTTTTTTGATTGATTTCTTAGAAATCAATTGTTCTTGTTATTGTTGTTGTTGTTTTATATTCCTTTGATTGTTATTGGAAATTAAAATGAAACTTATGGCGTTAAAATATAAAACCGTTATATTTTTACACTCTCAATAACGGTATGCTTAAATGAAAATTAATGTTTTATACGATTCATATTATGATTTAATAACCCAATAAACGGTTTTTAGTACATACAGATAACAGCAGTGTTGCCATCAATCAAGTGAAAAAAATTTCAATTTTATTAGAGTGGAAGAAAAACGTTTTTTTTTTTCTTTTTTGACTTGAAAGAAGAATTGTAACAGTTTTGGAATAATTACTGACGTTTATAATTTTTAATGTTTTCATTTTTGATTGGCTTTTATACTCTGATTTTACGAGCAATTTTTTGAAATAAAATTTGCTATACGAATTTATTTATTATTACGCTTGATACGAATACTTTAATGGAAGTTAGAAAGTTGCCAACTCCGGTTCTCTTTTTGCAATCGCCTAGTATTGGTAAATTGGCAGCCGCCTTAAGCATATGTAGTCCACTCGGGTCCCATATTATGCCGTTTTAATATCATTCAATGCCTATACATATGTACATACGTCAGCAATATTTGCCTTACATTATTTAATCATTCTAATATTTATATGGATTGGTAAGGCAGTCCGGCAATTTCAGACGATAAGTTATGGCAGAACAGGGAACTTTTTTCTCAGGTTCCCAACTGCCAGGCAATATCACTTTCTTTCAGTGCCCGGTATCTTCCAAGTCATTACAGTTTCTGGTAAAGCTTCTAGAGAGTATATGTATGCATTAGGCGATTATGCTTCGGGACCAGATATCATCGCTAAGACATTTTTTAAGGGATTCTTGGAAAATTCTATGCAAATCGTGTTCTCCGTATGTTTTTTAATGACCAAATTTGTCTGATCTATGCATACCATACATATGTATGTACATATACTTAATTGGTCATTACTACCGTTTAGTCAGAATTACGACCTAGCTTCTCACACCATTTATGTGTGATTTATGCATGATTGGCGGGACTTACAGTTTACAGACGACTCCGAGCGACAGATTGGCTGACTTCCAAAATGTTAGTTGCTTTGTGTTTGAACAAAGTATAGTGTTTTATAAAGCCGCTGTACAAAATGGTTACAATGTATACTATTTCAAAACGATGTCAATGTGTATTTTTAACGCAGTCAAAAAGCAATCAGACATCGGATTTATAGTTGGTAACTTTGCATATCTGCAGAATTTATATATCGTAGTAGAACTTATACAAACGTTGTATTGATACATTTTGAAAGTCAGCCATTTTTTTTTTTTTTGGTGAAACCAGCACTCAGGGGATGGCCCCTACTCATGCAGTGCATTGTGCAGGTTTTTTAGAGAAACTGTTTTTGAGAAACTGTTTATGCCAATTTTATTTTACTCTGCGAGAGTTTTTGCCAGAAATCTGTCGAGAGGAAGTCGTCGAAGAAATATTTTTTCGTGTTTCGTTTTGTTGGAAATGTCTGACCTGGGGTTTGAACTGTGGCCTCACGTCTAGTAAGCCAACACACTACTTACTAGACTACAGCGACTTTGGTCTGGTCTGGTCTATGCGCAATTGATTTAATATTCAATTTTTCCTTTACAAATGCTAGGAGTCTCTATCAAATCTTATATATTTCCATCAAAGTGTCGAAGTAGTTGATGCACCAGCGTTCACAAATACATCAGCTAAGGTTTACAAACCCATCTGAAAAGGTAGTCAATGAAAGTCTCACACTGTGGTATAATAATCAATCCAGTTTGTATGGTGATTCTACGAAAACTGACCTTAGCACGACAGAACTGTCATCTGTGGGCAAAGCCTTCTGCGAAACGGTATTGTTTGTCGTGCTGCAACTTTACTGATTGAATGTTTTTCTTTCTAAAAATTTGGCGTTGCCTGGCCATCCTATAACACTAACTGTTGATATTATCCTATCTGTAGGGAAAGCAGGGGTTAGGAAACTTCTTACTTGGATTATTTGGAGAGGAGAATTAAAAAAATTGGGAAACCAAATCGGAGCAACGATTACTTGTGTTTGCAGTCGAGGACTTTTATCATTACCTCACCACACCGCACTGTCATCAGTGTGAATCGGGGTGTACGTTTCTATTTTATGCTCCTTGATATTGGCTTTATACTCCGGCTGCATCTGTAGTCATTATTTCAGTCTGTATTATATGCAGTTAATTGCTTGGCTTTAAAAGTGCTGTGGGGTTCAACTGATTCGAAAAAAAGATGCCACATTCGCATGACCACAATTGGTCAGTGAATGACGTTCTTGGGTAGGCAAATTATGGATCATCATTTCAATATTACTTTCCCTTTCTTTAGTTCAGTTTTCGAATTAATTTTCCAATTAATTTATTTCCCTTTTTTGTCTTTTGTTTTGCCAAACCACAAGAAATTTATTCCGTACTAAGGAGTGCGCACAAAAAAAAAATGGGCCTAAGCTTATAACTTTTAACATAATTGAAAAAAATGAATACCGTTACATTGTTTTTGTTAGTCATCTGTTTCAAAATCCACGTGCTAAATGTCATTGCAATAGCAAAATTAGTTTTTTGAAAATGGGCACCCAACAAGAATGTCGTAAAAAAAATAATTGAAATTTTCAATGAAAAACCGTGCCGCTTACAAAAAACGATTGCTAGGCTCGCAGGTGTTAACCATAAAACAGTTTCTAAGGTAATACTTAAAACAATATAATGAATCTTTGAGTATTGAGAGAAAGCGTGGAAGTGGAAGAAAAATAGGTTTTGCCGACCAAAACAAAGCAAGTAAAATAATACGTATTTCTCAAAAAACACCCTAACATGTCTGGAAGAAAAGTGGCTCAAAAAGTTGGATGCTCTGAGACCTTTGTCAGAAAAAAATTTTATACGCAAAGAATTCAAATATTATTTACTTTAATTGAAATATAAAACGAAAAAAATCCGCCACTTAGTTTTATTTCTATAACGAAAAGTGTCCAGATTTTTTTGTGCGCACTCCTTATTACTGGAATACATATGTATGTACATAGATGAGGGGAAAAAGGGGGAGAAATTGAAGCAATTGAAACAGGATGTTAAAGTTGCATTTACCGCATCTTTGCCCTGAAGCTTTGAAGAGAGAATAACAAAAATTATTGGGAAAAATCATTGCAACAGGAGGAGGAAAGTTTTGTATGTTTGCAGTACCAACCATAAAGGGAGTCCTTGTGGATGAATGATTGAGTGAATGATTGAGTGAATGAATGAAAAATGCCTGAAGGTATTTGTTTTTAATTTAAAAGTAAGGGGTTGATAATAATTAATGATCGAAATTATAAAAATAATCAAATTTTTTTTCGAAATGCATACGAAGAGGACAACATCAAGGGATTGATACAAAGCAAGATGCTTTCAGCAGAACAAAAAAGGAAATTTAAAGAAAAATTTAAAAGAAAGTAATGTTTTCTATAACAAGCTTCTCTTTAAAACCGTAAAGACTTTCACTATAACCATCAAACCTTTCTTTTCCGTGTAAAGAAATTGTTTTTCTTTTTAAACGCCATGGAACCCGCTACTGCTCTTAACCCATAAGTTGCTTTATTATGTTAAGCTATTCAAAATCTCGTTTTTTCCACTACACGGCAACAATCGCCTGCGTAACGCTAAACAGATGCAATTTTTCTCACTTTTTCTATCCATTTTTTCTAATTGAAGGGCGCTTGTATATTGTAGATGAGAGCGTATCGTTAAAGCCTTTAAGCTGACATTGACAAAGAGGTTTAACGTCAAGGTATCACCATTCACTGGAGCCATACGTCAGCCTTTCTCTTTTTGTTTTGTTTTGCTAACGCAGGATTTAATAAAGCGTGCTGCACATTTCGTTTTCTTTTTTCATTTTTTTTTTTTTACTAAAATTTATGGAAAATAAATTCCCAAATACAAGTTTAGAAGCTAAACACAACGCGAATTGATAAAAAATTTGATGGCATTTCCTTTAATAGCGAAGAGAATTTCTTTTTTTTTTTATTAAACGTAACGAATGAATTTGAAAGCCAATAAATAAATTCGTTACAGCAGCTTAAATCAATTCAAAGAAAAAAAAAAAAAGCATTTTCTCTAAGAAAAAAATCACACAATATAAGAGAGTTTTCATACGCAAACTGAAATTTACTAGGAGGAGTGATGCTTCCATTTGAAGCACTTTGCAAGAAGAAGATTTTTTTTTTGTGAAGAATTACTTTTTAAGGGAAAACTTTATTTGAACCTAGAATAGCGTGGATGAGCATTTTTTTGTTTTTTTTTAGAATTTTGTTAATCCCTGTCCCTTTTATGAATAACACAGCCCTGAACACGAATCTGGGTTCAAAAACTTTCCATCACGTCAGATTTTCGAGAAAATGGGTGTTGAAACCCCTAAAAATAGCGTTTATGGCCATTTTTGAAAAATTGTAGAGCTAAACACTGACGTGCTAGAACCATCGCTATTGTCAGAAATTGACAATTGATCTTTGCTCTTTAAAATGAGCCCAAAGCCTTAAAAATTAATCAGATTTACTTGAAAATTGTTACTCAGAAGTTTTCGGGGTCGCTGATTACAGATCTTCATTCAGATTTAAAAAATTCAAAATGGTCCAATATGGATCCGCCATTTTGAATTTTTTAAATGGTCCAATATGGATTCGCATTTTGAATTTTTTAAATCTGAATGCAGATCTGTAATCAGCAACCCCAAAAACCCCTGAGTAACAATTTTTAAGTAAATCTGATTAATTTTTAAGGACCTCCGTAATGTGTTTCTTTTTCTCTTGCACCCCCTACTTTAATTTTAATAATATTTTTAATATTTTTAGGGGTTTCAACCCCCTTTTTCTCGAAAACCTGACTTGATGGAAAGTTTTTGAGCCCAGATTCGTGTTCAGCGGTCATAATGCCTTCGGAAACACCTGGAGCCATCTTATTTGCAAAACCCATGCAGGGCTGTGTAACTTATCGATTTCTATAATATCGCACACTTGCAAAACAGGGCATAAATTCAACGCACAATGAAGCTAATTCTAGAAACCATTCAAAACTTATAACAAAGTTGCTTAATCTGTCTCAGACAGATTGTTAGTTGCGAATGCATCGGATGACCCATTCGTTTCACATAACAGCCCCCAACCAAGTAATGACTCCAAAAACGATTTCAAGTGTGTGTTTTTGGAGAAAACTTTTCTTTTATCCAATTTTTGTCAAATTACTGCGCCATCTTGTTTGTCTCCGCAAATGCAATGCAACATTAGGAGGGTGTTTTAACACATTTTCAATTCTATGATTACAGGCTCTTAACGGTATGCCAACCATATTTTTGAGAAAAACGCCGCGTCTAATATCATGAGGTTATCATTTGAGTACCAAGTGCTGCCTAGCTGTTCGTTGGCATGAAAATATCTCTGCTGGAGCTGCTGCTTTTTCCAATAATTAACACAGCGCCCCAGACGACCGATACATCTGCGTAGAAAACATTGCAGGTGCCCTATTAAATATTACTCGATTCGGAGTAAACCAAATTTGTAGCCATTGACGAGATGCTTTATATCGGGTCCGCCATCTAACGTTTTTTTTTTCAACTAGTACTTATTTCGTGAATGGTAACACTTAGCTCATGTCTGATTTGACAGATAATTAGTTTTAATACTTCTGCTGAACGAATATGGTTGTGTATACGCTTGAACAATGCTGGGAAATATTGCGACATTACATTGAAAATCAATCATGGTAATGCTGCAGAATGTGTGCGAAAATTGCGTACGGATTTTGGAAGAAGAGAAGCACCGTCAGCTCCGTATGTTCGTTATCTTGTGAAAAAAGTGAAAGAAACTGGCATCCTCATCGATAAACCAAAGCGTGAAAAGCCAAAAACAGTGCGTAAACCCGAGAATATTGCTGCTGTGGCAGAAAGTGTGCGTGAAGCGCCATCAACATCAATTCACCGTCGTTCTCAACAATTGAACATTTCGGAGACATCATTGAGACGAATTTTGCATAAAGACCTTGATATGACGCCATACAAAGTCCAATTGGTTCAGGAGTTGAAGCCAATTGACCATCCAATGCGTTTTCGCTTCGCTAAGTGGGCCTGCGATCGACTTACAGAAGATGCCGATTTTGGCATCTTTTCAGATGAAGCTCATTTTGATCTTGGCGGGTATGTAAACAAGCAAAATTGTCGCATTTGGGGCACAGAAAACCCGCACGCATACATTGAAAAGCCGACGCACCCAAAACGAGTCACTGTTTGGTGCGGATTTTGGTCCAGAGTTATAATTGGGCCATTTTTCTTCGAAAATAAGCAAGGAGTTGCCATTACAGTCAATGGCGATCGTTATCGGGCCATGTTGAACGAATTTTTGTTCACAAAAAAATTGAAGAGGAGGATATTGGCAACATTTGGTTTCAACAGGACGGCGCTACGTGCCACACAGCCGAAGCTACACTCGATGTTTTGCGCCCTGTTTTTGAAGATCGCATTATCAGCCTCAGAGCTGATGTCGTTTGGCCACCTCGGAGCTGCGATTTGACACCGTTGGACTATTATTTGTGGGGTGCCGTCAAAGATAAGTGTTACGCCGACAAGCCAGTGAGAATTGACGCTTTAAAGGACAACATTCGTGAAGCCATTGGTGAAATACAGCTGCACACAATCGATAATGTGCTTAAAAATTGGACCGATCATGTAGGCTACTGCATGGCCAGCCGAGGCAGCCATTTGAATGAAATTATTTTCCATTATTAACCGGAAGGATTGTACTTTCAAATAAAAAAAGAAATTTGAGAAAATATTCAGTAGTTTTTTTTTTAAGTATTTTCAAAAAAAAAGTTATTTGGCGGACCCTTTACTATTTGCTCATTCCTTCCTGTTCCGAATGGTTGTTTATAACTCTTGAAAATGCTGCATTACACGGTAATCGGAGACTACAGACTATAAAACCTTGGTTTTTGAATTTTGCTTTTTCTTTTGTGGTACTTAGCAGTTTTTGTTATGTTTTGTGGTACCATATGATTAGATTGTGATGTGTTATTGAGCAACTCTGGTAATCCTGTGAAATTCAAGTCACTTTTTCATTTTAAAGCCCCTTAGCCCGTTAATGCATCGATAAAGTGGCAGGAAAGTAGAGAATGTGCCTGCTAAACTCCAGATGGTGTTGCCCTGTATGGTATACTTAACACGAGAGCAATATATACGGTTATGCTGGAAGAAAGACTTTCCGTAAACTGATGTAATAAAACGAAATTGAAACAGAAGCTACAGGGTTAATTATGTTTTTTTAAACAAAGTTAGAAACTTGCATTTGCCGTGTCCAATTTTGGTTTATTTTCAAAGGAACATTTGCTTAACTGCCTAATTCTTTTAAAGTCCATAAAAAAGCAGTTGAAGCCTGTATTTGAATACTCTTCAAAGTATTCTTGGTTGCGTTTTGTACAGTCACGAGCCAATTTTCTGTGTGGACACAATATGCAACATTAGATGATGTTTGATGCCGGAGAAAAACGCAATAATTCCCTAATCTCTTGGGTTGGCAAGGCGAATTTCATACCGTTACTTTTAGCAACAAAATTTGCAATGAAAGATTGATTTTAAGGTTAAGAACTCATTACACTGCATATTTTCAAAGCGTTTTTCTTTTTGCAGATCTAATCGGAATAGCAGGCAAAAATTAGTCTCAGGCGTACTTTGAATTCTTAAAATTTTACCAACAACAGGTATTTTTTTTTTCATCGTAATTTTCAAACTGACTTTTGCTCATCCATATAATTATCGTTTAAGAAAAGTTTCCAGCTGTGGGAAAATTATTATTTTTTTTCATTCTTTAATTGTTAATGAATTTGTATTTGTGTCAGAGTGTGTATATTAGTGGCGTCTGTCATTGTTAAGCCGTAATTTCTGTTTACCCTCCACCTTACCAAACAGATGCAATGTCTTGTTGTAACATTTACGGCATGACGGCCTAAATATGCATCACACAATAAATGAATGTATGAAGAAACCCTACCCAGTTTAGTGTTTCCCTTTTTTTCTTCTTCTTCTTTTCTTTTCTTCATTAATTTATTAACTGCCCAATTTATACAGGCATTCACATTTCCAGTCATACATTCATTCATCTTTTGCTCCTTCGTTTCTACTCCTAACATTTACAAAGCCAAAGAGTAAGAGAGAGAGAGAGTGAAGTAGGATACAACATTAAAATGAGACAATAATTAATTGATTGTCATTAATACCTGAGCTGTGTGGCGGAACTCTTTGAAGAGAGCATTAATGTAAACACATGAGCAAAAAAAAAAAGGAGAAACAAAAATATTAAAAATAACAACAACAATAAGCGATATTAGTTACATAGAATTCTATTCGTTTATACTCGTATATAGGGGTTCGTTTTAACGAATTTTTAAAACATTTCATGTGTAACATTGTCACAGTCTACCACCATTCATTTATTCGTATAAATGTGTGTGTGTGTGTGTGTCCAATTTAAATTATCCTGACATTTGTGTTACATTATATTACAATGTGTATGTAGTTGTTGTTGTTGCTGTTAATATAATATTTAACCCTCCTTGTTATTTCCCTTATTAAACGTGTATTTTTGATCTGCTTCTTCGTGTCTTCTCATATTTTGCTTGCCATTGTTACAATTGTTGTTGTTACTGTTGTTGTTGTTGTTGCCGTCACATTTTGTGTATTTTAAGTTGAATGTTATTCAACATTACTTTTCCTTTAGCTGTCGCTATTTATCTTTTTCTTTTTTTTTTGTATTTTTTTTGTTGCTGTTTTTCTACCCTAGTTAGTACACAAAAGGGATCCTACTTTATTTTGGTAGGTTCTCTACCATATGTTCAAGTATAATTTGTAATTTAAAAACAGGTGGTAATTTGAAAAATCAACACGTAAGTCTATGTGTTATTGGTAGCATTGGTTCATTATTTTGCAAAAGTTCAGGCTTTTTAAGTCAATCCAAGAATTTCCTTCAGCCATAATTATGCCTATCCCTTTCGGCAATTATGCGGGAATTCCCGTCATTCACTATTCTCTAATTAAACTAATGACGGGAATTCCCGCTGATATTGAAATTTCATTGGATGATGATTTTTCAGGATATTCAAGCTCTAAGGACACCGACGATGCAAGAGATGGTAACGTTGCGAGAACTCCCGTCATCGTGGGAATTCCCGTCATTTGACCCACAGTTAAAAACCATGATTTAACGGTAAAAAGGCGGAAATACCCGCTCTTCATTTTTGTATGGAAAAAATAAGTGATTCTCTTGGTAGCAACAGTTAAATTTAAATGCGGCCGAAAGGGCTATAGAGGACTTTACTAAGCTCTGTTTAACGGGTTGTGTTGCTGTAATCAATTCAAGATGAAAAGGTACGATTTCCTACTAAAAATACTAAAGAAATCTTAATGAAATGAACACCTTCAATGACGTAATATGTCCTACTTTACATTTTTCCTTCCATAGAAGAGAACACCCTAGTCAAGAGAGTAGCGTTGATAATGTAACAGAAAATTAAAAACAATTAAGATTTCATCAAATTCGTTGCCGTAATGCTTATATCACAGTTTGAATCATAAAATCCCATGAGTTTAATTTCAATCACTTCAAAATTGTTCCATTTCTGGAGTGGAGGATGAATAAAGATGACAAGTGGGTCACTTGCCATAGGTTAGGTTAGGTTAGAGGACGTGTACTTGTCAATTGTGACAAGTACAGTACCCGGAGGTCGAATTGACCAATTGTACAACGTCCTAGCTTCTCACTTGCGATAACGTTAAGCAAAAATGATGGTGGTAGAATCATGATAAGCAGGCGTAAATGATGGTAGCCAAGTAGGGACAAACTTGTTAAATGTGTTATGATTGACAGGAATTCTTCAATTGTGAGGCGCTTCTCTATAGTCAAATTACTAATTTGGATTTTTCTGTCAACAACTCCACTGTCTGATGATAGGAATCGAACACAACCTGTCTGATGTGCTCGACAGGCGAGTTCTTATGTTCCACCATAACGATCGCAGGCCATATATATTGTTGATGACTCATTTACACTTCCTATAGCCTGGTTGTAGAGGCAGTGTTGTTGAAATCAAAGTTCACTTGACTATACAGAGCTAACTATTGAGTCTCGATTTACTGGTCTCGATATCAGCATCAGTACTAGGCATTCGAGTCAACCGCGCTTACATACATACATACATAATTAATCATTACAACCGTTTATTCAGGATTACGACCTAGTTTCTCACACGACTTATGTTATGTGCGTTAATTTCACTATGCGACAAAATAAAAAAAATTAAATACACCCGGCTAATGACATAGTGTAGGTTGTGAGTTTTGTTGAGTAGATTACAAAAATATTTTTTTTTTATATTTCTCGAACCCTCCAAACTTTTTTTATTTGACAAAAACTGTTTTTTTTTTTTTACTTTACGCTCAAAATTTCTGGATTACTCAAACATTTCTGACCCGATTTACAAAATATAAATATTGTTGGAAAGGGGAGAGATGGACCTTAAAAACGGTATACACATATCTATTATTCGACTTAATATGCTATGAGATTTGATAAGGTAAACTTGGAAAATTAAAATTTTTTTCATATTTTTCAAGTTTGTCCATTCATAGTAGCAAACTTTAATAAAAAAAATATAGGATAAGTGATAATATAAATGAACTTTTAGTTCAAAATTTTTCAGAATTTTTGATGGATCTTGATTATTTATCACAAAATGTGTCAATATCAAGTTTGAGAAGTTGCCCAATGTTTGCGCAAAGGGAAATAATAATATTTGCAAAAAACGCAAATATTAGCCGACTTCAGGAAGTCGTGCAAACGTGAAATTGATACATTTTGTAATAAACAATCAAGATCCATCAAAAATTCTGAAAATTTTTGAACTAAAAGTTCATTTGATAAGATGACAGTAATATATAAAAAATATCACTCGACTGTTAGACTCTTTAAATAATAACGACGGTAATTTTTGTCCGATTTGATCAAATGATGACTCAATCTTTTCACAAGAGAACAGACTTTAAGAATATTATCACTTATCCTATATGTTTTTATTAAAGTTTGCTACTAAGAATGGACAAACTTGAAAAATATGAAAAAAATTTGAATTTTCCAATTTTACCTTATCAAAACTCATAGCATATTAAGTCGAATAATAGATATGTGTATACCGTTTTAAAGGTCCATCTCTCACCTTTCTAACAAGATTTAAATTTTACGAATCAGATCAGAAATGTTTGAGTAATCCAGAAATTTGTACGTAAAGTAAAAAAAAAACAGTTTTTGTTAAAATATAACAAGTTTGGAGGGTTCGAGAAATATTAAAAAGGTATTTTTGAGTTCTACTCAACTAACTGAACAACGTAGACTATGTAGTTACTCGGGTGTATTTTCACTGTCGCACCGTGTTTTTATACATTAGTGGCGGGACGGGACCTACAGTTTATAGTCGACTCCGAACGACAGATTTTTTGAGAATTTTTATTTTACTCTCAGAGTTTTTGCCACAAATCTGCTGAGAGGAAGTCGCCAAAGAAATATTTTTTTTTTCATATTTCGTTTCAATGTCTGATCTGGAGTTTGAACCGTGGCCTTACGTTTAATGAGCCTACCTACTAGACAACGGCGACTTCTAAGCCGCTTACTAAATTTTAAAAAATCTGGTATTTTTTTTTTGCTTTTTTTTTAACGCATTTGCCCATACCATTAAGGATCTTTTAGTATTTGACCTGCCTGTGGTATCAGCATCAGTTACTGCTTCTTTCATAAATCATGCTGCAAAATACATTCTCTTTCAATCAAACCATAGGAATTGATTTTCAGTGCAATATCTCCAGTTTTCTTAGTTTTGTTGTCCTGTCCAGTCCTCGTATGTAGAGTATCCATACAGTTGCTGCAGATCGTTCATAACTATTTTCCTTGCTTTGTCTTGTTTTGGTTTCTTTCCGTTTTTTTTTTCTGTTACTTTCTCTACGTGACATTTTCGTGCAAATGTCAGGAAATACCATGTCGTTCTCTTGATGATGGGGCCTGTATCGCTGTTGTGTACCGTCATGTTATTTGTTTTCTCTTCTTTTTTCTTGTTATTCTGTGTTGTTGTTGTTACACTAAAAGAAATATCCCGTGAAATGTTTTCCTTTTTTCTTCGTTGTTTTTCTTTGTTTTTTTCGCCTTTTTCAGTTGATGATGGATTTTCATTAATATTTTGGGAATTCTGTTGCGCTGTCTTATTTGTCTCGGAGAGATCAGTTTAATGCCGTTATAATCCTGTTATTGTTATGTTTTGTTGTCTGTATTATGAAAATCTCTTGCTCTCGCTTTCGCTCTCTCCTGTTTTGTGATGTGGACAATTATTGTAGTTGTTGTTATTATTGTTATATACACACACACATACACACAAGCTTCCATTTATCACATAAGCCCTCAAATACTATCACAAAAGAAGAAGAACATGGCCATGGAATGTTAGAAATATTCATGAAAACATTTAAATTAAATAAACACATTAATATTAACGCATAATACACATACACATGTAAATACTGGTAAAGTTATTTGTTTTTTTTTCTGATTGTTGGGCAGGATAGGAAGTTATTTCTTTATTAAATTTCTTTGTAACATAAGAAAATAATGATTTAAGTTCTTGAGAAGTAATTGGAAAACAATAAAGAGGACAAGCCTTGACAAAACATGCGTTGTCGCCGAAGTGGCAAGTCACACTCTTAGTATTGTCGCACTGCACAAGCATACTAACGATGTTGAGTGACACTGCAGAGCACTGCAGTGCTCTATAATGTATTGGACCATCCATCCGGCAATCGACAACGAACTCCTAGAGAAGCACAAGTACAACGAAAAATTTCCTGAAAGAAGTTCCGTTTTATTTATTGTAAGGGGTGATTTTTTAAGAGCTATAGGAAAATTTTTCAAAAAAAAACACATAAAATTCAGAAAAATGCATGAAATCTTTATTTGAATCGATAGTACGGTCCATATATAAATTAATGTTTGAAGATTATTTCATGCAAATGTTGACCGCGACTGCGCCTCAAATGGTCCATCCACTTAGTCCAATTTTGGCATACTCTTTCCAACATTTCGGCCGGTATCTCACGAATAAATGCTTCAATGCGTCAATTGAAGCGGGCTTGTCTGTATAGACATGAGCCTTAACATAGCCCCACAAAAAATAGTCTAAAGGCGTTGAATCGCACGATCTAGGCGGCCAATTGACCGGTCCCGAACGTGAAATAAAATGTTCACCGAACTCGCCTCTCAATAAGTCCATTGTTACGCGTGCTGTGTGCCATGTGGCACCGTCTTGTTGAAACCACATGTCATGCAAGTCAAGCTCTTGCATTTTGGGCAAAAAAAAGTTGGATAGCGCTCACCATTCACAGTTATGTTACGATTCGCAGAATCTTTGAAGAAGTACGGTCCAATGATGCCAAATTCAATGATTTGCAAGCGTTGTTCGTTTGTAAGACGATTCATGGTTAAATTATATACCAAACTGAAGATGTTTGACAGTGAAACAAAACACGAAACGTGCGTGAGCTGTTTAAACCAGTGTTGCCAAAAACATAATAGCTAAAAAATCATCCTTTATTTACTAGAAAATATGACTTACTTACTTAATTGGCCATTAACAACACGTTTAACGAATTTCGGCCTGCCTGAACACATCCGCCCCTACGCCAATTGGTGACACTAATCGATGACAGGGCTTCCTCGATTTGGTCCTTCCAACGCAGACAAGGTCGTCTTCTTTGCCCACTTCCGCAAATCTACGCATTAAATACCCGTCTCGCTAGAGCATTCTCCTCCATTCGAACGACATGGCCGAGCCAGCGCAGCCTCACTGTTGGATCGGATGCGGAAATTATCGCCAACTCGCAACTGGACCGAAGATCTTACGTAGGATTTTTCTCTAGAATACTCTCAAGGCTGCTGCATCAATGCTTTATAGGGTTCATGTCTCTGCGCCAATAAGAAGCACTGGGAGGATGAGTGTCTTGTAGAGTATTAGTTTTGTCGTACGAGAGAGGTCTCTGCTACTCAATTGCCTATTGAGACCATAATAGCACCTGTTGGCAGGAGTGATTCTGCGCTTAATCTCCAGACTGACATCATTTTTGGTGGTAATGGCGAATCCAAGATAAAACATGAAAACATAGATCAGTAGCATTAAATATCGGGTCCGCCATCTAACGTTTTTTTTTTCAACTAGTGCTTATTTCGTGAATGGTAACACTTAGCTCATGTCTGATTTGACAGATAATTAGTTTTATCCTTCCGCTGAACGAATATGGTTGTGTATACGCTTGAACAACGCTGGGAAATATTGCGACAGAAGATGCCGATTTTGGCAAAAAAAATCATCTTTTCAGATGAAGCTCATTTTGATCTTGGCGGGTATGTAAACAAGCAAAATTGTCCGATTTGGGGCACAGAAAACTCGCACGCATACATTGCCGAGGCACCCAAAACGAGTCACTGTTTGGTGCGGATTTTGGTCCAGAGGCATAATTGGGCAATTTTTCTTCGAAAATGAGCAAGGAGTGGCCGTTACAGTCAATGGCGATCGTTATCGGGCCATGTTGAACGAATTTTTGTTCACAAAAATATTGAAGAGGAGGATATTGGCAACATTTGGTTTCAACAGGATGGCGCTACATGCCACACAGCCGAAGCTACACTCGATGTTTTGCGCCCTGTTTTTGAAGATCGCATTATCAGCCGCAGAACTGATGTCGTTTGGCCACCTCGAAGCTGCGATTTGATACCGTTGGACTATTATTTGTGGGGTGCCGTCAAAGATAAGTGTTACGCCGAGACAAGCCAGAGACAATTGACGCTTTAAAGGACAATATTCGTGAAGGCATTGGTGAAATACAGCTACACACAATCGATAATGTGCTTAAAAATTGGACCGATCGTGTAGGCTACTGCATGGCCAGCCGAGGCAGCCATTTGAATGAAATTATTTTCCATTATTAACCGGAAGGATTGTACTTTCAAATAAAAAAAGAAATTTGAGAAAATATTCAGTAGTCTTTTTTTTAAAGAATTTTCAAAAAAAAAAAAGTTTTAGTTTACTGTCATTAGTAAGCATTTGCAAATTGTATTATAAGCGGTCGAAAAGCTTCAAAAAAAAATCTTCAAACCAGCGGCCCATTGAATTTTCTGTATGTCTTTGGTGCTACAAGATTGGCCTCTCGAATCAAAAGAGTGTCTTAGAAAATGTTATGCCCCCGTAATCAGATATTCATTGCTTAGCTAAAATGCTTACAAATCAGTTCATAATTTTCTTCTTTTCTAGCCCACTATTCAGCCTGTAATCCAGTGAGTCAAGAACACATTCTTTATTAATTAGGGAGACTGTCATGTTGTGTTTTCGAATCAACAGAATGCCACAAATTCATAATTTGTTTCAAAAAGTTTTTCTTTTTTTTTTCCGTTTTTTTTTCTTCTCCAAAATAGCGTGTGAGTGTGTGTATTGTAAATGTGTTATAAGATTTGTTAGAAAATCTAATGTGGCACTGGCACTGGCACTGGCAGTGACTGGGACTGAAGCAGTAGTAAAACAGCAGTCATTCCATCCAATCAGCCAGAGTCAGCAACAGTAGCCAGTTGTTGTTGTTTTGTTGTTTTTGTTTTTAATGTCCATGTTTCATAATCATATTTGACATGTTGCTTTAATACAAAAACAACAACAACAACAGCTGAAAAGTAACAACCAAACTCGTGATAAAGAAATCAAAACTTCTGTGAGTCACTGTTGAAGAGAAAAATGTTGTAAAGAAAATAACCGACCTTCACAGCCATTTAGATTGGCTCACACATACGCACACTCATTTATAAGGAGAACACAAGTATGATTTTTAAATATGAGAAAAGATTATAAATATTTATAAACACACACACGCACCCATACGCTCACACAGACACGAGCACATTAATTTTCATTTGTTAGGCGTTTATCACACTCGCACACCGAGTGTTAATTGAAAACGATTTTTCACGAAATGATTGAACGAACAAATGAACGAACATGACGATCGTTAATCGAAATATTATGGCGCTGATTAGAGCATGCATGAGGTGGTGGTAGCGCCATACAGACGTTCGTACACGTTGTGTTAGAAAATGTCAAATGCCTTCAAGTTACCACAGATAGGGGTTAAGGTGGTGGAAATTCAAGAGACAGACTGTTTTGTTTGAAGAGGAGTCAATAAAAAGATGAAAATTTCTTTGAATTTATTTACTCAAGACTAATTGGCGTTTGACAAGAATGCTGGACTCATAATTGGGTGAATATTTTTGGAGAGACTTTAAGAAGAGTGAAAAGATTAAATTAAAGCGGTTTTTAATGACTCAGTATTGCAATCACAGCGACTGTGTTTATGCCACTTTTAAATTCTTTCTTTACTTGCTATGTCGGGGTACAACTTGCCTGCCTTTCGGTACAACTTGCCTGTATTTGGCTGCAACTTGTTTTTCATTCACTTGGTGAGAAACAATCACGTCTTCCTGGTATAATCTATTGTGGCCTTGGAACAGTTATTCTTTCTCTGTGTTTTTACCCATAACGCGATCTATTAGCTCCTTATCAAGGGATCGGTTTCTTCACCAAAGTGAATTGCCTACTATTCTTAAGCTACACTGTGATATACAAGAACAATACACATGTATGGGGAACAATACACATGTGTGGTGAACAATACACATGTATGGTGAACAATACACATGTATGGTGAACAATACACATGTATGGTAAGCGATTCTGTTGCCAGATAAATTCCGCCGATTAATTCTCGATGCCCATCAGATATTACAGTGCTTTGACATTATAGATCAATGTTATTTTTTATACCAAATTTTCTTAAGTTTTTTTGTTATAGAATCTATTAAATAAATAAAAATAAATAAAATAAGCCCAAGTTAGAGACCTCGATCAAAGATTTATTTCAAGTCTATATGATAATCATTTGCATCTCTATACCACACTACTATCAAGGCGGCTGGAGACTGGCTAAGGCAAGATGAGGTTTCTACAAATTTATTGAATATCTATACGGATAAGCCGTTCCTCGTTCCCAAAGAAAGAAATACTCCCGACTAATACGAGTCTCTAAAGGCCTAGATTATAAAGACAAGTTTAGGGGCTCTTAAGTTGGCCAGGGCTGGCACCAATGGATTTGAAGTCGAAAGAAATAGTAGATGGGCGACTGAGAGTAACTGATGTACGATCAGGTTCTAACATAGCCTTACTAGCCTTACTTGCTTCTTGGAAGTCATGCATGGCACATAAACATAAGCTACTACAACTACTGCCCACGGAAGAGAATAAAGAGGAGAGGATAGTACGCCTCCATTCTCACTGACTTGCTTTCCCTAGAAGACGCCTAGCGAAGATGGTTTATAATTCTGTGGAGGACCTATCTGATGACTCGAATTTTAAAATAGAAAACTGTTTGGGCTTCGTAGAGCACAGATTAAATCTACGCTGCAGATCGTATCTATTTGTTGTCAAGTGTTATCACAATAGACCTGGAAACCTAAACTAACCTCAATTACAATCTTAAATTTTCTCATAATTTTTCCTTTAAGAGAAGTAGTTGAACTCATTTCTCGAAATCTTAACTTGTGCTCTTCAAATCTGCCGGTTGCAGCTGCTAATAGCTTTTTGGACAGAATATTTGTAGCATGCACTCAAAAGTGTATCCTCTTTGTGGATTTTCGCAAGCGTTTTTCTCACTTTTCTTATGTAATAAGCAGTAATGAGCCCAACACTTTATTATTATGGAATCCGCTTGTGTGGCTTTATTTTGCATAGCAGCGTACAGTGTTTGGCTACTCCTTTAGGTTAGGACCACTTCAGTCACGATCATGATCACTTCCACGCAATTGTAAAGTTGTAAAGATTCCCTAGTCGAACAATACCGAGTACATCTAAGTAAGCTAGTAAGATATTGTTACGCAGATCGAAACGACCTAATATCGTTTCACACAAAAACAACAAACAAAAGCTCCCAGCTACACTAACACATCTGTACATCGAACCATTTATAAGTAAACCAACAACAACATCAGTATGAGTATGAGAGAGATGGATAACGCAAACACAACGAACTTGTTACAAGCAACGAAACAACAAACTGCGAATACGTTGCAAAAGAATTCTCGAGAATGCGAAACCCCGAACATTCCACTTCGAGAACCATCATCAGACTGATTCGTGCGCATATAAAAAGGCAAGACAAAGCGGACAACGAGTAGTAAGAATTCAGTCAGCCTTCTGTGAAGTTGCGTGTGAACAAAACAGTCGTGGTTTAAAGATATCCGTTGTGAGCAGTATAGCGAATAGTTGTGTGTGAATAATAGCGAACAAGCAATTATTGTTGTATCAGTTAAGTGTGAACAGTGGCACAAAAGTAGTGTGAACAATAAAGAGAGTTTAATTGAAATAAAACACATATTTGTTTTTACTTGGTTTGCAATTAACGAACTCATATTTAAACGTTTTTAAAAAGGTAAAAACGTAACAATATTTTACGCTGGCCTGATACTGGGTTAGATACCAGAAACACGAAGGTAATCTGGTTTCTGGTGTGCTAGCAATGCCTGACTCGAAATTAGATCATTTGAGTAATTTTTCTTTAGTGTTTGAATGAGTCGTAAGAATAGCGATCCAGGCAAAACTGTCTGTACAGTGTAGATACCAGAGATCAACAACGAGTATTCAAAAATATGAATAGAATCGAATCATACTCATAATTTCTGATACTTATACGTATGAGTAGAGGCTTATGAATCAAACATATTTCGAATGGTATGAGTTTGATGTCGAACGTTGTACGCATACTCATTGCAACCATTGTACTTATAAATCAACGTTGTAGTGAGTATGAATGAATCAGAGTACATAGTTAAATTTCAATTGGGCAATTCACACGACTTTGTATCGTGTATGTTGTATTGAATACACTTGGTTGTTTGTGAACGCTCAATGCTATGCTGTATTGTGTATTTCGTATTCCAAATGTATTTTTTTTGGCATTCAAACAATTTGATAGCACGAAACCAATACAACTTTTAAAAACATATGAAAAAATGTGTATAAGTGTATCGGATTTTTACATGAAAATTATCAACAACAATCATACACTGTTGTATAATCGTCCAACAATACACTCAATACAACGATACAACGGCTTGTGTGAATTGCCCAAATATTTTTGACTCTCACTTATACTCAAAATTTCATGAGTGCTTATGAGTAGCGAGAAAACGATTCATTGCTGATCTCTGGTCAGAACTACTTCAGTCACGATCATGATCACTCCTACGCAATTATCCTTGCAAGTCAAATATCCTTGCAAGTCAAGTATCCTTGCAAGTCAAGTATCCTTACAAGTCAAGTATCCTTGCAAGTCATAGATTAAGATTCTCTGCAGAGTAGAGATACCACAGATCGACCTATTGTGGCTTTATTGTTGGTCTTTGTTGGCCAACTGCGTGTGACTCTAATTACACCCAGGCAAACCTGCTTCCGAAGACCCTGTCTGATTGTTTTCTAGCGACCTGTTGTTTCACTTAAGGCAACCAAATAAGCTGTTGTAATCAGTTTTTTTAAGTTCAAAACGATTGCCGTGAGCTAACCCACTCACTGAATAAGATTTGGAATGATAGTGCCGGCAGTAAATCCATTAAATGCTGACAGTGGTATTTCGTTTGTAATTTTAATTTTCCTCGAGACTTTTAAACAATTTTCAATCGATAATTTGTGTTTGTGTGTGTGTGTTTAATTTTAATTTCCTTTACATTTTAAAATAGAATGTCGTGTTGGTTGTTTTTCTGAGTTATTGTTGTGGTTATTTTGAGATATTTTATGATGTTGTTGTTGTTGCTGTTGTTTCTTGTAAGAATTTAAAAGATAATTTGATTTAAAAGCATAACCAGCCAACCACCAGCTATTTCTTATTTACCATGTTATTGTTTTTGTTGTTGCTGTTGCTGTGGTAATGGAGGCTGTTATAAATAAAAATCTCTTGGAAATCCATACCCCTAATGAACTTAAAGAATCTGAAACTCTGGCAAAAAAAATGAAAACAAAAACAAAAAATATGGCAAAAAGTGTAACCACAGCAACAATTGCCACAAAACAACAAAAAAAAAAAAAAAAACAGAAAACAATAAAGAATACGAGTCAAGAAACATGGAATTCATGCGGTGTGGTATGAACACAATAAATCTAATGGAACAGTTTTTGTTTTTTGTTGTTTTGTTTGTTTTTGTTTTACACAACAAAGAAACAACAAAGACGCAGCAAAAGAAGGCAAAAAAAACATGCATCTTTAGGAATGCAGTTTAATAAGTAACAATTGCAACACAATAACAGCAGCAAGCAACAGCAACAAGCAGCGGCAACAATGTTGTGTGTTGTACACTATCATCTCTTATAGTGTGTCTATGGGTGTGTGTGTGTGTGTGTGTCTTGAAACTGGTTTATTTAAACACAAGATTTTTTCCTTCTGTACGTACTTCCTTACAACATGCAAGGCACAGTGCCTACCAGTACTACTACTGCTCGTCGTATCAGACACATTCGTTTGAAGCTGACAACTAGTGATGTTGGTTGTTGGCTGCTGTCGGGAACTCTATCCTGTTACCGGTCTTCTTTTGCGTTTGCCTTTGTCGTCTTATTTTGGGCTTTGTTTTCTTTTTCTTTTTGCTTTCGGTTTTTATCAGAGCTCTCTGCTATATCATGCAACACCACTAGTGCGGATCAACAAAAGATCCCACAGCAACAGCAATGGCAATAGCAACGGCACTAGCAACCCTTTTTCTTTATATTTCTTGTTGGGAAAATCAACGACTATGAAATAAGCGGAGATGGCAAGAGGGTAAATGACTGAGTAACCAACTAACTGACTCACCCGTTCGTTGTATTGCATTGGTTGCACACTAGTCGTTTGGTATTGTTGTTGTTGTTGCTGTTACGCTATGCTTTGCTTTGCTGTTGTATCTTTGTCTGCCATCTTCTTTGGTGGGAATTCTTTTACAGTCAGTCGTTTTTGCCTACTGTTTCTTCCTCTTATCTCTTTGTTTTGAACATTCTTTTTTGTTTTTTTGTTTTTGCTTTTCTTTTTGATTCATGTTGCAAAAATTTGGCCCAATTGCACAACAACGTCACTGTCTATGTAGGCATCTTCCAAAAAAAAAAAAAAAAAAAAAAAAAACGCTTTAACACAGCCCACCAAAAATTCATTTAAACAATATCGAGCAGTTTTTAAAGTCCCATTATATAAATGGACGTATAATTTTAACTCTCACTGTACCACAGCGAATACAGCAATAATATGTGCACGGTTGCAACAGAGGAAAACGATGCAAACAAAAAAAAGCGAAAGAAATAAAAACCAGTTTGACTAGTACAAGTAGAGCACTATTAAAGTTGCATCGCTCTCATCTTCATGTTAGTAGTGTTGGTGGCATGGATGATGGCTTAAAAGATTCAGGCGGTTGGGTTCAACGTTGTTGCTTCATTTCATATATCACTAGTCAAGTTAAGTAGTTGTAATCGCAGAAGGCCATTACCGTCAATGCAAAAAAAAATTAAAAAAACAGAAAATAAAGAATTGAAATAAGAATCCAAAGAAAATATAATAAAAATTACATACGAGGGTTACCAGTGTTAGACTGGGCATAGAATGCGAGATAAACTATTTAAATCCTGTTTATGAAAATCAATTCCATGAAGAATGTTGATGCTTCAAGAAGAAGAATGTTGATGCTTCAAGAAGAAGAATGTTGATGCTTCTTCAGGATTTTGAAATCGATAGGCCTCTACATGCTGCTAAACTGGTTCCTACTGTGCTTTTCGCTAAGCAGGTGGCCAAGTTTACTGCGACTAGACTTAATGCTCTCTCTCGTTGGCACATTGTGCCTTCTCCACTATTCTGGAGGTTGATCCGGTGGCCCCTGTGAACATGGACTATCTCCCTGTTGAATATTGTCTTGACAGATGTTTCCACGCTGTGATTCCGAGTAGGGATAACTGGAATCCTAATACGATCTTCCCCCCGGAAGTCCTGGATATATATACCGACGGCTCTAAACTCGATAATGGGGTTGGAAGCGGTGTCTACTCTGGGAAACTGGACCTGAATATTTCTCTCCGTCTACCGGACTACGGCAGCGTGTTTCAGGCGGAGGTGATGGCGATCTACCGGGCCGCTCAATGGATCCTCGTCAACGATGCTCTTTTCACTCGCGTCTCGGTCTTTTCTGATAGTCAGGCCGCGATAAGATCTCTATCGGGTTTCGTGAATAACTCTAGGATCGTTAGGGAATGTCGCCGCTGTCTCGACATTCTCTCGGGGCGCTTCACCAGTGTCTCTCTAGTGGTGTGGGTTCCTGGGCACAGTGATATTCCGGGAAACTGTAGGTCCGACGAGCTCGCTAGAGCTGGTGCGCTCCTTCCGGAATCCTCTTCTGTTGAATTGGGTATGCCACTTGCCGACCATTGTGCGGAAGTTCTTTCGGGACACCAACCTATCCTGGGTCAATGAGGTGTCCTGCTCCTCCGCTAGACTCTCCTGGCCCAAGATGGATAGAAGGCCTACCAACCGATTACTTGGTCTCGGTCGTGATGGCATCTCGTCTACAGTGGCCGTGCTTACAGGTCATTGCGTCATGGGTAGACACGCGGAAAGAATGAGGCTCCCTTTCAACGACTTCTGCCGTGGTCGCAGGTCCGCTGAGGAAGAGGAGACTGTTGTTCACTTTCTTTGTCAGTGCCCGTCTCTTGCTAGGTGTAGATATAGGTTATTTGGCGCCCCATTCCTTGTCAGCTTAACGGAGCTATCATCTATTGACATCAAGGATATAGCTTCTTTCATCAAACTTTCTGGCTGGTTTTCCAGTGCGGGGTAGTCGTGCTTTTGTTGTGCAGCCCTTGCGCTGACCAACTTCTTCCTTTTCCTTGACTTTGGTGGAACTTGGTTAGTACAGGGACTGCGTTCACCCGTGGCATCACAACGGGCCGCTATGCGTGCTCAAGTGAGCTTTGTGATATTCAAAGCTACCACTCCGACCTAACCTAACCTACATGCTGCGGGATATTTTTTCTAAATGAATGTATTATGCACAGATAGAGATATGTATATAACTAGAGCATTAGAAACTTTACAGGAGTGTAACTACAAGCATTGCGCATTTATTTATTCGGGCTAAACCTTTTTGTAACTCTTACAAATCCAAAGAGCCTAGCAGATCAGTTAGTCTACTAGTCAGAAGGTAATATTGAAATGCAAGCAATTGCCTTCTCCATCTCTAAATCATTCCTACTTCAACAGAACCCTTTAAAGTAAAGAAACAATAATTATTCTTGTGTGAATCCCAATCAATAACCATATGTATGGGGAGCCTCTACGGATGTTGGTGTTTTCTATCACAGAGGTGCCAGATTCATTATGACGTCGTACATACTGGTTCATCTATCTATGTTTCAGTGCTATAGCCTTAATCCCGCATTTAAACTTCGCTCTATGCACTTTTTCCTCTTTAAGCACCTCATAGCTCTTGAACAGTTTCTCTAGGGAAATCTCTTGCTTGGTGTATGAATGAGAATCACACACCTTGGCTTCACAGATCGTAGCTATAGAACCACACACACACACGAGAATGTCTGACAGTTTTGCTTGGATAACTATTCTTACGGCTCATTCAAACTCAAAAGCAAAATCACTCAAATCACCCAATTTCTAGTCAGGCAATCAAGAGTCTGGCATTTGCTAGCACACCAGCAAAGAGATTACCCTCGTGTTTCTGGTATCTAGGACAGTATCGTTAGCTTTCCTAGAGATATACGGCATTGTTTGACTAGCTAGAGCATTGCAAACTCTTTCTCCAAAGCCGGCATAAAGGAATGACTGTCATTAAGAGCATCTTAACCAGTTTGCAGTTCCGTGCATAGCTTCTATTACTACCTTTAAAATGCAGGCCATCATCTCATCTACTCTTTTGATGTAGAAACCCAATTAATTGCGTAGCTGCAGGCTGTCAGCTCCAACCATATCATTGGCAGAGCGTGTTTAGTCAGTAGAAAGCATAAGAACTTGGAGCGATTAATCGATTGCCAATATAAATAGAAATTGTGGTAACACACCCTGGACACTGATACAGGGTGGGCCAAAAGTCACGAAGGGGTTTAATCGTTTAATCGTTCTTGGGAATCTCGTGGCTTTAGTTCTTGCACTAACTGCAGCTTGTATGGGAAAAGATGTAAATTTCCCTTTAATATTCGGCGTAAAGACCGCCGAGACATTTGCAGCTCAGCAGAGCGCCTTCGAGTTGATGTTTCAGGATTCTCCTCAACACTCTCCAGAACGCGTTGAATATTTGCTTCATTAATTACAGAATGTAGTCTTCCGCTTCGTAGAAGATCCCTTAGTGAGCCTTGTTCCTGAAAACGTGTCACTAATTGATTCGGATGGTGAATAATTCCGCACATTAAAATGACGACGATAGGCTCGTTGAGTTTGAATTATTGATCGATGATGTTCAAAATAAAGTTCTATGATTTTGGTTCGCTGGCTAACGTTGTAACCTTCCAAAATTAATCTCCCAGACTTATTTTACAAGTCCTAAAAAGAAAAATAAAAAAAAAATTAAACTAGAAAAGTTATTAATTTTTCAAATCCCTTCGCGACTTTTGCCCCACCCTGTACTTACACTCACATATCCCGACAATGGGTAGGACAATTTTTCACTAACGATTAGGGCCAAAGGACAATTTCATTTGAGGGGAAGTCTCCACAACCCAAAGCAGATCGCCCTAATCGGTGGGAAGAAATTCTATACTCTGTGCTTAGCTTAGATCTCTCTGACATGGTTGACCCTAGTGGCAGTGGCTGAATCATTACCGAATGACATGATAAGACAACGACTCCTACATGAGGGATATAGGAACTATCCTTACCACTGGATAAGTGTATAGGATGTCAACAAAACATTACAAGACCGTGCAACACACAGCTTTAAACTCTCGCAGCCATTTTTTAGTTGCTTCTTGCCAGAGTTTCAAACACAGTTGTGCTATAAGCTCAGTTTCCACAACTGGCTGAACGAAACAATTTTTGGTGGGGTTCACAATTGATTTGGAATTTTCCGACCCTTTTGAGTTCTCTGTATTACATGAGATATGCCTATAAGAGCAAAGCCTTCCAAGTATCTCTTCCATTCCATTCAAAACAGGATCAGTTTAAGGTTTTCTTAATCAGGCATACGTAAAAAATCTAATTTGCTTTGTCTTTTGCTTTGAAATTTATTTACCTACCCTCGTAACTGTAGCATAAAGATGCCACAGTCAGTCAACAATATTTATCATAAACTACACACACACACACAGTCAGTATAAGTGCTCATGAACTTATAAGAAGAGCCTATAAAATCTAAAGAGAAATAATTTTTAATGAGAATATCTAGTGTATGTAAGCACTATGTTTGTGTAAGTGTATGTGTGTGCTTTTACAGTAATTTCCTTTTTGAAGGCTTTCATTTTTTTTATTTCTTTTTTTTTTAAATTGTGATTGCTTTTCATACTGTTGCTACTGCTACTCTCTACGTACGATTCCTTTTGTTTTTTAAATGTAATGTGTGTGTGTGTGAGTGTATGTGTGTGTGCAAAATATAACATGTAATTAGAAGAGAATATTTTTTTTTGTTTGTCTCTTCTTCTTCTTATTGCAGTTTTGTTTTGTTTTTAATTCGGCTCATAGAACAGTGTTGGCAACTGCAATAGAAAATAAACAATTGGTTGGTTGGTCGGTCGGCCTGTCGCATTATTGCAAAATTTATTGTCTCGCAATTCCTTTTGATTGCTGGTGAACGAAAAATAACAAGAAAATAAACGTTAAAATCGAAATTATTTGTAAAATATTGTTGCCGTAATGGAAAAAATAATAAGTTCCTTGCTTTAATTGTCCAGAATAATAGTGAATATAAGGTGTAGTGAGAAGATAAAATCAATTGATTTTGTTATGAAATTTAAGGTCTCATAAGGAATTTAAGAAAATATATTGTAAACACTTCTTTGATAAGTTTTTTTTTTACCAGTTTGTAGGTGGTTTGTTGGTTTCGAGACTAGAGGATAGCTGATAACTGTGGTAGCACAATGGGCCCAATGCGGCCTTCTTCTACCTACCTACCTACCTAGGTGCTTTTTTTTCTTCAAAACTACACACATTGATGTGCAGAACTCAGCCTTTGTAGTCTGTTCTGTGCAAATTTCACAGTGTATAGAACTTGTCAAACCAAACTTCAAACTTCAATCAGTTCTTTCTATCGATGTTGTGTGTTTTGGCGTTCTTCCAATTACACCAAGTTCAGTTACTTATTATCTAATGCTGACTCTATACGTAGTCTTTGTCTCATACAATTTGGTAATGGCCAAGCTCTATTACCATGTCACAGAGTGGATTTGTGACATGAGATTTTTGATTGAAATTAAGAACTTTTGTGCAATTAATAGCTGGCGATTAAGACCTTCAGAATGCCAAAATTTAATTGTGCTTTGCTCATTCTCTAAAGAGATAAAATATCTTGGAGTTATTCAGACAGCTTATAGCCAGTCATTGGACCAATGCCGCAATTGTCAAACAGTTCATTAGCCATGGCTGTGTCATTTGATGGAATAAAAATAAATAAGGTTCAGCATGTCTGAATATTCTCAGCAGATTTCTTGCAAAAACTCTCAGAGTAAATAAAAAAGTTGCCATGAAAAGTTTCTCAAAAAAATTTGTAGTTCGGAGTCAATTTTAAATTGTAGGTCCCGCCGTTCATGGATATAAATTAACACACACAACACATTAAGTGGTGTTGGAAATTAGATCCATAATCCGACTGAAGGGTTGTAATGACCAACTATGTATGTATGTATGTACCAGAGATCAGCAATGAATCGTATTTCCGCTACTCATAGGTACTTATGAAATTTTGAGTATGAGTGAGTCAAGAGTATTAAAATTCAACTACTCTGATTCATTCGTATTCGCTACAACATTGATTTATAAGTATAGGTTCCAATGAGTATGAGTACAACGTTGACATCTAACTCACAACATTCGATTCATTGTTTGATTCATACGCCTACTCATTCAGATTCATAAATTTAGAAAAATACTTATAATACTTACGAATGATTCGAGTCACTCGAATCATTCATCAAAATTTACAGTAGTAGTTATTGTTGCATTTACAAAAGAAGAGAAAAGAAAAGACAAAGACAGCAAGCAAAGCACACACACAACCTTCTAGCGAGTATTGTGGTGTTCGTACTCGAATCATACTTATTTTGTGCTTCGTGTATATGTTGAATTATGGAGAGTCGAAATCAACAACATCGTGCGTATTGTTAAGTATGAGTACGATGAGTATTTCTAACTTTGAATATGAGTAGTATGAGTATGATATTAAAATAAGTATGAATGCGTATAAGTAGCTGAAATTATAAGTATGACTCGAATCTACTCATCGTTTTGAACACTCGTTGCTGATCTCTGGTATGTACATATGTGTCTGGGCATGGTGACATTCGCTTAAGGGAATCGGGCACACGGACATGTTCCGGAGCTTTAGAACAATTCACAGAGTACTTGGTTTCTGAGGCCATATTAATATGTGGTTTCCGATTGAAAGAGTAGCGAACTTTGAATTCCTGTTGCGATGTTTATTTTCTCAGATCGATGGAAACAAAATGCGATTGCTAAGGTGCTAAGGTCTTCAATTATGACATCAAGTTGGAGTTGGATTATGAGCTAGATGGCAATTACAGCGTTTTTCAGACGTTGATCTTTACAGTATGGAAGATAATTAAAACCGTAGTCGGCTTTGCTACTTCAAAATGCATTGACGTTGACAATGAAAAGTTTCTGTAAGTCACCAGTTGGTCGTAATTGCAGGAACTTTATAGATGACTTTTCACCAAATAGGATTAGTTTCTATTGGATTACATTTCACACGAATATTCTTAGAAAAGAGAAAACTAATAGACTTGCTGTATGAGGTTCTCATTGGTAAGTAGTCGCCGTAGTCTAGTAGGTAGTGTATTGGCTTATTAGACTGAAGGCCCGGGTTCAAACCCCAGGTCAGACATCAAAACGAAAATATGAAAATATTTCTTCGGCGACTTCCTCTCAGCAGATTTCTGGCAAAAACTTTGAGAGTAAATAAAATTGCAATGAAAAGTTTCTCAAAAAACTGTCGTTCAGAGTCGACTTTTAACTGTAGGTCCCGCCATTCATGTGTAAAATTAACACACACAACATAAGTGGTGTGAGAAGCTAGGTCGTAATCCTGACTGAAGTGTTGTAATGACCAATTATGTATGTATGTATACGATAATGATTGCTCCTGTAGTCAACAACTTAGAACAACAAACACTTTCTCTCTAATTTTTTTTTGTTTGTTTTGTTTCTGTTTGTGTTTACAAATATTTTTTAATTCTGTTGACATTTTAAACACACTTAATAAATGTCATTTTATTTCTTAATATTTTCATTTTAAATAGTCATTCTTAACATCACAGATAAGAGCCCAGGTGTTTTGTACTCAAAAATGTCTTTTTGAAACTTCTTTACAGAGGCCAATCGTTCGCATACTACACACACACTCTGTCCAAATATTTTCTATCTTTCTAGTCAGTGTGGGGGACGAGGTGTGAAGGTTTTATTAAATTTTTAAACACCCTGTTTGTGTAAACGGTTATTTCTGTTGTTGTTGTTGTTGTTTTGTTAATTAAAAGCCTACAAAATTCTACACTTCCATACCCCACACACAATTTAATGAGCCCATCATTGTCCATAAATCAACCAGAAATTTTTAACCTTTAGAAGCGTAGAGAGTGACAAAAAGTCAATTAAAAATTGTGTTGTTTGTTTGGTTTGTTTGGTTTGTTTGGTTGTTTGATTGTTTGTTTTAAGTAAACACTGTAATAGGGAATAATAATAACAACAACAACTACACTGGCTGTAGAATAAAGAAAAACAGAAAAAAGAATTTCAAAATAATTATACTCAACAGCATACACACACACACACACACACACACACACACACACACAGATACAGTAGAGGAAACAATTATGGAGACACCTAACGTAGTTCTTAATGGAATGTTGATGCCATAAATTCTAACATATTTTAACGTTTTTTCATTAAGAAATACTATCGTATGACATAGAAAGGCTTGCCTTAGTTTATACGCCTTCAATGTCAGCAAATTTTCTTGTGATTGATCGTTTAATCATCTTCGATTAACGTAACGTTCAATGACATTAAGGCCTTCTTCGGATTACACTCTTTGGAGTAGTAATTTTGACCAAAAGACATATTTTAGTGCCTATCATCTGCATAAGATGGCCATTTAATGTCTTCCACGAACACCGTTGTCCTGACGAACCTCAGGATACTGTTTGGTGTTAGTAAACCTTGGATAAATACCCGGGTATTGCTTTGTAAAGTTTATTTACGTTACACAAGTTCTAAGTATGAATTTTGATGACTCGTTCGTCTCATCACAGAATCTGCAACGATCTGAAATGATTTCTATCCTGCAAAAATGTTTTTGAAAAGCTTAGCAAACTCTCAAGCTATTACGAGATAGTATGATGCAAGACTCCAATCTCCACCCACTATAATTATAAAGCAAAAGTTTCGATTGTCTCAAACCCATCTGAAGTAAGCAGAGTTTTCTCCTCTCTCTTTACTAACCATATTCCTTTCGACTCCTCTTCCTTTTCAACAGAAAGTTTCTGATCTCACCATTTCATGTAATTTCACTAAGAGCTCGTCAGAACCCTCATCGGAAAGCTGTAGTTATACTGACACTTATTATTTCATCTCTACTGTCTAAAGATTCTGGAATAACTTGAACTATGTATATCCAAGAGATCTTAATTCTACAATGTGTGTGAAGATAAATTCGAATTTGAAAATCCAAGACACAATCCATAAATTTTAGCAGCGCCACATTTTGCGTTAACAGAGTAAAATTTTCTCTTAACAGAACAAAATTTGCTCTTAACAGAGTACTGTTAGCTATTTAACAGTATCCATCTGAACAAGCCCACTTGTTTAGAAGCTAACCTTTGGACAAATACTAGGTCTATGAGTATCATATCATACTCAAAGGAAGGTTTCAAGGCATCTTAATAAAGGGTCCGCCAAATAAATTTTTTTTTTTTTTTGAAAATGCTTTAAAAAAAAACTACTGAATATTTTCTCAAATTTCTTTTTTTTATTTGAAAATATAATCCTTCCGATTAATAATGGAAAATAATTTCATTCAAATGGCTGCCTCGGCTGGCCATGTAGTAGCCTACACGATCGGTCCAATTTTTAAGCACATTATCGATTGTGTGCAGCTGTATTTCACCAATGGCTTCACGAATATTGTCATTTAAAGCGTCAATTGTTTCTGGCTTGTCGGCGTAACACTTATCTTTGACGGCACCCCACAAATAATAGTCCAACGGTATCAAATCGCAGCTCCGAGATGGCCAAACGACATCAGCTCTGTGGCTGATAATGCGATCTTCAAAAACAGGGAGCAAAACATCGAGTGTAGCTTCGGCTGTGTGGCACGTAGCGCCGTCCTGTTGAAACCAAATGTTGCCAATATCCTCCTCTTCAATATTTTTGTGAACAAAAATTCGTTCAACATGGCCCGATAAAGATCGCCATTGACTGTAACGGCCACTCCTTGCTCATTTTCGAAGAAAAATGGCCCAATTATGCCTCTGGACCAAAATCCGCACCAAACAGTGACTCGTTTTGGGTGCGTCGGCTTTTCAATGTATGCGTGCGGGTTTTCTGTGCCCCAAATGCGACAATTTTGCTTGTTTACATACCCGCCAAGATCAAAATGAGCTTCATCTGAAAAGATGATTTTTTTTTGCCAAAATCGGCATCTTCTGTAAGTCGATCGCAGGCCCACTTACATAACATACATACATAATTGGTCATTACAACCCTTCAGTCAGGATTACGACCTAGCTTCTTACACCACTTGTGTTGTGTGCGTTAATTTTATACATGAGTGGCGGGACCTACAGTTTAAAGTCGACTCCGAACGACAGATTTTTTTTTTTTTTTGAGAAGCTTTTCATGGCAATTTTATTTACTCTCAGAGTTTTTGCCAGAAATCTGCTGAGAGGAAGTCGCCGAAGAAATATTTTCATATTTTCGTTTTGATGTCTGACCTAGGATTCGAACTCGGGCCTTCAGTCTAATAAGCCAGCACACTACCTACTAGAGTACGGCGACTTCCGCAGGACCACTTAGCGAAGCGAAAACGCATTGGATGGTCAATTGGCTTCAACAATACACAGAACCATATTCGTTCAGCGGAAGGATAAAACTAATTATCTGTTATCTAATTATCAGACATGAGCTAAGTGTTACCATTCACGATATAAGCACTAGTTAAAAAAAAACGTTAGATGGCGGACCCGACATAATCAGCAACATAGTCACATACAAAGTGATATGGTATCGTGAAATATGGCTTTGAAACTATCAAACTTTTGATTGAAAATTCTCTAAAAGATCAGTGGCCATTTGGGAATATATAAGAAATAGTACACCATGTAGACGATATGCAAATGGTAGGCCAGAAGGTCTCCTCTCAAACCGTGGTCGTGGGATAGCTGGAATAATTTTTAGAATTTAATTTTATGTTAATAGTTTGCAATAATTGCAAAGTCGAAGACTAATCTACTTATTGCCTCTGTTAATAGCAAAGTTTACCCTGTTAGAGGCAAGAAGTGGCGCTGCTAAAACTGTGGGTTTGCGTCTTTGGTTATGTAAATGGTGGGCCAGAAGTTCTCCTTTCGAATCGTGGTCGTGGGATAGCTGGAATAATTTTAGAATTTAATTTTATGTTAATAGTTTGCAATAATTCCAAAGTAGAAGACTAATCTACTTATTGCCTCTGTTAAACAGCTAACAGTGCTCTGTTAATAGCAAAGTTTACCCTGTTAAAGGAAAAAATTGGCGCTGCTAAAAGTGTGGGTTTGCGTCTTTGGTTATTCGAATTTATCTTAAACAAATATAATTCTCTACAGGTTTTCCAACTTTTTCACTACGAACGACTAATTTGTCTTTAAGAAGTGGAATAAGAAACACTCTTCCTCTTCTACAGGTTATTGGCATTTATTTAAGAGCTAGTTTGGTGCGGCTTATATTTGTCATCGTATGTCAGTGTCAATATTTAAAATGTATTTCGAATTTTAATTTTGGGATTGATGATTCAAATGCTTGACTACAAACAAACCATGTTCGACACCAAGAGAAGGCAAAAAAAAGACGAATTTCATCATGGTTTACAAATTTCCTCTCCAAACAACTAATCCAGAGAGGAGCCCCCTAGTCTCTCAAAATATGGAAAATTTTCTAGAAGAAAAAAACAAAAACAACTTATTAGGAGTTGTAATATGAGTTCAAAAGGTAACTTAAGAATATAATTCCGTATAATTTTCAACAAACCAAAAACTCTAAATGTATTAACGAACATCTCTTTTTTAAAATCCTCCCTTGGCAGATGTTGTTTAGGGATCAATTACATGATAATTGTTAGTTGTACTCCCCTGCATGTTGACAGATTTCAAGTGGCAACACTTATACGGTAATGATAGGGATACGCCAAGACAACAAGTGTTAATTGGATTTGGAGTTCATGTTGAAATCATTATGAAAATGATCTTGTCAACAACATTTACAAGAGACATGTTTCAAAACAAATATTAGATGTTTACACAGAGAGAGAGAGAGAGAGAGAGAAAAAGGAAAACATGGAAATTATTTTTAGAAAAGAACAAAAAGAGTTTGAACAAGAATTTGAATGTTTGAATAGACAGGCATCTGTTGTGTCAATAACTTCTTGAGTAGTTGTCAAATAAACCAAAGTAATGAACTGCTAAGTAAGGTATTTAAATAAAGAATTTAAATATTTAATAGAAAATCAATTTACCTGCTTAACGGGAATGATTTGAAAAGCTAGTTTCAGATAAAATACGGGGAGTTTTTTTAAAAGAATTTTTTTCTTTTGTCAATGGCTTAAGCACCTATCAGAATTGATTTTAAAAAGCACGTTGCGTATAAAATAAAAGGTGTTGTAAATAGAAATCCATTCTTTATTATCAATAGACGGCCTTAGTCAATGTGTGTGAAGATGGTATCAACACAAGCTGTCCTAGTAATAGCCGGAATAGTTCCCATCGACCTACAAGCAATTGAGCGGAGGATGATTTTCAATGCCAGGCACAGTATGACCACAAAACATAGAAAACATCCTAAGATGGCAATCTCGCTGGGAAAATGAACACATTGGTAGATGGACATACAAACTGATTCCCGAATTGAAAGTGTGGAAAGACAGGCAACATGGAGAAGTAGATTTTTTTTTTTTTTTTTTATTATGAAACCAGCACTCAGGGGATGGCCCCTACTCATGCAGTGCATTGTGCAGGTTTTTTAGGAAAGGTGGAAAGGGGGAAGATGTGAACGGCAAGGAAACGAGTTGCTGCTGGGTGACTATAAAATGGCCAGTGCTATACGTTCACCATTAGACAGTCTACAGGCAATCGTCCCCAAGAAGCCCGCAGTTTCTCACACCACTTATGTTGTGTGTGTGTTAATTTTATACATAAGTGGCGGGACCTACAGTTTAAAGTCGACTCCGAACGACAGATTTTTTGAGAAACTGAGAAGAAATCGCCGAAAAAATTTTTATTTTATTTTTTGATGTCTGGCCTGGGACTCGAACCCTGTCTTTTACGTCTAATAAGCCAGCACACTACCTACTAGACCACGGCGACCCCGGTTACTATATAACCCAGATGTTGACCGGCCACGGATGCTTTAGAGAGTATCTGCATCGCATGGTTAAATGTCTCTCGCCATTCTGTATTTACGAGGAGAAAGAAACTTCAGACGATGCCGAACACACATTCTTCAGCTGCTGTCGCTGGGCCAAAAGCCGTCAACGACTCGAAGCTGAAATTGGCAACATTAGCCCAACAAATGTCATGACGAAAATGATGAATAGTAGAGAAGGCTGAAACGCAGTGAAACAATTTGTAGAGTACGTTCTACGAAGAAAAAAATCTGACCTAGACGCAGCAGAACAAGAATAGAGCGGAGCCTGGACGTAGGCTGATGATGATGTAACTGGATCACATGCCAGAAAAGGGGTCCACCTCGACTTAATACAACCGTGGTTCCGGGGTGGAATGATTCCCCGGCGAGGAGATAAGGCGGGTTTTTAGTCGGTATACCCAGTGGGTGAGTCCGACATATCATGTCTGGTGACGACCTTTATGAATGCATAAAGCATTTTCCCTCCTTCCCGCAAAAAAAAAAAAAAAATGTGTGTGAAGATAAATTCGAATTTAGAAACCAAAAACGCAAACCCACACTGTTAGCAGCGCTACTTCTTGACTCTAACAGGGTAAACTTTGCTATTAACAGAGCACTATTAACTGTTTAACAGTGGCAATAAGTAGATTAGTCTTCTACTTTGCAATTATTGCAGACTATTAACATAAAATGTAATTCTCATTATGATTATTATTGTTTGTATTAAAAGTGTTGAAATGTATCGAATATCAAAATTAATCCAGCTATCCCACTACCAAGGTTCGAAAGAGGACGCTCTGGCCTACCATTTGCATATAGTCTGTATGGCGTACTATTTCTTATATGTTTCAAAATGTCCACTGATCTTCTAGAGAATTTTCAAGCAAAAAATTGATATTTTCAAAGTCAATTTTCTCAATACAATATCACTTTATATGGGACTATTAATAGGCCTTGGAATCTTCCTTTGCATGTAGTATGGTACTCATAGACCTAGAGTATTTCCCAAAATTAGCTCATAAACAAGTGGGCTTATTCAGAGGGATACTGTTAAATAGCTAACAGTGCTCTGTTAAGGTGAAATTTTGCTAAGGGGAAATTTTGTTCTGTTAACGCCAAATGTGGCGCTGCTAAAATTTATGGATTACGTCTTGGATTTTAAAATTCAAATTTATATACATATATACATCCTTAGTCATCTGTTTGTCGTTTTAACAGCCTTTAAATGCCTACCAGAAGTGTTTTTAAATACCAATTTTGGCAAAATACAAGGTGTTGTGAAAAGAAATTGATTATTTCGCTTAATAACTAGATGGCTTTATCACACAGTAAATGTTTCATAAATTCCATTATGAGTGGCTTGTCTCTATTGTATTGCCATTACTGTACAATTTTTTTCAATTGTTTTTCTGCAGCCTCTGCCATTTAAAATTCAAAATTAAATTTCCACAGAATTGTTATTTGAATTATTGAAAATAATTTTAATTTGCATTGTTTATTTAGTAAAGATCTTGACATTTTTTTAAATTTATTTTTCAATCATAATTACTTGATTATTTAAAAAAAAAAAAATAAAAACAAAAAAATCTTTAATTATGCACCTGACAATTTTTAAATTGCATTTAATCTCTACAAATCATCACGATTTTTTCTAACAGTGTTCTCTCTCTTTCGCTGTTCGCATAGCAACTAAACAGGTGAGTGGCAGAGAGTAGAGAGAGAGAGAGAGAAACATAAACATTAACAAGGAAACCTTTTAACGGCATACAAATTAAATAGCAAAGAACAACAACAATAGAAAAAAACGTGTGTCAAATGAAAATATAAACAAAAAGTTGTATAAAAAAACAACAATAACAATAGCATCTACAAAAAAAAACAATGCCATAAAATCATAATAAACAAATAAAAACTTATTAATACAAGCATATACATATATACATACACACCCATACATATACTATAAATACATGTGTATTGTATGCATTAACAAATAAATACTCATGTACACTCTCATTTATAAGCATTTAATATGATCAGCAAGCATAAGCAAGAGAAAAAATACGTTCACTCACTCATGATACTCACTCAATCAATAATGTGTGGGGATATTGTATTGGGTGTGTATGTGTGGATTTGTGTGCATGAGTATTTATTAGTTTTTAAATTAATATTTATTTTCTCTCCCTCTATCTCTCTCTCTCTATCACTAGAAATGCCTTGGAAACAGTGTGACCAGGTTTCAAAAATTTTTGCAGCTAAATCCTATCCAAAATAATGCCAAAAAAAATGCTAAATTTTTTTAATAATATTATGAAGAAATTCTTCACTATTTGTACAGCTGTTTCCACAAATTAAGTTTGATTATATAAATAAAACCAAATCGAACTCAAAAACAAATTATTTATTCTGTTCAAGAATCGTAAACTAAAATTATAAAACAAAAATTAAAAAATATATATTTTTCAGTCCTTATACATATATGTATATATATATGTAAATATAATATATAAATACATAAAACAATTTTGGACAAAAGCGACCATTAATTCATGTAACATTTGTCAAAAAAAAAAACAAAACTATATTGCTATTTAATAGCATTTGTACTTCACAAATAAATTAGTTTAAACAAAAATACCAACTTTTGGGTACATATTAAATACTTCATCAAAAGTGTATTCTTCATTTTCTGAGGGCTCTGTTATAATATCATATAAATTTGTATCACATTTTTGGATTAATTCTTTAGTTATTTGAAAACTTTGGCAGCATTTATTCAATCTTTTCAATCCACATTTTATATAGAGGTGTGAATTGATTGCATTTAATATCATTCTATTTCTTATTTTAGTTTTTAAAAGATTCATTTCGCTAAATACACGTTCAACTTCTGCATTACTAAATGGCAAAACTAAAAATTTCATAACAAAATCGGACAATTCCTTGAAGGGATTTTCATTCACAGCATTCTTGTTTTCATAAACTTGTATTCAAAACTCAATAGTTGTCTTCGGATTTTCCCACTCGTATGAAGTTAATTTTTGCCATTGCATTTCTAAAGTTGTAATTTCATCATTTAAAAAATTTATCATTTCTTCTTTGAAATTTTTAAATAATTTACTTTGATTTATTTTTAAACTATTATCAATAGCAAAAAAGTTAATATTTTTTAAACTTAACAAATTTTTGGGTAATCTTTGTCTTAGTTGGCGTATTAACTATGAAATTTCTACATATTATTCTAATTTCTTTTTCAGTTTCAGAATTTATATATGTTCTTGTTTTTAAAAAATTTTCAAACTCATAATTAAAATATGGTTTAGGTATATAAAAATTTTCTAAGGATGAAGTTAAAGGATCAAAATATTCAGATTTTAAAACTATTTGAGATGAAAGTTTTTTAAAAGGATGTGTAATTCTGAGAATAAGAGTGTAGGATCGGCGTCATTACTTTCAAACATTACATTAAACTATAGACAATCAATTAAATTTTAATTGTAACAGGGGTAAAAATGAAAAATAAATTGAAGCTAGAAAATGCTAAACAAATTATTAAAAAATGCTAAAAGAAATGCCAAATGCTAAATCGAAAATTTGCAGCTAAATCAAAATAAAAAATGCTAAATCTAGCTGCAAAAATGCTAAAATGGTCACACTGCTTGGAAAGCCAATACATTATTTGTAGAAATGCAAGTGTGTATGAATGGATGGATGTATGTGTGTATGAATGTATGTGAATCTAGTTTGTTTGCCTTGCTTTTCTATACAATCAATATTGATTTGGGCAATAGTGCAATACATACTATAAATATTTATTATAACAACAACAATAACAAATACATTGTATGTATATTGTATAATAGTATAAAAGCATTTTACTAATACTATGACCAAAAAAAAATATGTTTTACGTACATACTTATGTATGCCTTGAATGTTTATTTAAAAAATGGCTTTTAATTTGATGCCTGCCTGGATTATGATTGCAAATTCTGTGCCACTATTCCGCTCATTCTGCTCTCGTTTGAAATATTTTTACTTTCTATTTTCAAATTATTTCACCTTTCTCTTCCTCAAATGTCCCAAAATTTATAAACTTTTCCGTTTTTTTCTAATCTCCCAATAACGCATGCTTGTCGGAAATTGTTATTTTATTTTGTGCATACATGTTGTACGTACATATAAGGGGTGATTTTTTAAGAGCTATAGGAAAATTTTTCAAAAAAAAAAGCACATAAAATTCAGAAAAATGCATGAAATCTTTATTTAAATCGATAGTACGGTCCATATAATTTAATGTTTGAAGATTACTTCATGCAAATGTTGATCGCGACTGCGCCTCAAATGGTCCATCCGCTTAGTCCAATTTTGGCATACTCTTTCCAACATTTCGGCCGGTATCTCACGAATAAATGCTTCAATGTTGTCTTCCAATGCGTCAATTGAGGCGGGCTTGTCTGTATAGACATGAGCTTTAACATAGCTCCACAAAAAATAGTCTAAAGGCGTTAAATCGCACGATCTAGGCGGCCAATTGACCGGTCCCGAACGTGAAATAAAATGTTCACCGAATTCGCCTCTCAATAAGTCCATTGTTACGCGTGCTGTGTGGGATGTGGCACCGTCTTGTTGAAACCACATGTCATGCAAGTCGAGCTCTTGCATTTTGGGCAAAAAAAAGTTGGATATCATCTAACGGTAGCGTTCACCATTCACAGTTACGTTACGATTCGCAGCATCTTTGCAGAAGTACGGTCCAATGATGTCAAATTCAATGATTTGCAAGCGTTGTTCGTTTGTAAGACGATTCATGGTTAAATTATAGACCAAACTGAAGATGTCTGACAGTGAAACAAAACACGAAGCGTGCGTGAGCTGTTTAAACCAGTGTTGCCAAAAAGATAATAGCTAAAAAATCACCCTTTACATACATACTTAGATAACTGAGAGATTTCAGGCTAAGCGCAAAATTTACTTAGGCCAGTAGAAGTTAAATAAATATACAGTGATTGCTAAAATAATAGGCCCAGGAAAAAAAAGAATAAAAAAGCTATTACAAGGCAACATTATTATGAAAATAAAATAGAAAAATTTTTACATTCACATTTTTTTTTAAAGTCGCCGTAGTCTAGTAGGTATTGTGTTGGCTTATTAGACGAAAGGCCCAAGTTCAAACCCCAGGCCAGACATCAAAACGAAAATATGAAAATATTTCTTCGGCGACTTTCTCTCAGCAGATTCTTGGAAAAAACTCTGAGAGTAAATAAAATTGCAATGAAAAGTTTCTCAAAAATCTGTCGTTCGTAGTCGACTTTAAACTGTAGGTCCCGCCACTCATATATAAAATTAACGCACACAACACGAGTGGAGTGAGAAGCTAGGACGTTCTACAATGGGTCAATTCGACCTCCGAGGACTGTACTTGTCACAGTTGACAAGTACACGTTCTCTAACCTAACCTAATCTAACCTATATTTACATACATTGGTATTATGCTGACATGTATTGGATTATCCGATTCATACATAATTGGTCATTACTGCCCTTCACTTAGGATTACGACCACCTATGTTGTGTGTGTTAATTTTCAGACATGAGTGGCATTACCTACAATTTACTGTCGACTCCGAACGACACGGTTCTTAAGAAACTTTTCATGGCAAATTTGATTTACTCTCAGCGCATTTGCCAGAAATCTGCTGAGAGGAAGTCGCCGCAGAAATATTTTTTCATATTTCGTTTTGTTCGAAATGTCTGACTCGGCATTTGAAGCATGGCCTTACGGTCTAACAAGCCAACACACTACCTACTAGATTACAGTGACTTATCATCCGATTAGTGGTTTAAAAACAGTCAGTTTTTCAAAACTTTGAAATATCTTTCATTTAAAGTGTCATTCTCACAGATTGTCAATTACGATTGGAACATTTTAATGACCTAAGAACGCGTAAAAATAGTTCAAATTCCAATACAATTATAAAGGGTTGCAATTCGTGTTTTACGTATCAGATCAAAGGTTATTGTATTGTTGGCTTGTTTTATATTTTTTTCACTGTATTTGGATTGAAGAAGTAGCCATAGTCTAGTAGTTACTCTGTTGTCTTCTTAGACCAGAGCCTGTGGTTCAAATATCAGCCCAGACATCTTGAAAAAAAAAACGAAATTTAAAAAAATATTTCTGGCAAAAACTCCGAGAGTAAAATAAAAATTGCCATGAACAGCTTCTCAAGTTTTCTCAAGTCAGTCACACTAGATCCAATCACTCATAGATTAAATAACCGACATAACATGGGTGGTATGAGAAGCTTGGTTGTAATCAGAGATCAGCAACGAGTATTCAAAACGATGAGTAGATTCGAGTCATACTTATAATTTTAGCTACTTATACGCATTCATACTTATTTTAATATCATACTCATACTACTCATATTCAAAGTTAGAAATACTCATCGTACTCATACTTAACAATACGCACGATGTTGTTGATTTCGACTCTCCATAATTCAACATATACACGAAGCACAAAATAAGTATGATTCGAGTACGAACACCACAATACTCGCTAGAAGGTTGTGTGTGTGCTTTGCTTGCTGTCTTTGTCTTTTCTTTTCTCTTCTTTTGTAAATGCAACAATAACTACTGCTGTAAATTATGATGAATGATTCGAGTGACTCGAATCATTCGTAAGTATTATAAGTATTTTTCTAAATTTATGAATCTGAATGAGTAGGCGTATAAATCAAACAATGAATCGAATGTTGTGAGTTTGATGTCAACGTTGTACTCATACTCATTGCAACCTATACTTATAAATCAATGTTGTAGCGAGTACGAATGAATCAGAGTAGTTGAATTTTAATACTCTTGACTCACTCATACTCAAAATTTCATAAGTACCTATGAGTAGCGAAAATACGATTCATTGCTGATCTCTGGTTGTAATCCTGACTAAAGGGTTTTAATAACCAATTAAGTAAGTAGCTAAGTAAGGTTTTGAAGTTTTAAATCACGATGCACGTTTCAGGTCAAAGGTCATCAAAGGTTTATAGACTTGTTTTGAATTTTTTTAACTGCATTTGTGTTGAAGAAACACAAAGAAATTAAACTGTGTTGGTGTGAAGTTAGTTTCTAATACAACAGAAATTGATTTAATTTTTTGCTTGTTTGTTTGTTTGTTTGGAACGCTTGTGCCTTAGGTTTGCTGTTACTGGCAATGACTTGACATATAATAATGATAAAACAAATAAAACTTTTTAATATTTTCCGTCTTCTTCTGCTTCTTCTGCTTCTTCTTATTACCTTTTCTGGTTGTAACGAAAATTGTCTTAAAAAGTGTAAGCCAAAGTAATAAAGAAATATTGGAACGCTAAGGGACAGACTGAAAGACAGCCAGCCAGTGAGGCAGATAGTTATGCTTAAACGAAGTTTGACACCAAGTGTTGGGCTTGATTGTGTGTTGGACTCAGTTTTACAAACAGATTTTGATCAGTTTCTACTTGCTGCTGTTGCTGCTGCTGCTAAAGTAGAGGGAAAACATTTTCGTTTTCTTTTTGTTTTGTTGGCTTTTCTTTGGAGTTTTTTGGGTTTAAAACAAAAAAGGCAAGATTGTATTTGATTTTGTTTTAAAAATCTGTATTGATATATTGAATGAATGCGTAAATGAATGACTGTCTGAATGAATATGAAGAACATAAAGTTTGGAAATTTGATAAAAATCTTAAATATTATTATTCTTGCTGGTATTATTGTTGTTGTTGTTCTATTGCTGTATTAAATTTCTTTGCAGTTACTTGTAGGAGTGAGAGAGATAGAGAGAGAGTGCCAGACATTGTTGGTTGCTTGGGTTCTATGATTATATCCATATGGGCTGCGTATGTACACGCGTGTTGGGACGATAAAAATCTTTAATTTTTATGTCAAAATGCCCAAATAAAAACCCATGAAATGAAATGAAAAGACATAAAAAAAAAAATACCGAATCATGGTTATTAATTTGAAAAAATCCAAATAAATCCATATCAACTAATGGTAGGTTGCAGGCATGATTGGTTTGTTTATTAAAGACTCCCTCATAAATAAGAAAAGTTTATAAATTTTCTATTCATACGGCGTTTATTTGAAATTCAACAAGTTTAAGTTGGAGTTTGACATTCAATTCGAGATAATTCTTTAAAGAATTTCGTTTGTTGTTGTTTTTTTTGTGTGTGTGTGTGTGAAGATAAATTCGAATTTAAAAACCAAAGACGCAAACCCACACTATTAGCAGCGCCACTTCTTGCCTGTAACAGGATAAACTTTGCTATTAACAGAGCACTGTTAACTGTTTAACAGTGGCAATAATAGATTATTCTACTACTTTGCAATTATTGCAGCCTATTGACATAAAATTTAATTCTCATTATGATCATTATTATTTGTGAACAAAAATGTTGAAATGTGTCGAACATCAAAATTATCCTAGCTATTCCACTACAACGGTTCGAAAGAGGACCCTCTGGACTACCATTTGCATATAGTCGGGTAGGTGTTTTTCTTTTTTTTTCCGGAGGTGAAAAAATCATCGAAAGACACTGTTGAACACTTCCAACAGTAGTATGGGACTTTAACCCACTAAAAAACCACCCCTACGATTCGAACCTATTTGTCCTATGGTACTACCGTTAAGTATTTCATCACAGGATGGGTTCTAGCCTATTGACTACTACTATCGATTTCCATTCCTTTCAATCCTACGAATTCTTTCTATCCTTTTCAATTCCTGCATCACATTTGCAGACAGCATCTTGACACAATGCTAAACTTCAACAGACCGCAGCATATGCGAAACTATATTGTCTGGTGTCACTCTTTCATTTATCATCGTCTCTAACAACTCGCGTTCTAATTCAAATCGATTGCAATAAAAGAAAATATGCTCAGCATTCTCATTTCCATTATCGCAGAAGGAACAAGTTACCTCATTGTCATGGCCATATTTACAGAGATATTCCCTGAATCAGCCATGCCCTGTCAAAAACTGTGTCCTGTAAAAGTCAACATGACCGTGTCTCCTTTCAACCCAACTCTGTACATTACCGTTAAATCTATGTGTCCATCGGCCTTTGGTTGCAGTATCCCATCTAGTCTGCCATTCTTCCAAACTCCTTTGTCTCTCCTCTCTACGTTTCTCAGTTGTCAAGGTTCTACCAACAATCCTAACTCTATCATATATGCTTTTCAGCTCCATAGCCATAATATCAGGTGGAGTTATACCTGATATGACACCAATAGCCTCACATGAAACTGTGCGGAAAGCACTAGCAACCCTAAGGGCGCTTAAACGAAATAGAGATCTTGCAGCCCTAGCGTAGGTTCTAATACCCAACGCCGGTCTCCACACAGGTGCTGCATACATCATTATAGACTGAGTAACCTTTGCCAATAACAGTCTTCTGCTCTGATTTGGCCCTCCTATATTAGCCATAATGCGGGATAATGCCGCATTCATTCGAGCAGCTTTCTCACAAGCCTTCTCAATATTAGTTCTAAAATTTAATCTTGCGTCAATCATTACTCCTAAATATCTAAGCGCTGGCTGAGAGGTTTTATTATGTCCGTCTATATTAAGTGTGATAAATTCAATTTTCTTCGTGCTCGTTATGTGAACAGTGTTAAAAGTGTTTCTAAAGTGAACAAGTGAAAAATGCCTCCTAAAACCAGTGGTAAAGCAGCAAAGAAGGCCGGGAAAGTCCAAAAGAATATTACAAAGAGTGACAAGAGCAAGAAACGCAAGCGTAAGGAAAGTTATGCTATCTATATTTACAAAGTGTTGAAGCAAGTACATCCAGATACTGGTATTTCTTCAAAGGCAATGAGTATCATGAACAGTTTTGTTAATGATATTTTTGAACGTATTGCTGCTGAAGCTTCTCGTTTGGCCAATTACAACAAACGTTCAACCATCACCAGTCGGGAAATCCAAACTGCTGTCCGTCTATTGTTGCCTGGTGAGTTGGCTAAGCACGCTGTAAGCGAAGGTACCAAGGCTGTCACCAAATACACCAGCTCCAAGTAAATTTCTCCGTTTTCCCTCATCCAATGGTTTATCTTTTTATATCAAATGGCCTCAGTTTTCTGTCCAGCTAGTTGAAGATTCGCTGACTAAGCCAGTTCTTTATTCTAGCCAACGTCGTCATACACGTAGCCTGAATTTGATGCAATTCTTTCGCCACAATTGTTACTAGTCGGGTAGGTGTACTACTTCTTATATGTTCGAAAATGGCCACTGATCTTCTAGAGAACTTTCTATCAAAAAAATTGATATTTTCAAAGCCAATTTTCTCAATACCACATCACTTTATATGTGACTATGTTGCTGATTATATTAAGAGGCCTTGGAACCTTCCTTTGTATATAGTATGGTACTCATAGATCTAGAATATTTCCCAAAATGAACTCCTAAACAAATGGCCTTATCCAGATGGATACTGTTAAACAGCTAACAGTGCTCTGTTAGGGACTCATTTTGTTCTGTTAAGAGAAAAGTTTGCTCTGTTAACAGCAAATGTGGCGCTGCTAAGATTTATGGTTTGCGTCTTGGATTTTCAAATTCGAATTTATATATATTTTTTTTATTGGTTTTCTCTCTCTCTCTTTAACAGGAATTAAACGAAAATAAAACTTAACCATAAACTGTCAACTGCACAGCGTGAGGGCGATCAACTGCGAGCATATGTAGTGCTTATATTTACCGTTAACTTCTTTTTTCCCAATTGTAAACCCGGATCTAGCAAGTTTTTCCCTTTTCTTTTCTTTTCTATTAATTTTCTCTTTGCTTATCTCTGTTTTCAAATCTTCATTGTCATCATCATCAATAATATTCTCAGCTTTTTTTTTTCTGTCTCCGTGTCTCTTTCACATTTAATGTCTTTTAAATTGAAATTTAAAACTTCTTTTCGATGAAAAAAACCCAAGGAGACCCAGAGACTAGAGCCGGGTGGTGTTTTGTATGTAGTCTTGCTTTATTATACGGGGGTTCTCATCATAAATTGTAATTTTAAACTCTTGAATTTATTAATTTTTTTTCTTTTTGATTTTGGTTTTCTTTTTATTTTTTTTTTTCTTTTTTATTGATTTGCATTCGATGCAGATTTATTTGTTGTAAGTGGTTAATAATGCTGGTTTCATATTCTTTGGTTATCATTTTTTTTATTTTTTTTTAATTAAATAAAAAATCTCTTTTTTTTATTGTCATTTTGGTGGTGCCAGCTACAAGCCACCAGCGACTGTTTGATTTGTTGGTCTCACGCTGCTCTGGTAACTAGTTTTCCCTTTAAAGTGTCAATTTTTATTTTTTTTTTGTTTCTTTTCCGAAATAAAATAAATTATCGTTCGTTTGTGCGTTCCTTCGCTTAATGATTTTTAATTAGAAGGAGGAGTGTAACAATATGAAAATTGATCGAAAAGTTTGTAATATGATTTGAGCTAATAATTGTCAACATTTTATAGGCAAATATCCAACACTTTCCAACACTTTTTTTTAATTTATTGAAATATCTAAGCCAGATTGAAAAGTTTTATAGCCTTCGATTTAGATTTTATGTCTGTGCTTAATATTATATTAATAATTAGGTACAGTGAGAGTCAAAAGTGAGTAAACACCGCTGAAATAATTCATTTTCTTAGGATAGCGAGAAAAGTAAATGAGATTAGTCGAATGAATTTCCATAAATTAAAAACGTTTATTTATTACTTATAAAATGTTAAAACAAAAAAATCGCAAAAATTATTGTTGTGCTACAAGTATATTTTTTATAATAGAAAATTTAAAATTATAGTGGGTGTTGACTCACTTATGGCGCTCTGTGTACGTGTGTGAAGATAAATTCGTATGTGAAAATCCAAGACGCAATCTGTAAATTTTAGCAGCGCCACATTTGGCATTAACAGAGCAAAATTTCCTATTAGCAGAACAAAATTTGCCCTTAACAGAGCACTGTTAGCTATTTAACAGTATCCATCTGAACAAGACCACTTGTTTAGGTGCTAATTTTGGGACAAATACTCTAGGTCTATGAGTACCATACTACACCCATAGAAAGGTTCTAAGGCCTCTTAATATAATCAGCAACATAGTCATATATAAAGTGATATGATATTGAGAAAATTGGCTTTGAAAATATCAATTTTTTGCTTGAAAATTCTCTAGAAGATCAGTGGCCATTTTGGAACATATACGAAATAGTACACCTAACCGACTATATGCAAATGGTAGACCAAACAGTACTCTTTCGAACCGTGATAGTGGGATAACTGGAATAATTTTGAGAGTTTAGAAACATTCCGTCTTCCATCCCCACCAACCATCCTTTACATTTCAACACTTTTGTTGACAAATAATAATGATCATAATGAGAATTGCATTTTATGTCAATATTCTGCAATAATTGCAAAGAAAAAGACTAATCTACTGATTGCCACTGTTAAACAGTTAACAGTCCTCTGTTAATAGAAAAGTTTACCCTGTTAGAGGCAAGAAGTGGCGCTGCTAAAAGTGTGGGTTTGCGTCTTTGCTTTTTAAATTCGAATTTATCTTCACACACATAGTTTGCGTATAGTAGTGCTGGAGTCTGGGATTATGCAATCTATTATTCTGTCTTCAATATATGTGGGGTTTCTCTTGAAGTCGCCGTAGTCTAGGAGGTAGTGTGTTGGCTTATTAGACTGAAGGTCCGAGTTCGAATCCCAGGTCAGACATCAAAACGAAAATATTTCTTCGGCGACTTCCTCTCAGCAGATTTCTGTCAAAAACTCTGAGAGTAAATAAAATAGCCATGAAAAGCTTCTCAATAAAATTTGTCGTTCGGAGTCGACTTTAAACTGTAGGTCCCACCACTCATGTATAAAATTAACACACACAACATGAGTAGTGTGAGAAGCTAGGACTGAAGGGTGCGGGCTCCTTGGGGACGATTGCTGTAGACTGTCTAATTTTTTTTTTTTTTTTTTTATGAAACCAGAACTCAGGGGATGGCCCCTACTCATGCACTGCATTGTGCAGGTTTTTTAGGAAAGGTGGAAAGGGGGAAGATGCGAACGGCAAGGAAACGAGTTGCTGCTAGGTGACTATAAAATGGCCAGTGCTATACCTTCACCATTAGACAGTCTACAGGCAATCGTCCCCAAGAAGCCCGCAGTTTCTCACACCACTTATGTTGTGTGTGTTAATTTTATACATAATTGGCGGGACCTGAAGGTATAGCACTGGCCATTTTATAGTCACCTAGCGGCAACTCGTTTCCTTGCCGTTCGCATCTTGAGATGTCCACTAACACTACTCCCTCTCTTCCACCTTCCTATAACCCATTTTCCTAAAGCCTGCTGGTTTCACCAAAAAAAAAAAAAAATTTCTCTTGCAGGAGACATAAAAACCTTGCAGGACTTCAGGACTTCGGTGTTACTAATAATCGCTCACTGTACTTGATATGTACGCAGATCCATACTATTCCTTCCTGTATTGTTTCTGATGATTCATTTGCTTTATCACAGAATCTATTCTGCTTGAGGTGTTTTATATTCTGAAAAAAAGTTTTCTTTGCTTGTTCTACTCCTCGATAGTCTGATGTATGACTCAAGTCTGTTCCCATTACCCTATTTAATTACCCAGTAAAAGTTAGGATTACTTCAAGCCCATTTGGGTCTGAGAAGCGACTCTGTCTCTCTCCATTTTCCTTTTTGGCAAGTACAACCTTCGAAAACGTCTCATCCTATTTCACATAAAGGTTTTGGTCCTATCATCGTTTTATCAAAGAGTTCATAGACAAAAAGCATAAGTTTTTTTTAACTTTATCTTTCAGGATAAACCTTATTTTTATTACCTTATTTTACCTTATTTTTATTGAAATAAATTAATTGCATTTTTGAAATTATTTGTTAAATTTAGAGAATTTTTAAATCTTAAAATCAACCTTCGACTTTATAAATTTCTAATAAAAATCGTTTTCCTTTCTTTCTTTTCTTTTCAGTGCCTGTAATATGTTTTCTCTCAAATTGATTTGACGCTTAAAACGCCACGTTTTAAACGCCAGCAGATAACCACTAAACTGCCTACTTATCATCGTCGTCAGTCGTTGTCCTCCTCCTTTGCTTAGCAATTCATAGCTCTATGAATTGCAAAAAAAAAAATCACAAAAAACCCAACCACATCCTGACCAACCTGGTGACTTGTATGGTTCGGTCGTCTGTCTCTAATTCATAAATTTTGTGCGTTCGTCTCTTCCTTTTTTAAATACCCGGTAAATAATCGCAATTCGTCTCGTTTCGTTGCGCCTGGCCTCTAGTGTGACCTTTTGCTTCGTCAGTAGAAGAAAAACTCTCGCTCTCTTGAGTTTTGTGCGGCAGTTAATAAAAGGAAATGAGCGACGTTTCGTTGAATGCACGACAGAGCGACCATTGTCAGTGATGGCAGAGGAGGAGGAGGAGGAGGAAGAGGAGGAGAATGCTGTCCACAAATAAATGAATTTTTATGCCGCTTAAATTATCATCATTATCAACTTAATTATCATAATCATAAACGTTATAATAATTGTTATTATTATTATTGTTGTTGTTGTTGTTTATGTGGCTACCAATAATGTTGCTGCTGTTGTTGTGTCTTCTTTATTTTGTCGGAAGCATTTTAAGCGTGAATAATAAATTTTAAAAAAGATTGCTATTAAGGAAGAAGAGGGTCTTTTATAAAGTCCATCTGTCTGTTAAAAGAGTATAAAAAAATTCGTTCAAATAACTGTATTTTGGCAATGGAACATATGTGTTAGTCGTCGCAAAGGCGCTTGCCATGAAAAGTCGCTGAAACACCCATAAAACTAGCCGGCTACTGTTAGTAACACTGGAAAGGCAAACGAATACGATAAGAATACAGGAATTAATGTGTGTGAAGATAAATTCGAATTTAAAAACCAAAGATGCAAACCAACTCTTTTAGCAGCGCCACTTCTTGCCTCTAACAGGATAAACTTTGCTATTAACAGAGCACTGTTAACTGTTTAACAGTGACAATAGTAGATTATGCTTCGACTTTGCAATTATTGCAGACTATTGACATACAATTTAATTTTTATTATGATCATTATTATTTGTGAACAAAAGTGTTGTAATGTTAAGGATGGTTGGTGGGGGATAGAGGGGGCCAAATTTCTCGAATCTCAAAATTATTCCAGCTATCCCACTACCACCGTTCGAAAGAGGACTACCATTTGCATATAGTCTGTATGGTGTACTATTTCTTATATATTCCAAAATGACCACTGATCTTCTAGAGAATTTTCAATCAAAAAATTAATATTTTCAAAGCCAATTTTTACGATACCATATGAGTTTGTATGTGACTATATTGCTGATAATATTAAGAGGCCTTGGCATCTTCCTTTGCATATAGCATGGTACTCATAGACCTAAAGTGGTGGGCCAAAAGTCACGAAGGGGTTTAATCGTTTAATCGTTCTTGGGAATCTCGTGGCTTTAGTTCTTGCACTAACTGCAGCTTGTATGGGAAAATATGTAAATTTCCCTTTAATATTCTGCGTAAAGACCGCCGAGACATTTGCAGCTCAGCAGAGCGCCTTCGAGTTGATGTTTCAGGATTCTCCTCAACACTCTCCAGAACGGGTTGAATATTTGCTTCATTAATTACAGAATGTGGTCTTCCGCTTCGTGGAAGATCCCTTACTGAGCCTTGTTCCTGAAAACGTGTCACTAATTGATTCGGATGGTGAATTCCGCACGATAGGCTCGTTGAGTTTGAATTATTGATCGATGATGTTCAAAATAAAGTTCTATGATTTTGGTTCGCTGGATAACGTTGTAACCTTCCATAATTAATCTCCCAGATTTATTTTACAAGTCCTAAAAAGAAAAATAAAAAAAAAATTAAATTAGAAAAGTTATTAATTTTTCAAATCCCTTCGCGACTTTTGCCCCACCCTGTATTTCCAAAAATTAGCTCCTGAACAATTGGGCTTGTTCCGAGGGATACTGTTAAACTGCTAACAGTGCTCTGTTAAGGGCAAATTTTGTTCTGTTAAGATATTTTGCTCTGTTAATGTCAAATGTGGCGCTGCTAAAATTTATGCGTCTTGGATTTTCAAATTCTAATTTATCTTCACACACATCAGGAAAGTCTCCTTCATCTCTTTCGAAAACGCCTTTCGGAGCGCCTTTCAAACACGTTAGTTGACGTACTAAATAGCAAAAGTGTGAAATCCTTGTTTATTGAATCGTATATCAAACGGATCGCAGTACTGAAAAGCACATGGAGACGAAATGAAACTTTGAACAGAACTAGCGAGTGATTGAACTGCGGAATTTTGAAAATTTTCATTTGTGTAGGATAAGAACTCATGGTATCGTCATATATTTTGCAGTCATGTTACTACGCTTTTCAAGAACGAGGATGGAGCTAAATCATCACCAAGGACTGCCACGTTACAGTCCTTGTCACCAGGTTGCATGCTTTTAAGAAGTGGACAATCATTAGCCGATTGTGTGAGACATCTGCACGACCAATCTGCTCATAAACAATCACGGATTCAAACAGCAGCTTAAAAGACAACAAATCTTCAAGTGTGAAGGGAATTTCTACCAAGTACATAATTGAAGATGGTTTCACAAACGACTGCTGGTTTAATATTCCCAGTTAAAGAGCTGATGAGAAGCATATTTAAAGGGGGGAGTTGTAAGGCTAATAACATTTAACTAATTGAGAAAGGCATGGAACTGTGCAGACCCCCAGAAGACATAGTTAAAACTGTCATTGATTGGAAGCCGTAAAGTTGTTCAGGGAAAGTGTTCAGACCATCTCAGGAATGGTGAAGTCAATTGTACTTTGAAGTCAATCGTAGTGATGTAAACTGGCGGGAATTGACAAGAAAGCTTTCAACCGGAGCGAGTGAAATGTATTGCATGTGGGCCTTTGTTCTTAAGATTTCCTCAAGGGTTTCTGCTACTGTTGTTATGCTGGAATGTTTAGGAAGAGGCATGCCATTCCTCTTATTCTCTTTGGAAGTACTGGTATCACGCAATAGTTCATGATATATTTCCGTAAACATTTCAAGAATTCTAGACAATTTGATGAGAATTATTGACAGCAAAATATTTCTGAGGTCATCGAATCCTTCTATTATTTATGCTTGAACATATGTTCGCATCGAGTATATAAAAAGAAAATCCCTCGAAAGTTCAACAAATGTTGACATTTTTTGGAAAATGCTTCCAACTTACTTACTTAACTGGCCACTAACAACTCGGTTAACGGATTTCGGCCTGCCTTAATACATCCTTCCAGGCGCCTCTGCTTCTTGCGCGCCTACGCCAGTTGGTCACACCAATCGATGACATGGCTTCCTCGTTCTGGTCCTTCCAACGCAAACAGTGTCGTCCTCTTCGCCGACTTCCACAAATTTTTGCATCAAATGCCCGTCTCGCCGGAGCATCCTCCACCATTCGAACGACATGGCCGAGCCAGAGCAGCCGTTGAATGTAATACGCTGCACAACGTCCATATCACTGTTGTATCGGATACGAAAATCATCGCCAACTCGCATTGGACCGAAGATCTTACGTAGTACTTTTCTCTCGAATACTCTCAAGGCCGCTGCATCAGTGCTTAATAGGGTGCTTCCAACTGTACTTATAATTTAGCAATTTTAGCCAACAAAAATGCATATCTTTTACAGATTTGAGTAGAAAATTTCGCTCATTTAACTATTTTTAATGAGCCACTTAAAATTCGTTTCATTTCTTGCTTTAAATCTCAGTGGAGACTCAATTCTTATTGCCTACACTGTAAACAAACATTTAGACAACAAAACAAAATGTTGGCAACATAAACGGATCTTTATTATTATTATTATTATTATTATTATTATGCATTGTTGTTGTTGTTGTTGGCATTTTGGAAGAAAATCTATTTGGCAACGCTAATGTTAAGCTCTTTAAATTGCAAGTGTTGTGTGTTATTTTAATATAAAAAATTTTTTCTCCTTTTTTCTCACATAATGAGAGCAAAAAAACAAAAACCAAAAAAGAAAAATAAAAAAAACAACAAACAACAAGAACAACAGCAAACAAACATAAAAAATATTGTAGAAATAAAATCTAATACACTCTCATTTTGTTGTACGTGTTAAGACTATATAGTGAGTGTATGGAAGGAATACTTCTACATTTCTCGCATAAATAGATTTAAATTTTAAAACGATAGAGAGAGAGAGAGAGAGAGAGAGAGTAGTTGCTGTTGTTTTTGTTATTTTGTTTCAGTCATTATAATAACTATACTTTGTTAAAATAGCGCGCGCTTCTCTAGATTAAGATCGTGAAATATGAAGAGTAATAATAATAACAGTACCACTACCGTACTGTACTCTTATAGGAGAGAGTGTATTCGAGTGTGTGTGTGTGTGTGTGCTTGATAGTGTGTTAATAAAGGTGTACGTTATTAAGGATACATATACAGAAACAGAAACAATGTATAGAAGTTTTAAAGCAAAAACATTCAAACAAAATTATAGGATATTAAGGAAAACAATAACGACTACAACAACAACTCTATACACATACAATATATCGCCGTTATTTTTTAGAAAGTCATTACCCAACAAGCATTTGTGCTCATAGTTTCGGTTTTACTCGAACAGATAATAAACGAAATGGAGTCTTCGAAATGAGAGAAAAACTGATTCGTAAGGGGCCCATTAATTTGGAAATTTTAATGAAAATTAGAAACTACACTCAAAAAAAGAATCAAGCCATCCGGGCTTGAATCAATCCATATCGGTCACAATAGTACGGTTTGGCTTGAATCAAGTACAAAAGAGTTGAATCAAGCCCGAATCAGCCAAGTACAAAAGTGTGAATTAAGCCTTTTTGGGATAAAAGTGATTTCATCATGTATTTGGTTTAAGCATATTTTTTTTTGATTTAAGATCGAATTCGTACTTGATTCAAGAGAATCAGAAGTTGAAGTAATCCTTAAGCGCACTTGTTTCAAGAATTATAAAGTTGATTTAAGAAAAATTTCGTACTTGAATTAACTTATAAATGGGATCGAATTGAGGCAAATCGTACTTTATTCGAGCACAATGAACTTGATTTAAACCTAAATTTATTGTTTCAAGAATTTTGAATTTGATTTAAGCTCGAACTCGTACTTGATTTAATCCTAAAATCGATTGATTTGAAAAAAATGCAAGTCATCTACCCAAAAAAATCCAAGTCATCTACCAAAGAAATGCAACTTGCGAAAAATACGACATTTTGTTGGATATATATTGTATAAATACACATGAACTAAATGAGAATTATTAAAATTTTTACTTTTGAACTTAAAAACCCACAATTCTATAACTCAAATAACAAATAACTCAAAGTAACACTTTTTTAAATAGATTTGAGCTTTTTAGTGTTGATTTTAGTAATATAAGGTTTAGTTTTTCACATCAATCGCGTTTTTTACTTGTTTTAAGCAAACAATAGCCAAAACGGGCTTAATCTTTCAAGCACGTTTTTTGGCTAAAATTGAGAATAGAAAAGTTGATTTTAGCACGCCGTTTTTCTTTCTGTGTACATATGTACATACATACATACATAATTGGTTATTACAACACTTCAGTCAGGATTACGACCTAGCTTCTCATACCACTTGTGTGTTGTGTGTTAATTTTAATCATGAGTGGTGGGGGACCTACAGTTTAAAGTCGACTCTGAACGCTAGATTTTTGAGAAACTTGTTCATGGCAATTTCATGTACGCTCACAGAGGTTTTGCCAGAAATCTGCTGAGAGGAAGTCGCCGAAGAAATATTTTTTTTCATATTTCGTTTTGTTCAAGATGTCTGACCTGGGTTTTGAACCGTGGCCTTACAGTTTAATAAGCCAATAAACTACCTACTAGACTTCCAAATTCTATCCAAATTCTATCTAATATATATTATATATCTATCTAAGACGATACCAATACAACTCTTAAGCAGAGGTCAGCAATGAATAGTTATTTCGCTGCTCATAAGCACTCATGAAATTTTGAATATAAGTGAATTAACAATATAGAAATTTTCGTGTCAAGTGACCCAATTTTTAAAATCGATGTCTTCCGATTTGGATGACATCTATTGGATAGTTGGCCAGACACAAATTTTCAGCTCTATCAGTTAAGAACTGCCGGAGTTAGAGGAGGTCAAAGTTGGACATTTTGGTCATACAGGGTTTTTTTAAAATGTGTGTAACTTTCCACCTATTAATCCTAGCAAAAATTTTCCAAAGGCTATTAGATAGCTATTTCTTCAATCTTTCCAAAAATAATTTTTTTAATTTAAAAATTTTTTTTTTTTTATTTTTGTTTAAAAATTAAATTTTTTTTTCAATTTGGGCCTTTTTTTTTTGCTTAAAAGAAAGCTTATAAAATTTCCTTTAAGGCCTTCATAATCGCTTAATGGGATGCGAGTGGAATATCTATCAAAAAAAATTATTTTTTAACTAAAGAATAAGATTTTTCAATATTGGGCACATGTTCCATTTTCTTTTTCCCCCATTTTTTTTTCGAAATGGAGTTTTTTTATTTTTCCTCAAAAGAAAACTTAGACCATTTCCTTTAAGATCTTTGTGGGCACTTAGTAGCAAGAGGCATATCTATAAAAAAATATTTTAACTCAAAACCATAGTTTTTAAATTTTACCTTTAAGAGCTTTGTGGTCACATAATGTGTCTGGCCAACTATCCAATAGTACTAACCTTGGTGCAAATTTCATCCAAATCGGAAGACATCGATTTTAAAAATTGGGTCACTTGACACGAAATTGCCCATATGTATGTTGAGTTATGAAGAGTCGAAATCAACAACATCATACGTGTTGTTAAGTATGAATATGATGAGTACTTTGAGTATGAGTAGAGGAGAGGTTCCATGATATTAAAATAAGTATGAATGCGTATAAGTATCCGAAATTATGAGTATAATTCGATTCTACTCATCTTTTTGAATACTCATTGCTGATGTTTGCTCTTAAGGTCTTACGAGTTAAAAATAATTTCAATTAAAAGGGTTTGTGTGGTGTGTAAACTTCTCTTTCTCTCTCCCTTTCCCCATTTTTTTTTCTAGGTGTACTTTGATACATACTCACTTCCTCACACACGCACACATACACTCGCACTCATATTTTTTTCTCATCAATGTTGTATAATAAGCTTAGTATTGTAAGCATTCCTCAGCAGTCATCATTATTGTTTTTAAACATTTTGTTCTACTAGTTCATGCTGTAGTAATAGTAGTGGTAGTTGCTGTTGTTGTTTTTGTAAAATGTTTAGTGAAACGACGTACCATGAATGGTTATAAATTCAATTAACATTAATGGTGAAGCATGTTAAAAACAATCGTTTCTGTGTAAATGTATGAGTGTGACACACGATGTGTTTCTGCTTGTGTTTATACACCTTAATACACATGTCAACGTTGTTGTTGTTGTAAATTTAAATTACTCTACACTACTCCACTCTACTACTACACTCTTGTCCTGCAAATATTTTTTTTTTAAATTCTCTTACTCTCTCGCTCCTAGTTAAGTAATAGTGTTGCCATTTTGAATATTTTTTAAGAAAAACTGTAAAATAAGTTAAAAAGCGTTTATTTTTATACAAAAGCACAACAACTGAATTGACCATCGCACTTACATAACATCACTTCAATTTAAGCTGATTTTAGGCAGAGAAAACGAACAAAAATTATGAAAACAATCTGAGAAAATAAACAAAAAAAAAAATGCTTTGAAATTTGCATTTCATATATTTGCTAGTTTGTATGTGTGTTTGTGTATTTTTGTGCCTGCGTAAGCCTTATTAAGGCCAGACTATGGTTTATTGGTTGGGGGAAAAAGTTGTTGTTTTTCTTTTTTGTTTCTTTAGTTTTAAACACTTTAAATTTAATCGCTTTTATAGTTTCAACAGCTGTTGCCATCGTACTTATATGGCAACCAAAAATGTATGAGAATTTCTTTACCACACACGTTGGGCTAATTACCTACCCAGGATATTAGTGGAGGTTGTAAGAATTATTTTTCTAAACTTTAATTTAAATTTCCTTCATTAAAACGTATACATAATAAAATTAATGGATGTGTTGAAATAATTTAAAACAAAAAAATGGCATAATTAGGGTTTCAGAGCTCCTTTTTTTAATTTTTTAAAACTTTCTAATGTTGTTTGATGTTCTATTAAATAAATATGGAATCATATTGAGTATATCGAAGGTTTTTTGTCACCAGATAACAAGACTGCTATACACTTCACTTGTTAGACCTATTTTGGAGTATGCGTCTATTATTTGGAATCCATACTATCGTTGTCATAGTGATTCAGCAGTGATTTGATTTTTTATCACAAAATGTGTCAATTTCACGTTTGAGCGACCACCAGAAGTTGGCCAATGTTTGCGCAAAGGGAAATAATACTATTTACAAAAAACACAAATATTAGCCGACTTCTGGAAGTCGTGCAAACGTGAAGTTGGCACATTTTGCAATAAACAATCAAGATCCATCAAAAATTCTAAAAATTTTTGAACTAAAAGTTCATTTGATGAGATGACATATATAAAAAATATCACTCGGCTGTTAAACTCTTTAAATAATAACTACGGTAATTTTTGTCCGATTTGATCAAATGATGACTCAATCTCTTCATAAGAGAACGGACTTTAAGAATATTATCACTTATCCTATATTTTTTTTATTAAAGTTTGCTACTATGAATGAACAAACTTGAAAAAATATGAAAAAATTTGAATTTTCCAAGTTTACCTTATCAAATCTAATAGCATATTAAGTCGAATAATAGATATGTGTATACCGTTTTAAAGATCCATCTCTCCCCCTTTCTAAGAAAATTTAAATTTTAGAAATCGGGTCGGAAATGTTTGAGTAATCCAGAAATTTGTGCGTTAGGTCAAAAAAAAAAAACAGTTTTTGTCAAATAAAAAAAGTTTGGAGGGTTCGAGAAATATAAAAAAGGTATTTTTGAGTTCTACTCAACTAACTGAACAACGTAGACTATGTAGTTACTCGGGTGTATTTTCACTGTCGCACCGTGTTATTATATAAAAATGTATTTTCGTTTTTGTCTTATGTAGTTATGGTTTATTGTTACTTTATTCAGCTTGTGATTAAGTTCTGTTGCTGTTTTATGTTCTCGTTGCCATTACTTTTCCCTTACCCGCTTCAGTCCGGACTGTAGTGTGTACGTGTCCCTTAGTAATGGGGACGAGCCCTCCGCGGTCGGGTGAGGGTGGGTTAGTGTGAGGCCGGGGACGTTTGAAAAAAAAATGGTGTCGATACGCCACACTAACTCGATTGTGTCAAATGAATTCGTGTTTGAAACGTGATAATTCGCGTAAAATATATGTAGCTGGACATGAAGAAAAAGAAAAAAGAAACTTAAGGATTTGATGGCAATGGGAATGCTGGGAACGGTCAATACGGTGTCGTTCCATTCTAAAAAATTTCAATTTTAAGCATTTATTCCATTCTTTTCACAGGACAAGTGCATGAAATTTTTCTAATGATGGATTATAAACGATACTGAAGATGTTAAGAGATATTGTAGGCCTAAATATAAAACACCTAACACTTAGGTATCGTTTAAAATACTGTTTTTGAACTTTAAAACTCAAAGAAACCAAATCAGCTTTAAAACAGATTATTACCGGCTCTGACAAACGGATTAAATGCAATATGAGAATGTAGAATGAACAAAACTTCTAATCACAACGACTTCAAATCCTCGATTGATTGCAAACAAAGTTATGTTAAGTTTTTTGTTGTGTTTGACAGAGTATTGAGAAGTAAAAGCTGCTACAAACTGGCTAAACTATCAAATCGGATCTCTATTGCTTCTAAGTTGTTCATTTCAACGAAGGATTTAAAACGAAAAAGAACAGAGTTCAGCAACGGAAACGTTATAATGATCCACTTGAAATTGTTGCAATTGGCCGAGATTTAGAGTCCGTACTTTATTTTGGGTATTTGAAAAACTCGCTTTTTAACCTCTATGCCTGTAAGTTGAGTAGCAAGTTCTTGTTTATTATATCGCTGCCCGGAAAATTTTTCTCAACTGCTCTTAGATTGTATATCCTATTGAAAAATCGAATGTTAAGAACATATTTGTGGAACAGATTTGTATATTGTTACGTTTTTACCTTTTTAAAAACGTTTCAAATATGAGCTCGTAGATTGCAAATAAAATAAAAATAAGTTTGTGTTTAGTTTTAATTAAAATTCTTTTTATTCTTTTTATTATTCGCACAATTCTGTGTGCCACTGTTCACAACTTTTTGTAAACAACAATTACTTTTCTTTGTTATTTCTCTGTTTACACCCTTTGCATAAACAATAACAATTACTAGAGAATTGTTCGATTGATCTTTGTAACAGAAATCTTCAAACCACGATTACTCTCTTCAAACGCACCGCATCTTCACACAAGACTAACTGAACTTCACTAACTCAGTCGTCTGCTTTGCCTTGCCTTTTATATGGCAAAGTAAACAGTCTGATGAATGTTTTTGAAGGCGAATGTTCATGACTTCGCCTTCTTGAGATCTCTATAAATGTAAACATCGTTGTTTACGTTTATTATTGTAGTGTTGTTGGTATAATTTTGTTTACTTGCTTGCCATTTTTTATGCTGGTGTTTGTTGTTATATTGAACAGTACGATAATTTGTAAACAAGTTCATTGTTTTGTTTTTGTAGCTTTTGTTTATAATTTTAATGTTAAACGATGTAAAAACAAAACACCAGTATCTAGATTTTCTTTTGTGATTTTCGTAACACTATCGTGTGCTGGAAAAATTTTTCTATCTGCTCTTAGGTTGTACATGACTTCACAAAATCAAATGTTAAGATCACATTTGTGGAACTAATGTGTATAAGTTCGGTTTTAATCCAAAAAAATTTAAGTCTTTTTTATTTCTCCTTTTTATTTGTGAATTAATAAGCCTTATTAAGCAATAATTTTTCTCCAACTAATCATCGTTCATTGTACAAACATCAATGTTTTCTTGCTAAAACCCACACTAAAATGGTTTTATTTGATGTGAATTTTTTTTTTACAACAAAATGTTGTTTTAAAACGGAAATTGCATGTGTATGAAATACATTTGTTTTATAAAAATAACAAAACAAAAAGAAAGAAAAATATTTAAATTAATTTTTAATGTTGATTTTTTTTTCTCTTTCCAGGTATTTTATGTTTAAAACTGTTTTATAACAATAAATTATTATTTTTTCGTTGCCGTTGTTGTACATAGCTGTTAAGAAAAACATTAGAAAACATTGTATTTTAAATAATTTGCAAAAATCGCAAAAAAATAAAGAAAAAAAAAAAAAACCCGTGTAAAAAACAGTGTAACGACATGAGTAGATTTTTAAGCATAAATAAACGTCATTAAAATGTTGTGTTGTTTTTATAAAATGGCAAAAATAACAAAAACAAAATTTAATAAACATTTAAGCAACAACTTGAGATTCTAGAAACAAAAAAACAACCAGAAACAGAAACAATAACGACAAGAATTTTATCATTAACACAACGCCAACACCAACTACTACATACGGACACACACAAACACAAATACATACATACAATCGACTCTCTTCTGAACCCCCGCAATTTTAAAACGGAACAACGTCATCGTCATTAAAACAACATCAACACGAAGAAAATTAAAAAAAAGAAAAAAAAAAAAATCAAGTGCAAAAAGAGTAATTTGAAATACAAAAAAAAAAAGAGAACAAAATAAATACCCAGAGCAACAGCAAAGCAAAAAAAAAATTGTTAAAAAAAATTGTAATAGAAAAACCGTTAAAATAACATCAAAGTGTGCACGTGATGGTGTTTTTTCATTTAAAATTACCCGTGTTAAAGGGCAATTGGCAACTGTAGTAGTATTAGTTGTAGTACTATGTAGTACAAGTAATAGTTTTTTTCAATAACAACAACAACAGCAACAAACTACAACTAACAAGACTAAAATAGAGTGCAAAAAAAAAAAAAAAAAGAAAGAAAATAAAATTAAATTTGCTAAACCGTTAATAGTCACCATTTTGTAACGGTAAATGTATAACAACATACAATAGAAAGCAACAACAGTGGTAGTAGCAACACTACCACTACACTACTACAGCCTGTCTTGTTAATTTAATTCCATACAAAAAACAAAAAAAAAAAAAAAAACAACGAGCAACGAAAAATGAACGTTTATTTGTGTATGCGTGTGTATGCTTAAGTGCTCGTTTGCTTAACAAGAGAAATACTTTTACACAAACCCAACAAAAACAACAAAGCAAAGCGAAGCAAAACAAAACAAAACACACGCCATCAAACTTAATTCACCACCATTACCACCATCACACCTAGAAAAAAACAAAACAAGGAAAAAAAAAAGGGGAGCAAAACATAAACAAACGTAAACCAAATTGCATTTACCAGCAACAACGTGCATAAAATATTGCAAAAACAACAACAACAACAACATTTTCAACTTGAACTCAACACAACTCTCCCACCATTACCACCTCAGCAACAATAACAACAACGACAACCACAATCAACATGGCCGTCAGTAATATCGTTTGCGAATGGTTGCGTGCTCTCGGTTTGGCTCAGTATGCCGAAAGTTTTCTCGATAACGGTTATGATGATTTGGAAATTTGTAAACAAGTCGGTGATCCAGATTTAGATGCCATTGGCGTTGAAAATCCCTCACACCGCCATAAACTACTCAAAAGCATACGACAGTTGCGTGAAAAGGGTGCCGCCTCAGTATATTTTATGTTAAACGATCCGAATTCATTAGCGGGCAGTACGGAAATCTTATGCGAAACTCCACCACCCTGCGAATTGGATATGGTCATAAGGGAACAACTAGAAACGGATGGTGTACGTCTAACAGCACATCCCTATTCAACACCGGTAAGTTGAAAACTTTCTTTTTTCTCTTTCTCTCTCTCTCTAATGTTCTCTTTTTCATTCTGAATAATATTGTAAATAAAATGTGATCTCTTCTTCTTCTTTTTTTCATAAGCATTATAAATGTATGCATCTGTGTATGTATGTATGTATGTGTTAATATGCCTTCATGTACATGAGGGATTTTTATTACTCTTTGGAGGATTTACTCTTTGCAAATAAAAATACTCTCAATACTCTTGGGATAAATGGTAAAAGGAGTATGAAAGAGACAGAGAGAGAGTGATGGAAAGTAAAATAATGAATTACTTGGAAAGTAATTAATTCGTATGCAATACGAATACTAACATTAATTCATTTATAAAATCAGTAGAAGGGATTATTTTTTGTAAATAAGAGAAGGTAAAGAGAATTTATTTTATGAGAAGAATAAAATATTTAAGATTTATTTCATTTTTAAATGGCACACGAACAAATTTTGAATTTATAAATGAATGGCACAAGGCTGATCGGGCAATGGCGCAGACTGTGGGTGATTATCCTTTTGTATGTCTGATCGAATTATACAGAACCCAGATCTATTGCTTTATAACATAGATAGGTTTCCTAAACCACTTTGTTTGCCTCAAGAGTAAAAGCATGGTCTACCTCTGTTCTAAGACAGGAGAAAAAGCATGCATTAGCTAGCCGATCAGATTATAGGATTTCCTTTTTGCTCAAATAATACTAGGCTCTGCAAAAATCCGAATATTTGTAGGTAATACGTTAAATAGCTGATATCCCACTATAACTTAGGAACCTCGTCTTGTATTCATTTACTAATTCGAAGCTATGTATTCTTCTTTTCCTTTCTCCTTACACAAAAACGCTCAACAACTTCGATTTAGATTCATCGAATGAAGGCCTTTACGTGATTTCTATAGCTTTCTGGTTGAGTCCATTGGCGAATTAACAATAGAGATCTAGATATAGAGTCACCGTGGTCTAGTAGGTAGTGTGTTGGCTTATTAGACTGAAGGCCCGAGTTCGAATCCCAGGTCAGACTTAAAAACGAAAATATTTCTGCGGCGACTTCCTCTCAGCAGATTTCTGGCAAAAACTCTGAGAGTAAATAAAATTGCCATGAAAAGCTTCTCAATAAATTTGTCGTTCGGAGTCGACTTTAAACTGTAGGTCCCGCCACTCATGTATAAAAATTAACACACACAACATGAGTAGTGTGAGAAGCTAGGACTGAAGGGTGCGGGCTTCTTGGGGACGATTGCTGTAGACTGGCCATTTTATAGTCACCCAGCAGCAACTCGTTTCCTTGCCGTTCGCATCTTGAGATGTCCACAAACACTACTCCCTCTCTTCCACCTTCCTATAACCCATTTTCCTAAAACCTGCACAATGCACTGTATGAGTAGGGGCCATCCCCTGAGTGCTGGTTTCACCAAAAAAAAAAAAAAAAAAAACGGTAAAGTAATGATCGAAAGAGAGGAACGGAAGCCAGCAGTCTGTGTTGCTGGGCTATGAATTGCGATCTCTGTGAGTACAGGAATATTCTCAAGCCTGTATACTTTCAAGTCTTTAGCAGATGCTCCATAAAAAAAAAATGTAAAGAACCGCAACCAGAATATAGAGATCTTGCATAGGTTATAGAAGGTATAGGTTATTCTAGTCGACGTAATTTAGTCAGGACCCGGTTCAAACTCCATATCAGACATTCTCTCAGCAGATTTCTGGCAAAAACTCTGAGAATAAAGAAAAATTGCCATGAAAAGTTTCTCAAAAATCTGTTGTTCGGAATCGACTTTAAACTCTCGCCACTCATGTATAAAATTAACACACACAACATATGTAAGTGGTATGAGAAACTAGGTTGTAATCCTAACTAAAGGCATATAATGACCAATTATGTGTGTATGTACATATGTATAAGCTACAAAACAATTTGGAGTCTAAATTGAAATACAAAGCCACAACATATTCCTGACCATCAATTTAGCTTAACTGCCATTTGAACTGACACTGACTCTGGTTATCACTGATAGCCCAACTTCCTGGCCTTGTGTATGAGCTTTCGTGCACCCAAAATCGGACAAAAAGAGGTACTGAAAACCATTGCGGCATCTGTCAATTTGTGGAATCTTCTAGTGCTATTTTTTAAGGCGATGAACCCTTGGTGACTGCATGAGGTGGCTGCTGATGTGGAGTTTTGCGGAAATTATTACTGAAAGTTGGGCTTTAGAACTTAAGTTATCAGCCCCTAAGGAAGTGTTGGTATAACATGAATTTTTCTCCAAATAAAAATTCCACCAAGTTCCCCAAAAACCTATACGATAACGATGCTGATGAAACTGATTAAAATTTTCACGTGTAGAAATGTTATCCTTAAGCAATGTGGCGCTTTCCCATGCTTTGTTTATCGCTATAAAGTTATTTCATTCATTTTGGGATTTCCAATTTGAGTTTCTGGGACATCAACAAGACCTAAATAAAAAGAAAACCATTTTCGAAATCTTGCCAAATACTCAGTTCTGGTCAGAGATCAGCAATGGCTATGTAACTATGTACTCTGATTCATTCATACACACTACAACGTTGATTTATAAGTACAGGTTGCAATAAGTATGCGTACAACAACGTTGAGATCAAACTTATACCATTCGAAATATGTTTGATTCATAAGCCTACGCATTCAGTTTCATAACTTTAGAAAACTACTTATAAATGATTCGAGTGACTCGAGTCATTCATCAAAATTTTCAGTCTTAGTTGTTGCATTTACAACACAACACAAACAGACATATAAGCAAAAAAGACAGAGCAGCAAGCAGAGCAGAGCAAGCACACGACCTTTTAGTGAGTATTTTAGTGTTCGTACGCGAATCATACTTCTTCTGTGCTTCGTGTATATGTTGTCGAAATCATCAAACATCATACATGTTGTGTTATTAAGTATGAATATGATGAGGACTTCAAACTTTGAATATGAGCCAAGGTTCCATGATATTGTTACGTTTTTACCTTTTAAAAAAACGTTTATATATGAGTTCGTTGATTGCAAACCAAGTAAAAACAAATATGAGTCTTATTTTAATTAAACTCTCTTTATTGTCCACACTTTCTTATGTGCCACTGTTCACACTTAACCGATACAACAATAATTACTACAATTTATTGCTTGTTCACTATTATTCACACACAACTATTCGCTATACGGCTCACAACGGATATCTTCGAACCACGACTTTTTACTTCGCACGCAACTTGTCTTCACACCGCGACTGATTAGTTCACACGCAACTTCACGCAAGGCTGATTGAATTCTAACTGACTCGCTCGTCTGCTTTGTCTTGCCCTTTTATAGTCCAACATGAACAGTACATCGAACGTTCTTGAAGAAGAATGTTCGCGGTTTCGCATTCTCGAAAACTCTATGGCGACTGCATTGCTTGTTGTTGCGTTTGCATAATTGTTGTCCCTCCTTTTTCTCTCATACTTGTTGTAGCTGGTTTACTTATAAGAAGTTCGATGTATGTGTTAGTGTATATTTGTGTCGTGTGTATTGTGTACGCATTGTCTCTTGTTGTTGTAGCTTTTGTTTTCATGTAAAACGATATTAGGTCGTTTCGATCAGCGTAACAATATTAAAATAAGTATGAATGCGTATAAGTATCAGAAATGATGAATATGATTTGATTCTACTCATCTTTTTGAATTCTCATTGCTGATCTCTGGTTCTGATATTGTGGACATAATGCGATGAAGAGGTTTCTGAATAGACGAGCAATATCCCAAGTTCTGAGTAGGGTTCTTAGTTATGACTGGGACTTTAGTGGAGTTATTGTAAAGCTCATTTGGAAAGGCGGGTACCAAATCTCTGTTCTACTCTGCAATCAAGGATTATAAGTTATTAAGGATTATAATTAATTTAGATGAAAAAAAAACGTAATCGTTGTCTTCAGGTTTCTCTCTATCTTTGCCAGGAAAATACTTAATTCAAGCGATTTATCGTTCTCCTGATAGCCTCCTACTCTTTGTATTAATCGACTAGCAGCAGGTGTGGAAATGATGAATTCTTTCAATTCATTACCGCTGCAGCGATAACTTTTTATTTTTCCAATACTGGGTGAGGCTAACTTTTGATGGTCGTTTCTCAATAAAAAATCTGCTAACATTTGTCAAAATGTTCGTTTCATTTTAATCTTTTAAAAATTTAATTATTTTTACACACACACACACATACGTACACACACAGAGAGATTTAAATCATTTGTTCGCTTTACTTGTAGTTGTTTTAAGGGGGGATTAAAACAAAATGTTCCACGATATGTTCGCACTTTAATAAATACAAAGACAATCAGAACAGATTGTGACAGTTGACTTTCACATACACCCACCCCCGTTACCCTGCTGCCTACCCACACCCACCCGCTTTATGAATGTCAAAATCAATGCCTGAAATTAGGCAACAATTTAAAACAAAAAATAAGAAAAAAAAAACGAAACAAGAAAGAAAAATTTGACCAATTTAAACTGACTGAAATGAAATTGAAAAACGATTTGGCATTGACAAATTTCGTTTAATTTTCAAACATTTTTTTCCCCTCTCACAGTGGTTGTTGTTGTTGTTGTTCAGACAAGTGCCTCTGCTTGTACGAGTGCCAGTGCCAGTGCCTGCAGAAGCTGTTTGACAGATGGTTTCGTAGAGGTGATAAGACCACTGCACTTTTACTTTTTTTTAATTCTTCATTTGCCCCCTCTCTTGCTCTCTCTTTCTCTCTTTCTGACACATTCTATGACGTTTTTATTAAGTAGCTGTCATTAATTTTGAAAATGTAGCACACCAACAACAAATGCCACGCTTATCAATTCATCAATCCTCAATGGTAATCGAAACGGCCTAAATTCCCTCAACTAATGCTTCTTGAACACCATCCCTTAACCCCCACTCCCCCATTCTCTTGCCATATACATAAATAAAACCTGTGCTAAACTGCTACTGGTTGTCGATTGTTGTGTATTTTAAGAGCAATTAAAATTATACGATTTTTCCTAAAATCTCCTCTTCTCATATAACCTTCCCTCCTTCCACATCACTTCATAAAATTTTTACTCTTTTTTATGTTTGCCAATGTATAGCTTGGCTTGGTTTGGCTTGGCTTCCCTTAGCCTTCTGGCGTCAATGGCGTTTAACAAGTATTTGAACTGTGTTGTGTTGTTTGTTTGTTTGTATATGTATGCGTGGCGTAATACATTTTTAGTACATCATACCGTAGAGATTCAACATAATTTTCGTTAATAAAACTAATGAACAAAAATTGCAGGGGTTCCCAAACAATTTTGTATATTTTACCTGTGATTTGAATTTCAAATTCAGTGGCTTGGAAGAACCTTTATAGTACGATGAATAGCCAAGTGCTTTAACGAAACAGATAATCTGATCCTTGTCTTATTCAAGATTAGTGCAACTAAGCCTTCGATGCCTCACACTACCAAAAAAGCAGAGAATCCCTGTAAAACAGCCAGAGAATATGCAATGTAACTGAGACAACATACCGGTGATTGTGAGTCCTGTATCAACCCAGTCCTCTAAATCATATGAGAGTTACCTTTGAATTAAACGAAACTGCCTCGTGAAATTACCAAAGTTTACGGACGTCGTGATGATGTTCGTTAGGAATTTGATTACAGGCTGACTGTCTGAGTATATTAAGAGAATTTGAGGGAAAATTCCTTCCCTCAATTAGCATTACGCCACTTTCAAAATGGAAAAATTGCAGCGATCAGGCAGCTTATATCACAGTCTAATGTGGCAACCCTTAACATATATCCCATAGCCTACACTATCCAGTATTTTGAAGTTCAAGGTTCAATCAGAAATCAATCTGTCCTGCTTCAAGGAAGTACATTTTTCATAACGTACCATTCTAATAAAGTACATTTTTTTTTATAAAGAACCTATTCACCTTTTTATTAAGGTACATTTTTAATAAAGTACATTTTTTAATAAAGTGCCTTTTTATAAAGTACTTTTTATAAAGTACTTTTAATAAAGTATCTTTTTATAAAGTACTTTTTATAAAATACTTTTAATAAAGTACCTTTTTATAAAGTATTTTTTATAAAGTACTTTTTAATAAACGATCTTTTAAATGTCTGTGAAGATAAATTCGGATTTAAAAACCAAAGACGCAAACCCACACTGTTAGCAGCGCCACTTCTTGCCTCTAACTGCGTAAACTTTGCTATTAACAGAGCACTGTTAACTGTTTAACAGTGGCAATTAGTAGGTTAGTCTTCTAAAGGGTCCGCCAAATAACTTTTTTTTTTTTTTTGAAAATGCTTTAAAAAAAAAACTACTGAATATTTTCTCAAATTTCTTTTTTTATTTGAAAGTACAATGCTTCCGGTTAATAATGGAAAATAATTTCATTCAAATGGCTGCCTCGGCTGGCCAGGCAGTAGCCTACACGATCGGTGCAATTTTTAAGCATATTATCGATTGTGTGCAGCTGGGCTTTCACCAATGGCTTCACGAATATTGTCCTTTAAAGCGTCAATTGTCTCTGGCTTGTCGGCGTAACACTTATCTTTGACGGCACCCCACAAATAATAGTCGAACGGTGTCAAATCGCAGCTCCGAGGTGGCCAGACGACATCAGCTCTGCGGCTGATAATGCGATCTTCAAAAACAGGGCGCAAAACATCGAGTGTAGCTTCGGCTGTGTGGCACGTAGCGCCGTCCTGTTGAAACCAAATGTTGCCAATATCCTCCTCTTCAATTTTTTTGTGAACAAAAATTCGTTCAACATGGCCCGATAACGATCGCTATTGACTGTAACGGCCACTCCTTGCTCATTTTCGAAGAAAAATGGCCCAATTATACCTCTGGACCAAAATCCGCACCAAACAGTGACTCGTTTTGGGTGCGTCGGCTTTTCAATGTATGCGTGCGGGTTTTCTGTGCCCCAAATGCAACAATTTTGCTTGTTTACATACCCGCCAAGATCAAAATGAGCTTCATCTGAAAAGATGATTTTTTTTGCCAAAATCGGCATCTTCTGTAAGTCGATCGGAGGCCCACTTAGCGAAGCGAAAACGCGAATCCACAACCATATTCGTTCAGCGGAAGGATAAAACTAATTATCTGTCAAATCAGACATGAGCTAAGTGTTACCATTCACGAAATAAGCACTAGTTGAAAAAAAAAAACGTTAGATGGCGGACCCGATACTTTGCAATTATTGCAGACTATTAACATAAACTTGAATTCTTATCTGTGAACATATGTGTTGAATTGTATCGAATCTCAAAATTATTTCAGCTATCCCACTACCACGGTTCGAAAGAGGACCATCTGGACTACCATTTGCACATAGTCGGCTAGGTGTACTATTTCTTATATGCTCCAAAATGGCCACTGATCTTCTAGAGAATTTTCAAGCAAAAAATTGTTATTTTCAAAGCCAATTTTCTCAATATCATATCACTTTATATGTGACTATGTTGGTGATTATATTAAGAGGCCTTGGCCTCATAGACCTAGAGTATTTTCCAAAATTAGCTCCCAAACAAGTGGACTTGTTCAGAGGAATACTGTTAAATAGCTAACAGTGCTCTGTTAAGGGCAAATTTTGCTCTGTTAACGCCAAATGTGGCGCTGCTAAAATTTATGGACTGCGTCTTGGATTTTCAAATTCGAATTTATCTTCATACACATATCGCACACCCAGTACAAAAGTGACTTAACTCAAAATTTTCATATTTCGAGTTTATATGCTTAAACTATGTAGAATCCACTTGTTTATCTATAAAAAAAATATCGGCGTATTTGGTTGTTGTTAACTGCTACTAAAAATGGTCCAAAGATTTTGTTTTTAACTATTTTTAATTAAAACAAAAATAGTTTTTAATCGATTTCTGAAAAATGAAAATTTTGAGTTGTGTCACTTTTGTACTGGGTGTGCGATATGTATCTTTTAAGGAAGTACCTTTTTAATAAGTACCTTTTTAATAAGTACCTTTTTAATAAGTACCATTTTAATGAATTACGTTTTGGAAAAAGTAGCTTTTGAATACAGTAAAGTATAAATAAAGTATCTTTTTAAGCAGAACTTAATTTATACAGTACCATTTTAATAAAGTACGTTTTTAAAACGCACCTCTTTAATAAAGTGCTTCTACTAGGAAATATTTAATGGACTTACTTAACTACCTTTTTAAGAGAGTACTTTATCATAGAAGTACATTTTTAATGAAGTACATTTTGTATAAAATTCCTTTTTAATAAAGTACCTTTTTAATACAGTACATTTTTTATGAAGTAACTATTCATTAAAGATCCATTATGTAATCCAATAAATATAAAATGCTTTTTTAATAAAGGAATGACTTTTTAATTAGTACCATTTTAATACAGTATATTTTCGAGAAAGTGCCTTGTGAATACAGTAACGTAAAACGTATTTCTTTTAATCAGAACTTCAGTTAGAAAGTACTATTTGAATAAAGTTCCGTTTTTAAAACGTATCTTTTTAATAAAGTGCTTCTTCTAGGAAATATTCACTGGACTACCTTTACTACCTTTTTTAATAAAGTACTTTTTGAGGGAAGTATGTTTTTAATAAAGTACTTTTTGAGGGAAGTATGTTTTTAATAAAGTACCTTTTGTATAAAATACCTTTGTAATGAACTATCTTTCAACAAACTACTTCTTTAGTACTTTCTTAGCATTTTTATTTAAAAGATTTTTACATTTTTTACTGCCCGCACTTCTGGCAATCGTTTAGTACTTTCCGATAAAGTGCCTTTTTAGTGCTTTTTGGTTAATTTTTTTTAATTAAAAAAATTTTTTTCGCCAATATTATTCTAATTTGTGACATTTTAAATGTTACTGTGTATGTTCTATTACAATCTAAGCAAGTGTTAGTGGTACTTTGTTGATACCACTGATACTAACTATTGCATTTCAGTACCAATAAACTTTTATTACAATTAAGCAGACATAAAAATTACAAAAAAAAAAAAAAAAAACAGCAACACTGACAATTTCTGTTTAGAGAAACTCTAATAAAAATGAGTGAAAATCCTCTTCTCTATGTTGTTGTGTCCCCCTTTTGAACAGAGTTTCATTTGTCTGATACTATTTTGTTTTTGTATTAAAGTTTGTTGTTGTTGCTGCTGCAATTTTTGAATTAAAATTGTAACAGCTGTGTGTGTGTATGAGCGATGCCTGTCGTATAAATATGATTGCAACACATTGCAAACAGGAGGGTGGTTGTCTTATGAATGCAGTATTGCTAGGGTGTTATGGGTGTTGTTTTAAAGGCGGTGGTGTCAAATATTCATGTCATGCAATGCCAGTATTTGTTGCGGATGGTGGGTAGTGATGGTGGTGGTGGTGGTGCTGTTTGAATAATTGAGATGATTGGCATCATGATGATGACGCTGATTACGATGATGATGATGATGAAAATATTTTCACAAATGTGCGAATAACTGTTGTGTCTCTTCTGTCTCTGCACTTGTTTAAGGATTAATTTTGTTGTTGTTTATCTCTCTTTTTTTGTTTGTTTTTGTAAACCTGTGAGTTTGAGGGTGCAAGAAATGAAATTAAAATTAAGGTCAGTACCGAGGGGATATGTTTACTAATAAAATGTAATTTGAATACATCAAATAAACACACACATACACACCGATAGTTGCATACAAATATATACTTGTAGTTGCTACAATATGTAGCATAAACATGGGCCGAATAAAATTGTAAATTACTGTTTAACCGGAATGCATATCTAACTGCTGCCCTGATGCTGCCATGTTCATCTGTCTGTTTATCGGTATTGGTGGAGATGGCAAGTGTGCGAATATAAAACGCTTTTATTTAGTTTTAAGAGACAGATTGACAGGCAGACAGACGGATGGACAGACAGACAGACAGACAGATTGATAGTCACTGAATCTGTGCGTTTTGCGTCTGTCCATATGCATATGCATTTGTGCTGATGCTGCTCTTTTTTTTTTATCAGTCAGTGCCTGAGCTGAGCTGTGCTGTGCTGTGCACATTTTAATTTATTTATGCCCAAATGGGCACAGTTCCTGCGTTTTTTTTTCTTCTCTCTTTCTGTTTTTACGTGCCTGCTTGACAAACAAAAAGGGAGTAGTAATGTGGAGTTGAGCATGCAACTCATAAAGGCTATAAAATAAAGAATGAAACCTAAAAATTTAATTACACGCCTCTCAGTCATTGTATTACATACAGTACGAACGAGTATATGACAAATCGCTTGCATAGAATAGAGACAGGAGAAGAGAGATTGTGTGGCATTGCATTTGCCAGTTGTTGGAAGGAAGGTATGCAAGGGAAAGATTCTTTTTACAATTCAACATTTGTGGCAGCAATTGCTTGCTATTGTTGTTATTATTAATGTTTTAATTTCATTTCATTTTAATTCGCTATACTCCCTGTTTAAGAAAAAGAAGAAAAGAAATTATATTTCATATGATAATTATGTCTGCTAATATTGTCACTTTTATGGCACATCAATGTGCTGTTTTTTGTGTGTTTTTTTTTTGTCTCTCCGCCACCGTGTGGCAGTTGCAGCAGCTATTCATCTGTCTGTCGCCTGTGTAATAATAATTCTTCCATGCCGTATTATGTTGCAAGTTTTTACAACAAAAAAAACTATTGAAATTATAGTGTGGAATTATTTCTTTTTTTTCTTTTTTGTTTTTCTCCAACGTTGTTGCATTCATTCATATTGTGCAACAAGGAAATACTTTTGAAACTCATCATCTTCTTCTTCTTCTTTTTCTTGTTTTTGTTTTATTTTTTTTTTTCATTGCTTTCTTTGTGGTTAATTTTTAATACGCTTAATTATGCTCATGCAATATAAAAAGGTTATTAAAATGGGGGAAAAAAAATCTTCAGAAAAAAATCGTACCAAAGAAAAGCTTAAAGAATGACGAAAAAAGGGCAGAAAAAACCTACATACACTTGATGTAACCTTTAAGTCTAATAAAGACAAGGAAACTTGTTCAAAGGTCATAAAAGGTCATATTTGAAATGCGTAAAGCGAAAAACTGAATGCAAAAATTCCAATTAAAAAAGTTTTTTTCGAAAAGTACTTTTAAAAAAGTACTTTTAAAATGTAAAAGATGGAGGATCAAAAATAAAAGATGAATAGTTTTTAGCAAATTTCTTGAGCTCAAGTCAAGAGCTCTGTATGCTTTATTCAAATTTATTCAATTAATTCGAATGTGGGAATAACTTCCTCTTTTATACTATATTTGAGCTGACTCGACAATTCCGAATCAACTCACTTAACTCTATATGATTCTTAATTTATTACATTATGTTCTAGTGACCTATATTCTAAATATATGGGTTGTGTGTATGTAACACGAACCAAGCATTCAGTCCAACACCAGTAATGCAAGCAAAGCAGAATTCCCACGCTAGCCAGCGGAGAATACAATAACAACAACAACATGCATTGACGGCTTGAGCACACGACAAAAGCAGCGAGAGTCAATGTCCCAGAATTATGTTAGTGACGCAGTCACTTATGCTATTTGATATTCGTTTGTTTACATGTTGTGTCGTTAATGATCATTAGCCATACAAAACATTGTGTTGGCATAAACGGCAGTAGGGTCGTGCTACACCTCCCTTTTTCAGAAGAATGTTCATATAACTGAGAGTTCTATGGACATTCTTTTACAATAATTCTTAAAGTATTCTTAATTCTTGGTTTACAATAATTCTTAAAGTAAATTTATTACTATTCGAGCGTACTATGCTCCTTATTTATAAATATATATATATATTTTTTTTTTTTTTTTTTGTTTTGTTTTTACTTGGGCGCGCGCTTAGTAATTTAGTTATACATTTTTATTGTATAGCTTAAGTCTATTCTTATGTACTATTTGTTCTTTATTAGTAATCTTATCCACTATGGTTACATTATTTCTTAAATCTAATTTCTTAATTTTATATGGACCTTTATATTGGTTATCCAATTTGTGTCCTACTTCATTTTTAACTAAAACTAAGTCACCTATTTTAAAATTGTAGTCTAATATGTCCTTATCATAATTATTTTTCTGCTTAATTTTATTTACATCTAATAATTGTTTTGCTCTCTTAAGTGCTATCTCTAACCTAAATTTTGCCTCTTTGGCATAGTTATCCACATTGTATAGTGGTGCAACTCTATCTATTTCACTAAAATCTTTAAAACTATTTGGTATTTTACTAAAGATCAACTCAAAAGGACAGTAATTGTGTACAGTTGATGGTGTTGTATTAAAGCAATACGTAAAATACTTAAGCCATTCATCCCAGTCGTCTTTATCTATTGATATGTATGAGCATACGTATTCATTAAAAGTTCTATGACTTCTTTCTATCGTACCTAAAGTCTGGTGATGATGTGCTGTTGACGTTAGTTTTTCAATTTTGAATAGGTTGCATAGTTCAGTCAGTATAGAATTCTTGTATTCTGTACCCATGTCCGAAATGAACGTCTTCATTGGACCATAGGTAAGTACAAAGTTCTCGAATATCGCTTTTGCGACAGTTTTTGCAGATTTGTCAGGTATTGGTATCGTTACCAAATATTTGGTTAGGTCACATACTATCGTGACTGCGTATTCATTTCCATGAAGTGATTTTGGAAATGGTCCGATTGTGTCCACATAGACCGTATCAAACGGTTTATTGGGCGTCTCTGTGATAATCATTGGACATTAAATGTGCTTGTTTGTTTTTGCTAATTGACATTTGTAACATGCTTTAACGTATTTAGCTATGTCCTTTGTCATGTTTTTCCAGTAATAATATCTTTTGATCTTTTCAGCGGTTCTGTATATCCCGCAATGACCTCCTTCAATGGGATCATCATGATATTTCAGCATAATATCAAGAATTGCCTTGGCATTCTTCTTTTCAATTACAGTTACTCTGTTTAACAGCGCTATTCTAATTCTCTTCAATATTTTATTGCCCGTATCTTTAAAATCATTTATTGAGACAAATTCGAAAATTTTCTCACTAGGTGCTACTTGCAATTTATTGATATTCAGGTTACCGGCCACTTTTTCAAGCCTAGAGAAAAATTGTCCTAAGTCAAAATTCTCTGAAGTAAGCGTATCATTCATTTTTATGCTAGCTAATATTGATTTTCCTTTCTTTATGTAGCATTTATTAGGAAAAATCTTTAATTTATAAAACTTCCTGACTTCACTATTCTTAATCGGTATATATATTTTGGGCTTATCTATGTAATCTTTTTTATGCTGATTATTTATTTCACTACTGGTATTTTGTTTAGTCATCGATCTTGCCGAGACTCTTAATACGCACGATACCTTTTTATTTATATTTTTAAAGTCCTAAATTGTAATTCGCGAAATTCATCCGCGACATAGTTATCCTTTCCCTAGTCTCCTAAGTCCTTCTATATCTATTTTCCTACCATAAAGGTCCATAATTCTTAAAATATCTTAATTTCTAACAAGAAAATTGAATTTATTATATATTTTTTAAATGAGTTTATTATTATTATTATTTTTTTTTCTATTCATATTTTTCGTTTATTTTTTTTTTTTTGTTTTAAATTTATTTTTAAATTGTTTTAAAATTTTTTTTATATATATATATATATATATATATAATAATAATATAATAATATATATGTATATAATATTTTGGGTAATTTAATTTTCAAACTTTATAAAATCGCACATAATTAATTCTTTATCCTTTTTTAAAAGTACTTTTAAAAGTACTTTTTTAAAAGTACTTTTTTTTATTTTTTATTTTTTTTATGAAACCAGCACTCAGGGGATGGCCCCTACTCATGGAGTGCATTGTGCAGGTTTTTTATGAAAGGGGGAAGATGCGAACGGCAAGGAAACGAATTGCTGCTAGGTGACTATAAAATGGCCAGTGCTATACCTTCACCATTAGACAGTCTACAGGCAATCGTCCCCAAGAAGCTCGCAGTTTCTCACACCACTTATGTTGTGTGTGTTAATTTTATACACAAGTGGCGGGACCTACAGTTTAAATTCGACTCCGAAAGACAGATTTTTTGAGAAACTGAGAAGAAATCGCCGAAAAAATACTTTTTGTATTTTTTTTATTTTTTGATGTCTGGCCTGAGACTCGAACCCCGGCTTTCTTTAATGTTATAATCAAATTCATAGTGGAATTGTGAGAAACTAGAAAGAAATGCAAGTCATTGACCAAAAAAATGCAAGTTATCGATACAGAAAATGAAGGTTATCGACAAAAAAAAAGCAAGTTATCGTTAAAAAATATGCAGTGCGGCAATTTTATCTTATTTATTTCAAGACAACAGTTAATTTCGTCGCCTATATTTCTGGTCCCAAGTAATGCCCGAACCTAAGGAGACCTATTTTGCCCTCCTCAATAGTTTTCTGGCAAATGCTTTCCAAGTGGATCCCACGTTCCACTGTAGGTGTCTCCCATCATTTATGGATAAAATTAACGTACTCAACATAGATGGCTTCGTTGCGGTCCCAAATAACGTCCGACCATAAGGAGAACTATTTTGGAATCCTTAATACCGGACGCTAACGGGTGATTTTTTAGCTATTATCTTTTTGGCAACACTGGTTTAAACAGCTCACGCACGTTTCGTGTTTTGTTTCACTGTCAAACATCTTCAGTTTGGTCTATAATTTAACCATGAATCGTCTTACAAACGAACAACGCTTGCAAATCATTGAATTTTATTATCAAAATGCGTGCTCTGTTAAGAAAATTCATCGCGCGCTTCTTTCATTTTATGGTCAGTTTAATCGACCCACTGAAGCGGCTATTTTTTTTTGCCCAAAATGCAAGAGCTTGACTTGCATGACATGTGGTTTCAACAAGACGGTGCCACATGCCACACAGCACGCGTAACAATGGACTTATTGAGAGGCGAGTTCGGTGAACATATTATTTCACGTTTGGGACCGGTCAATTGGCCGCCTAGATCGTGCGATTTAACGCCTTTAGACTATTTTTTGTGGGGCTATGTTAAAGCTCATGTCTATACAGACAAGCCCGCTTCAATTGACGCATTGGAAGACAACATTGAAGCATTTATTCGTGAGATACCGGCCGAAATGTTGGAAAGAGTATGCCAAAATTGGACTAAGCGAATGGACCATTTGAGACGCAGTCGCGGTCAACATTTGCATGAAATAATCTTCAAACATTAAATTATATGGACCGTACTATCGATTCAAATAAAGATTTCATGCATTTTTCTGAATTTTATGTGTTTTTTTTTGAAAAATTTTCCTATAGCTCTTAAAAACTCATCCTTTATAACTACCTATCTACCGAATGAGCATCCTGTTCTCATATCGAATAGGCAGTATTCTGAGCTGTTACCAAGAGAAAATTAAGCCTGATACTGGTAACCGCTATCTTGTCAGGCCTATTGCCTTACACCCAGTGGACCTTTTAATTTTCTCAACCAGCTAATCAATTGGAGCAATCACTACAACAACCAGCACCCAATAACATGAATTGCGGTCAATGAAGGCTTAAACGAGATACCAGATACCCTGTAAGAATTATCCACCCATTTAATAAGAAAATTTCAACCCATTAGAGGAATTTTTTCTTTTGCTTCTATGCTTCAAGCTTATCGGCTGATTTTTCTCCAAACTGAGTTGTTATTTTATAGTCAGATCGCCTGATGATGAAGGAGCTTTCATGGTGGATTTTTGTGTCGTGAAGGTATGGTGTTTAATGCCTTAGAGACTGTAGTAGTTGCTATTAAAACCCTGTATTTCTTTAAAACCTTTACGAGAGGTAGACGCAGACCATCTTCCGCCTACAAAAGAGTACAGAGACTGATGGATTTTTTATTTTAAACAGACTATCCCACTGGGCCTACGAATACATAATATTACGTTTTTACCTTTTAAAAATGTTTAAAATATGAGCTCGTAGATTGCATATAAAATAAAAATAAATTTGTGTTTAGTTTTAATCAAAATTCTTTATTGTTCGCACAATTCTGTGTGCCACTGTTCACAACTTGATGTAAACAGCAACAATTGCTTTTCTTTGTTATTCCTCTGTTTACACCCTTTCCATAAACAATAACAATTACAAGACAATTGTTGGACTGATCAAACTACGTCTTTACACAAGACTGACTTAACTTCACTGACTATCTCGCATGCTTTGTCTTGCCTTTTATATGGCAGGGTAAATAGTCTGATGAATGTTCTTGAAGACGAATGTTCGTGGCTTTGCCTTCTCGAAATCTCTATAAATGTAAACATACTTGTTTACATTTATTATTGTAAAGTCGTTTGTGTATTTTGTTTACATTTATTTTTGTAGTGTTTGTTGTTGTATTTTTGTTTACTTGTTTACCATTTTTTTTATGCTGGTGTTTGTTGTTATATTACGCAGTAAGATAATTTGTAAACAAGTACATGGTTTTGTTTTTGTAGCATTTGTTTATAATTTTAATGCTAAACGATGTAAATGCAAAACACCAGTATCTAGATTTTTTTATTTTCGTAACAGAATCTTTCTCTAGAAAGAAAAAGCAGGTGGAATGATTTTTTTTTGCCGCCACGACGAAAAAACACACTCTAATACAGAGGCGGTGGATTAGACTCCTCTGAATTTAGTGATCCTTAACTTATCCATCTTTAAGCCTTAAACCCTCAGGATACGGTCGAAAAAATGAGGCACTATGAAGTGTGGCTACTCTTGTAACGAGTTACGGAACTTTAAAACCTTTAACGATTCAAATATTTTAACATTAAAGAAATCTCATCCCTAATGCCGTACGAATACTTTAAGATTTGTTTTCATCTGCCTGAATGCTTTTAGGCTTTTAGGCTAATTTTTTGGTCATTATCTGTAATAGATTATGGCCTTCTTTAATGGCATGTTTTTTGTTGAAATTAATTGTTTTTCCTAATGTTTCTTACAATTTTTCCTGCAATTTTTTCTCTCTTTTGGTTTTGCTTAAACTTGTTATTGGTTTAACTAAGGCCAGAAGGTGAGCAGCTAGAGAAAGAAGGAGAATAGTAGAGGCAGGAGCAGGAGAATAAAATAATCAATAATTCCCTTTACAATTAATTACCGAACGAACGACAGAGAATATTAATTGTATCTGTTAAACAACAGATGTGACCGAAACACACATACACAGGCAAGGTGGCAATGTCAGTGGCAGTGCTAGTGCCAGTGCCATGTCATGACCGGCCATCATGTTCGAATAGCATTTATTAGGCCACAAAATAGTTTTTCTTTCTTTATTTTTTTTTTTTTACAAAGCAAGTTAGTAAAAGTGGGGGAGCTAAGAAAATTGGAGTAGCGGGTGGCGAGAGGAGGGGGATGGTAAATAATCAATAATAAAGGGATTTATTTTCCGTACAATAAAATTTAATAAAATTGTTGCTGATGGAAATCATATTGGTATTATGGCTGCTAAGATTGATAATAAATTATTGAAAATAATTTCCATCTTCTAAGGGGATAATCCCGCTAAATTTAAGGCTTTTAAAGCGATTTCCTAGTAAATCAGCAGAAATTTCCATATGTGTAGGTATATTCGAATTTAAAAACTAAAGACGCAAACCCACACTTTTAGCAGCGCCACATTTTGCCTCAAACAGGGTAAACTTTGATATTAACAGAGCACTGTTAACTGTTTAACAGTGGCAATAAGTAGATTAGTCTTGTACTTTGCAATTATTTCAGACTATTGACATAAAATTGAATTTTCATTATGATCGTTATTATTTCTGAACAAAAGTGTTGAAACGTATAAGATGGTTGGTGGGAAATTTCTCAACTCTCAAAATTATTCCAACTATTCCACTACCACGGAATCGAAAGAGGACCCTTTGGACTACACTTTAGCATATGGTCGGGTAGGTGTACTATTTCTTATATGTTCCCAAGTAGCCACTGATCTTCAGCAGAATTTTCCTGCAAAAAATTGATATTTTTAAAGGCAATTTTCTCAATATCATATCACTTTATATGGGATTTTATTGCTGATTACATTAAGAGGCCTTGGAACCATAGCTGCCAGATAAATGAAGCATCAAATCGTCAAGTATTAGACAAAAAATCGTCAAAATCGTCAAAGACGTTCATGGAAATCGTAAAAAAAATCGTCACAAAATCTGCATGAAAATTCAGTGTGATGTTCGCTAGAACCGATACATTTTTCAGTGCCTTAGCTTCTTAAGAGAGTGCAAGAAATACTTCACTTCATCTGATCTTCTTACTATTTACACCACTATCCGAAAGATAATAGAATACAACTCTCAACTCTCTCTCTCTCGGTAGGGTATCGAACTCCATTGATTCGTTGGTGCATCGTTGCAATTTTGTTTGTGTTTCACTGTTCTATCGCTATTATAACGGATTTTGCTCGAGCGAAATAAGGGACTTGTTGCTACATAACACTCGCCTTTCTCGGCGAGCACATACTTATGTGGTACAATTGGCCAGTGGATCGCACACTGCATTACAGACAAGGTTCGTTCTTTAGTCAGACTATGTGTTTGTGGAACTCCCCTTCGTGCAGAGGTTGTAATTTTTTGGCTTTTAAGGGATCAAAAAGACATAAGATACAGAAAAATCATCACTTAAATTTACAATAGTAATAACTGCAAAGTAAATATAAAGCTTAAAGTGGCTTTTACTGTACAAAAGTAAAGAATATCATGTAAATTTTTAATTTCTAAAAATCGTCAAAATATGGGCATAAATCGTCACATCGTCAATATGATATTTTTGGAGCACAAAATTGTCAAAATGACGATAAATCGTCAAATCTGGCAGCTATGCTTGGAACCTTCCTTTGCATATAGTATGGTACTCATATACCTAGTATTTGTCCTTAAATTCGCTCCTAAACAAGTGGACTTGTTCAGATGGATACTGTTAAATAGTTAACAGTGCTCTGTTAAGTGCTCTGTTTTGTTCTGCTAAGAGGAAATTTTGCTCTGTTAACGCAAAATGTGGCGCTGCTAAAAAATTATGGTTTGCGTCTTGGATTTTCAAAATCAAATTAATCTTCATAGACATTTGGAATTATGGCTGCAAGATTGATAATCAAGTTTTAAAAATATTTTCCATCTTCTAAGGAGATTAGCAGGGAAATAATCCCGCTAATATTAAGGCTTTTGAAGCGATTTGCTAATAAATCAGCAGAAATTTTCCTCTGTTTTTTTTTTTACAAATTTAAATCACCAACATTGTCAGCAGTAAAGCAGTAAAATAAACAGCGAATAAATTAAAAATGAAAAGAAAACAAAAACAAGCAACAAAAACAAACAACACGAAAGAAAACTCAGACCACAGAAATATACAAGAAATCTCTCACAAATTATATTTACTTTGGGTTTTAAGAACAACATTTGCCTCTCGTTTCATATGGACCCCCGCAAAATGAATGCTCTGCAATCAGACAACCATACACCCACGTTTCGTAGCTCTTTAGCTGTGCTGTTGCTGCTATTTTTGCTCTTGTATTGTATATAGACAGTGTTGTTGTATTGCATGCGACTGGTTGGGTTGACTGCAAAAATCTAAAGAGCTGTTGCCGTTATCCGTATAGAATAGCGAGAGTGTGTGAGAGAAGAGGTGAGTTGTGGTGTGCTGTGGTGTGGAGAGAAGAGAGAAACCACATAAAAAACCAAAAACACGTTTTATGTTGGCAACTTATTCCACTTTAACAGTTGCAATAAAATTCAAGAATATTTCAAATAAATTTTGTCAACTGTTAAGTGGAAAATCGAAATCGATTAAAATTCATTTTTATTTATTTGGATTTCGTATTCCTTACTCGCATTCACATTCGCAATCGTATTTCAATATGCAAACGTACGTTATACAGTCTCAGGAAACTCCAGAATAAAAAAAAAAGAAGAAAAAAGAGAACGTTTTTATTTGCCATATTTGTCTTACAGCCAGTAGACAGACTCCTTTTTCTGCCCCCTTGGGTTGCCTATAATTTCTTTGGAACAATTTTACAATTTCCTTCGCTGCAGCAGTAGCAGCAAGCAGCAGCAACAGTGGCATTAAGAGTCATCTAAACTTGCCATGCCTTCATATAATAAAAATGTAATAGAGAGTGCTGGGTAGTGGGGGGATTGGCTTTAAAAGAAACGTTATTACAGGAATACTTTAAGGCGGCATACGTTTACTTATGACGTTACGTTTGTTATTGTGGTGGAGCACTTACTTTTTATTTGCCTGTCTGTCTCTGTTGCACTCTCTTTCTCTCTCTCTCTTGCCTACTCTCTCTGTCTATTGCTTATTTGCCTTAAATGAGGCTCAGCATTTACAACCATTGCAGCAAATAACAGTAGTTTATGTATAGAATGTCTTATTAGGACAGTGGAGCAATAAATATAAAAAGTTGCCTCGAAATTAAGTACATATGTTGTCAGCTTAAATTAAAAAAAAAAGACTTGGATTTGTTTAGTGAGATGAAAACAAATTTTTTGTCGATACCAGCAGAATATCATCAGGTATTATGAACTAAGCTTTGAAAGAAGTAGTAATGTGTGTGACGATAATTTCGAATTTGAAAATCCAAGACGCAATCCATTAATTTTAGCAGCATCACATCTGGCCTTAACAGAACAAAATTTTCTCTTAACAGAATAAAATTTGCCTTTAACAGAGCACTGTTAGCTATTTAACAGTATACTGAACAGTATCTGAATAAGGCCATTTGTTTAGGAGCTAATTTTGGGAAATACTCTAGGTTTATGAGTACCATACTATATGCAAAGGAAGATTTCAAGGCCTTTTAATATAATCAGCAACATAGTCCCATATAAAGTGATATGGTATTGAGAAAATTGGCTTTGAAAATATCAATTTTTTGCTTGAAAATTCTCTAGAAGATCAGTGGCAATTTGGGCACACATATAAAAAATAGTACACCTACGCGACTATATGAAAATGATAGACCAGAGGGTAATCTTTCGAACCGTGGTAGTGGGATAGCTGGAATAATCACCCTTATTCTGGTTGTCGTCGTCGACGTCGTCTTGCGTCGACAGTTTAAAATTGGTATTCTGTTTGTCGTTATTGCCAGTTATAGATGACTGTCGGACACACATTTGGTATTCTGTGAGTCAATACGCCGTCGATATTGTGTTGTGTCGACTCTGATTTTGTCGACTCTGATTTTATCGACATCATTTTTGGTAACGACGGCGACGACGGCGACGACGACGACGACGACAACCAGAATAAGGGTGAATGTTAGGATATGAGAAAATTTGCACCATCCATGGCCATCAACCATCCTTTACAACTCAACACTGTTATTCACGAATAATAACGATGATAATGAGAATTAAATTGTATGCCAGTAGTCTGCAATAATTGCAAAGTAGAAGACTAATCTCTACTTATTGCCACTGTTAAACAGTTAACAGTGCTCTGAAGGTGTTAAAGGTTTAAAAAACTGATAGTAAGCTAATGCGGTAGAACTGCAAAATTATTTGCTTTAATTTATATACAGGTCGAAATAATTTTATAATTAATTTGAATTTTTTTAAAGAAATTGTATTCTCAAATTTATTCGTGAGCACTCCTTCAACTAATTTCGAATTGTAATTGCTTTTGAGTCTTTTATTACAACAGGAATGGCAACAATTTAGCGGAATCGCGGCAGGTATAGTTTACCAAAGACCGTAATTGGCGCTCTCTAATTCGTGATTGGATCGAAAGCTATTTATCTTAGTTTCCTTAATAAAATATTTATTGTTAATGAGCCTGAAAATCCTTTAGAGAAAAGTGAGAGTGAGCCTCCGTTTTTTTAGAATATTTTATTTACAACTATTCCAGTTTATTAACTTGACTTCAGTTGGGTTATTCAAACCAGAGATCAGCATAGAGTATTCAAACAGATGAGTAGAATCGAATCATACTCAAAATTTACAGCCTTTGTTATTGTTGCATATACAAACAAAGAAGAAAGGAAAGACAAAGACAACAAGCAAAGCATACACACAATCTTCTTGTGAGTATAGTAGTGTTCGTACGCGAATCATACTTATTTTGTGCTTCGTGTAAATGTTAAGTAGAGACGAGTCGAAGTCAATAACATAATGCGTATTGTTAAGTATGAATACGACGAGTACTTCCAACTTTGAGTATGAGTAGTATGAGTATCATATTAAAATAAGTATGAATGCGTATAAGTATCAGAAATAATAAGTATGACTCGAATCTACTCATCGTTTTGAATACTCGTTGCTGATCTCTGATACTTATACGCATTTATACTTATTTTAATATCATGAAACCTCTCTCTATTTATATTCAAACTTTGAAGTCCTCATCATATTCATACTTAACAACACGTATGATCTTGCTTGTTGATTTCGACTCTCCATAACTCCTCAACATTTACACGAAGGACAAAATTAGTATGAATCGCGTAAGAACCCAAAAATACTCAGTAAAAGGTTGTGTGTTTGCTCTAAGACTGTAAATTTTGATGAATAATTCGAGTCACTCGGAAACATATTTCGAATGTTGTGAGTTTGATGTCAACGTTGTACTCATACTCATTGCAACCTGTACCTCAAAATCAACGTTGTAGTGAGTACGAATGAATCAGAGTACATAGTTAATTTTCAATATTGTTGTGACTCACTTATATTCAAAATTTCATGAGTGCTTATGAGTAGCGAAAAAATGATTCATTCAGGGTTGTTGCAGAATTCAAGTCAGAATTGTCATTTATCAGAATTGAAAATCGATTCTGATTTAAATTAGTGTCATGAAATCGACTTGTTTTTCCTTTATTTCGAAAATTAACAAAATCCATAGCGAATCAGATGTTTTGTTTTGTTTACATTCTAAAATAATTTTTTTGATAGATTTTTGAAAAAATATAATAAATATACAATAATTTGTACACTAGAGCCCCGACTTGCGTCGATCCGATTTGCGTCGTTTCGATTTGCGTCGCTTTTTAAAAATTGACAAAACTCAGCTTGCGTTGTTGCAATTTCAACTCGCGTCGATTAAATTTGCGTCGTTTTGTCCCCGATTGGCGTCGATTCGATTTGCGTCGTTTGAATCTCAACTTGCGTCGTTTAAATTTCGATTTGTGATGCTACATACGTTTAATTTTTTTCTTGCAGCATTAAGTACTACCATTTTAGTATTTGTATTGTGGAACATATTTAGAATTTTTTTTGTATTTTAAAATTCTTGCAACTTCTGTTTATTGTTTTGTTATTTCTTTATAATAATTAAAAAACATTTGTTGAACTAAATAAAATAATATAAAATGTTTTCATTATTCATTCATTTTGCTTTCCTTTGAATTCTTGGTCCCAATAAATTAAATTTCAAAGCATTTGTATAGAAAAAGTTGATTCGATTTGCGTCGTTTTGATTTGCGTCGCAATTCTCCGGTCCCCATTAAGGACGCATGTCGGGGCTCTAGTGTATATAAAATAAAATGGTTGAAGCGGTAGTTTTATTTTTAATGATGGAGGAAACAAAAAGTGAAAAATTGAAACGAAAAATATTAAGGGACTACACCAATCCACTAGAGCTGCCGGAAACAGCGTAAGTAGACATTACAATAAAAACCGCAATGATAAAGGTATTAACATTTACAAACTTTAAAGATTTATTGGACAATTTCAACAACATCAACAACATCATCTTTTAAGTCTTTTAAAGAGTTGGACACAATGTTATTGCTTTTTTCTATTCCACGATATATGCATCTGAGAGAGATTGCATTTTCTTTTTGCACAGATATGAGCTGATCAATTTTCTCGTTCAATTCATTCCTTCTTTCGCCGTCTTCATTCAAAAATTTTTCAAAAAATGCTGCTGTGCATTGCGGTTTTGATCTTTTTGGGGTACTGAATATTGGCGCATCCATCTAATTTTCTCTTATTAGTTGATGTAGTAGTTGTATTTGATGTTGTGGCAGAATCGGAAGTTAATTCATTTAAAATATATTCTACTTCATTATCTGTGCCCAGTTCTATTCCTGCAACACCATCAACATTTGTTTTCATCCAACACATTCTCACTATAGCTTCTTCTGTTGGCGTCAGTTGGAATTTGGTAAATGATCCTCCTCCAGTGGCGCGAGATTCGGATTTATTATGGGCTAACTTTTTCTTTATTTAGCTTTTCCATTCCGTCCAAATCTTAGTGCATAAATATAAATAGAATCATAAATTTTGAAAGAGTAAACAATTTAAATAATGCAGTACCTTTTTCCATCCGTTTACATCCTTACTTGGCGGCCCAACGCTGTTAAGAGATTGTGTTAACTCCTGCCAAAGGGACTCAACTAGCACTTTATCACGTTTAGTGTACTCGCTTGCTGTTTGTTTCCTTCCATGAATTTAATGAATAAGTTATTTTGCGCGCTATTTCCATGCTTTCCCCTATTTGTGTGATAGAAAAAATAAGAACATCTTTGTCTTTTATTTTTATAAAATTTAATTTAACTTACATTCTGCGCCAATTTCATTTAACCACATACAAACAAAACAAATAAAATACAAATCTGGCGCCTGTCGGCTGATCAGAATTTTTCTGACAAAAAAATCGATAAAAACAGTTTCTATGACACGAAATTCTGACAACAATTCTGATTCGAACATAAAACCGATAACATCTGTTTCTGTGACACCAATATTAACTTTTTATCGATTTCAATTCTGATTCTGACTGCAATCAGATTCCACAACAACCCTGATTATTAGATCATTCATGATCTCTGATTTACACCCAGTGGGCATGGTCATTAGCATTTTGTATTTCATAGAATTCTTGGCTAAAGACCTTTGGAATTATTTTCATTTAAGATCATGTCTCCACTGTATTACCGGATTGAATTGAAAGAAATAAAAAATGAAAAAAAGACTACAAAATAGGAAAATTGAATTTCTCAAGAGTTATACACACACATACAACCTCACGTACACACATATACAAATTGGTATGATTATGTACGTGTGTGAGTGTATTAAACTTAAAATAACAACTCGGAAGTCGAAATCAAGAAGAAAAAAGAAGAAGAGAAGAAATCCACACAAGTTGACTTGAAGATGTGGAATTGTGAATACAAGTGCACACGAAATACGAAATAATAAAATAATCCTTAAAGGAAACAAGGAACTGAAGCTGGAGCTGGAGCAACAGCAGCAGTTAACTTTATTCATTCATTGGCAATATGCAAACGCTAAAGCAAACGTTTGATAATCGAATGTTGAACATAAAAAATCGAAGGAAATCAAATGAAAAACAGCAAAAAAAAAAAACGAAACAAAAAAGAGGAGGCAGAAAAAAGTAAAATAAAATTGAAATGAACGCAATAAAAATGGAAATTGTAATACACCCCGTGCTCTCAATCTAAATACGAATACGAAAAGGAAACAAAAAAAAAACGAATGAAAATAAAAACGTAAAAAATTACTTGAATACCCATATTAAGACCGAGAGAGAGATGAAGTACACACAAACTCTGTCTATATAAAAAAAGGGAAAATGTTTTACAAGAGGTTTTTGAAATCAATGCTGCCAATACTGCCACCTCTACGTAATCCTGCCCCGTGAAAAATCAAAAACATTTTCTTTTTTTTCACTTCACCTTCTGTTTTGTATTTCGAAAAACGTAAAGAAACGAAAAATAATTGTAAATGTGCAACCAACCCCCCCTCCTGCTTGCTCTCTTCTCCCTTTAAACTCGTGTGTATTGCTGTGGTGTTACTACCCCTGTGCATACATACATATATCCAAGCTTTCTAAGCTGAATGTGGTATGAATGTGGTATGTATATGACTTGTATTTACTGGCTACGTGGGCAAATAAACCACGACAAGTTAGTGAACCTGAAATAATTGGAATTTTATTGCATTTGAAAAATTCAAGCGTGTAACGCCCATCGTACATCGATTCCATAAAGGCGTTAAGCAGTGTGCTACAGCAACAGCAACAGCTACAGCCACTGTATTATTGTTATAAACACTGTGAAGGTTTCCCCAAAAATTGCTTTATTTTCCAGTTTTCAATTTCACAAGATTTCGTTAAAATGTAAGCATGAGAATAAGGATTTCCTACGGATCTGCAGGATCATCATTAATTATGATATGGAGTCATAAATCATAGATTTTTGATTAAATTTTTATTTCTTTATCCGGATATTCTTGCGAATAGGAATTCTTTTTGTGACTTTGATTTTATAAATAAAATTTTGCCTTTGTGATGCAGATTTTACGTTTAAATTTAGACGCTGCATTCCTTATGGAAAGGTTACCAATAAGACTTCCAAATACATGCATAACATAATTGATCATTACAACCCTTCAGTCAGCAGCCGTTCGCATCTTGAGATGTCCACAAACACTACTCACTCTCTTCCATATTCCTATAACCCATTTTCCTAAAAAACCTGCACAATGCACTGCATGAGTAGGGGCCATCCCCTGAGTGCTGGTTGCAAAAAAAAAAAAAAAAAAAAAATACGTCCTAGCTTCTCACACCACTTATGTTGTGTATGTTAATTTTATCCATGAGTGGCGAGACCTACAGTTTAAGCTGGATTCCAAGTGATAGATTTTTGAGGAACTTTTCATTGCAATTTTATTGTACTCTGAGATTTTGACATCTGCTGAGAGAAAGTCGCCGAAGAAATATTTTCACATTTTCATTTTGATGTCTGCCTGGGCTTTGAACCGTGTCCTCACGTCTAATAATCCAACACACTACCTACTAGACTACGGCGCCTTTCGCAAAAAAAGACCAAAAAAAAAACAAAAAAAAAAAGATCCAGATGTGAGAATTTTTAAAAAATAAGTTTTCATTGTGCGATTTATTTAAGATGCGTCACTTTTTAGGTCTCCCTAAAGACAATATAGTACTCACTTACTTATTTGATTGGCCGTTTGTTGTCTCAGTTCTGTGCGTCGTTGTCATTTTATATGTCGGTCGAGCATCCTCTTCCCACCGAACGATATGTTCAAGGCTGTATAAACGGCGAGTCTAACATACTGTTACGAAAATGGAAATGCTGTTGTTAAAATAATAAGTAAAAGCTCCAAAAACAACACAATGGACTTGATCACACATAAAATGATAAACAAAAGCTCCAAAAACAAAACAATGCAGTTGTTCACGTGATCAACGAATAAGTAAACATATAGCAACAAAAACAACAGGCTTGTTTACAAGATCGATGAATAAACAAAAATATAGCAACAACATCCGTGTATAAAAAATATAGCGGAAAGACAAACAAACAAAACAACAACAACTCTGCCTGGACGAAAGTAAACAAGATACACGAACAACAAAAATGGAAACAAGATTGTTCCCGATGGTCGTCATCATCCTTCAAGGGCATTCATCACACTGTTGATCCAGTGATATAAAAGGCAAGATAAAGCGAGCAACGAGGATTCAGTTAGAATTCAGTCAGTCGTGTATGAAGACACGTGATTCTCGGAGTTCGAGTTAAGTTAGTCGTGTGATGACGTCACGTTGAATTGAGTGAGAATTCAACCAGTGGTGTGTGAAGATACGAGATCGAGATATAAATCAGTCAGACTTGTGTGCAGACAAGTTGCGTTTGAGAACACAGTTGTTAGTGTCGTGCTTACAAAAAAGGTTGTGAGCAAAGAAGAATAACTAACAAGTGTTGTTGTTGCTTACAAAAAAAAAAGGTTGTAAGCAGAGAAATATCACGAACAAGCACATATTGTGAAACTTATCATTGTATACGTGGAATAAGTTCGAACAGTGGCACAAAAGTTGTGCAGATAATAAAGAATTGACTTAAAATTAGACACAGATTTATTTTTATTTTATTTGCAATCTACGAACTCATATTTTTAACGATTTTAAAAGGTAAAAACGTAACAATACTTTCTTACCTAATTGGCCTTAACAATCTGCTCAACCTTTAAGGTGTCTCTACGTCTTGCGCTAAGTCGTTTGGTCACACCAGTCTCATTGCCGAACAATACGGAAATGAGCGAAGATCTGCGTAGCAGTTTTCTAACAAGATTTTTCAGCTTCGTATGTTTACCGAACTCATTGCAGCTTTTGAGTGCTCTCTTATAGTCAACGAAAGAATACGATGAACCGACATGATTTTCCTGGATCTTCTTTAGATATGGCGTAGTGTGAATATGGTCAATGACGAGTTTACCAGCCGGACTTGTAAGATTCATTTCAATGTTTGGCGAGCCCTCTGCAGTCTTTTATAGAGTACTTTTATAAGGAGCTTGTGTGAGAAAGGGAAGGCTCACAAGCCTATAATTCAGTTCTATCAGTAAAGCAAAGACTCTTACTCTCTAGTACATATTGTCTACTGTCTGTTACCAACATTCCATTCCTGATGTTCCTCTATAAAATTAAACGTCCATTAAATTTATAACCATCTATTCCAATAACTGTCCCAAACTAAAACCAACCTTGGCAACTTTGAAAAAAAAATTTTTTTTGTTTAACTACACGGCTCAATAGTCTTCAGGCAAAAGCTTTTCAAATTTGTTGTTCGTACCTTACCGATCTCTTCTCTGGGCCGATAAAGTTAAAGGTTTCTATAATCCTTTCAAAAAACATGATATATTTTATTTCACAAAGAGCTTGAAGGGAGGTACTACTTCTCATTTCCTGCATTATCAGAATGACAAATGTTATCTTTAGTGAACAGTTTGTGGTTAGTAAAGTGTCGTAAGGAATAGTTGGGCATTTCTACAGTTTATGGTGGTGGTGTCAAGTGTTATTGAAAATTTTCTTGATATGCATTTTTTTAATTTTATTAAAGATATTTGAAATAATATCAAAGAAAATAAAGTATAAAGAATGTGCATTTCAACATATTTTGGAATATTTTTCAAAAATACTTCATGACGCGGGGGGAAAGATAGAAGGGAAGGAAAGTGAAACGAAGAGCGTAACAATGCGTTGCTCTCATCGTGGGTTTTTGTTGTTTGACCACTTTTTTATTAAATTTTCTGAAATCACTTATTCTGGTCAGTGTTGCCACAAAAAAAAAATATTGTAACCAACATTTGTGAAAAAAATTACGAAATATGAAAAAATATAACTAAAATTAAATTTACAGTTTTTTTTTATTTTATTTTTTCAAATATAAATTATAATTAATACAACATAGTAAGAAAAGAAACAAACAATAACAAACTAAAATTTTAGTCTTACAAATTAATTGATTTCTACAAACAAAAGCTCTTTTTATAAGAAAAATAAATAACCAAATCCGGAAATTTTGGTTAAAAATAGCTAAACGGCAACACTGGTTGTGATTAGTGAGCAAGAGAGAGAAAATAAGTTGAGAGAATTTATTTATTTACAGCCATAGAAAACTGTCAATAATATACGATACTTTGATTTTCATTTCATCAAAATACATATGTAAAGCTATCTATCTTAATAATTTTAGATAAATAAAGATAAAATAAAAAATCCATTTTTTTTATTAAAAGAACATAAAGCTATCCATCTTTGGCTTAAAAATTATACCTAGTTTTTTTTAGATAAACAAAAATAAAAAAACCCATTTTTTATTAGAAGAAAAAATAAAAAAATTAAATACGGCCAGCTAATGACATAAAATATTTTTTGAGTGTTATTCTGAAATAAAATGATAACGCATCCGCTACACACGTGTTCTTGTCGCAGTCTGATCGACAACTAAATCAAATAACACAAGAATGCGTGTGAGTTCTCTTTGCACAATTGTGCGGGTCGTAATGTTAAACAAATTTTGGTGAGAGCGGGTCGTAATGTTACAACCCGCCATAAGAAATTTTACTTCTACATGATGCGCATTCTTTATATCCATATTCTTTGATAATATTAAATCCATGCTAATTTGGTCTTTATGTCGTGTGCATAATACTATTCGTTATTGATCATCAAATATCTGCTAAGCGCTTCGTCTATCGTTAATTTTTGTTGTCATCAATGGAAAATTCATTCATTTCTTGATAAAATCATTTTATTTTTCATTATTTAATGAACAACAGCAACTTTTCCAATGACAGCAACAATCTTTAGCAGTAGCAGCATTAACTACAAACAACAACAACAATAGTGATGACAACATCGTTAAATAAACAGTAAAATTACATAAAGATTTACACAATGTACGACAGCTGTCAAAAACAAGTTAAAAACAATTTTCTAACATGTTCGGTAAACTTTTTTTTTTCGCTTCTCCTACTCCTACTCCTACTTCTTTTTCTTCGTCTTCTTTTCAATACCCTGTGATTTTGTTTACATGTTTTTGCTTTGGCTTGGTATTAGCAAAGTTATCATCTCCCTTTCATCATCGCATCGGATTGAAAAACGAAATTAAAAATGTTGATGGAAGGAAGTGCGTGTGTGTGCTTAAAGTGTAGAAGAAAAAATGCTAAACAACAACAATATCTCGCTGTTGTCATCTAAAAACTGAAACTGAAAGACAAAAACTAAATGGTCATCACAGCAGCTATTTTTTCTGTTTTTTTTCTTCTTTGTTTTGTGTGTAATGACTCTGGGAAAAAAACATTGTCGTTGTATCATTAAAATAACAAAAACAAAAATCTGCGCATTTGTCAATAAAAATGTTAAAATAAATATTATTCTGTTGCTTTATTTGTATTTTTTTTTAAATTTTTTTTTATTTTTTTTTTTGTCTTTTAAACTCAGTTGGAGAAACAAGATTTTCTCTTATCAGCAACTGTTGCAAAAAATCTAAAAAAAAAAATCGTTAAAAAACAAACAAACTTTAAAACTGCTGACTGACCCATTAATATCAGCAGTTTACTGTTGAAAAGTACTGTGACTGTTTTTGTAACAAAAAAAAAAAAAAAAAAACTTTTTTAATGTAAAAAAACATTCTTAAACTTTATGATGGTAGAGCGAGGCATTTAAACATTTTTTTATTGCAAGACTACAAATGTTCGATTTATTGACTGTAATAAATTGAAAAATACGGTGGTTTTTGACAGCACACTTTTATTTGATTAAAACCCACAGTACTAAACCATAAAACAACAATTTGTAATAAAGAAATACAAAGAAAAGCAATGAAAATGAATTTATAAAGAAGTGTAATGGCCAATAGCAATACTATCCGACACACAGAGGGGCATTTTGCCTGAAAACCTGGCCAAAATTAATAAAAGTGTTTTATAAGTTAATGGCTGGAATTTTTTAATAGTGTTAGTGATAGTTAGGCCCAAGGATGAACCCAACTGATTTTAGTTCAAATCGGTCCGTGATTTCGCCTAGCCCCCATACAAATTCCCCTCGAAATTGCACTTATTTACACATAATTATGGTAATTATGCAACAATCATGATAAAATTTAGCACAAATCAGTTTTGTGTACTAAGAAATCATGGTGTAAAGTTTGGTGAAAATCGGATCACATTTGATCCTAGGTCTCAAAGGTCCGAGGTTTCTAAGGTCCCCTTTAGAAATTCACGTTTACGCTTATAAGCGGCTTAAAAACATCGGTATCGTGATGAAATTCGGTATGAACGTGTATTTTGTAAATCTAAATCATATTACCAAATTTTGTTATGGTCGGTCCATAATTGCCCCTAGGTCCAAAATAGGGCCCCTTAAGAAATTATGTTTAGTAATTATAATTAGCTTAAACATTTTATTACCTCGATGAAATTCGACATGAACATGTTTAATATGAATGTGAATCATTCTACCTGATTTTATTATGATCGGATCATAATTGCCCCTAGGTACCACATACGGTCCATTAAGAAAATCAAACATACATCTCATATTGTTATAATAGTCGAATTAAGTTTTTAATGTTCTATGATAATTAATATTTATTTATAATATTTATTTTACATTATTTAATACTTGACTTAAAAATACTTGAAAAGTGAAACTAAATACAATCGCTAAAATCGTTATCATTTTCATCATCAATGTCAGGGAGGAGTAATTTAATAGTATCTGATGAAAATGCTTTTCTATTCCTTCGCGATTTTTGTTTACTGCAGCTTACTATAAAAGGGTCACTGCTTAAAAGTAACCTATCAACCGAGCTCAACATTATACTGTTATGGCGTTATTTCCACACGATTATGGCGTTATTGCGCTTGGGTCTCATTCTATTGAGAAATAAGGCCATATGGCTTTATTGCCTATGTTTTTATTACACTGCGTCTAATTTTTTTTAATTTTTCAAAAAAAAAAGTAAAATTTTCAAAAAATCGCCAAAAATAATTGCGCAAATTTGCGCAAACTTTTTTTTTTTGTTCCTGAATGTAGAGAGTTCATATTTTCTTGTGGTATTTAATATTAAACTACTAAAAACTACTTTCACCTTTAAAATCCTTATCTTTTTTTTAGGGAGGGTAAAAAAATGCGAAATTTTTATTATTTTTAAATTTTGAACGAATAATTTTAGCATTAATATATGAGATATATATATATATATATATATAAACTGAAAGTAGCAGTTGCTCATACCTTTCAAATAAAAAAAAAAACAATATAAAACCTCTATTCGTTTAGCCACAAAAAAATATCATATAAACCTATTAAAATTTCAAAAAAACACCAAAAACGCATTTAATTTTCTTTACTTTCCTGACTTTGACATCGTCTCAAATCTACAAATCTCAACTTAAAGTCGTGAAAATTCACTATATAATGCAGAATTTTGTTGTCTATCGAACTGCATACTCAGTTTCTTAAATTTCTTTAAATTCATTTTTGCCTTTTTGGCCAGATTTTCAGGCAAAATGCCCCTCTGTGCGACAGTTAGATTGCCATCCGAGCACTTGGTTCACATAAGAGTGACTTGAGAATAAGGTAGGGCTATCAGGGCAAGTCGCCGTAGTCTAGTAGGTAGTGTGTTGGCTTATTAGACGTGAGGCCAAGGGTCAAACCCCATGTCAGAAAACTCCAACAAAACGAAAACATGAAAAAATTTTCTTCGGCGCCTTCCTCTCAGCAGATTTCTGGCAAAAATTCTGTGAGAGTAAAATAGAATATCCGTGAAAAGTTTCTCAAAAATCTGTCGTTCGAAGTCGACTTTAAACTTTGGGTCCCGCCACTCATGCAGAAAAGTAACACACACAACATAAGTGGTATTGAGAAACTAAGTCGTAATCCTGACAAAAGGGTTGCAATGACCAATTAAGTATGTATGTATCACAGGGCAAGCTGAATCAGCTAAGCAAGGCAGATAAAATTAGCTTTTGCTGGATCACGCGACATGTGGAAATTTACTGCAATGGCCAGGCACATGAAATTGTGAGGAGATGTACTTTACCGCCGCTCATAGGAACAGATTTTTTTGTGGAGTAGAAGGCGACGTTTTTAAGGATACTCTTTATAAAAGAGAGAATGCAGAGATGGGGAGACTCTCCTCAAGCCGAATGGGTTTTGAAACACTGGAAACTTTTGTTGGGTAATTACAGTGCGAGGAGGTTTCAGATATGAATTGGTACGGTAGTTTGTGTGTTGGCTTGGTAGACGAGAGTTTAAGAGTTCAAAAAAAGTCCCGAACCAAAAAATTGCTATGAAAAACTTCTCAAGTCTGTCGTTCGGAGCCGACGTTAAGCTGTAGGCCCAGCCACTCATAGATAAAATTAACACACTCAACATGGATTGTGTAATCCTAACTAAAGAGCTGTAATTGCCAATTAAATGTGTAATTGACTTATCCAGTCGAAGCCTGAAGTAAGTAACTGGTCTTTTGAGCGTACGGTATAGGCTTAAACAATATTTACTTAGAATATGGATCGCCTTGAACCCAACATTTGATTTCCTGGATGATGAACTTGAATCGTAAGAATACAAAGTTGATACCTTTCTGGTGCTATTGCGTCTCAGAAGATCTTATCAAGTACTAGGCAGTGACTAATCTTTACGGACGAAGATCAGCATCCTGGAGTTTGGTAGATTGGTGGTCAGTACTGTAGATCGTAAGGTTGCAGTTCTCTAGCAACTTTACACCACTCATGTATAAAATTAACGCACACAACACGAGCAGTGTGAGAAGCTAGGACGTTGTACAATGGGTCAATTCGACCTACGGGTACTGTACTTGTCACAGTTGGCAAGTACACGTCCTCTAACCTAACCTAACCTATACCAAATTAACGATCAACGATGTTTGTAAGTAGTAGTCCTTTAATTTGTCTTAATTTTCAAAGAATAAATGGCTCTGAACCTGAGAGTCTACCGCTGAATCTTATGTGGAAAAATAATTTTTAATAACCTCTACGGGCGTTTTCGAGAGCACACTTTTCTGGAGAAAAGTTTTTAATTGTTAATCATCGACCGGAAATCAAGACCTAGATGCAAAATTTGTTTACGATTTACGGTTTTTATTTGTGTTCAGGACACTTTAAACTAAAGCAGCAGCGATAACATGGACTTGCTGTGAATTTCCCCATGGACTCGGGATATTTAATTCTGTGTCCAAAAAATGCTGCTATCGTCCAGAGATGGGTTGTTGATCCATCTATAAACCATTAAATAAAGTCACCATTTTAGAAGAGTACGTAGTTTTCAGTTTACTCCATTCTCTTTTATTATGAAGTCTCGTTGCGAAGTATTTAGCAAAGCTATGGAGTCTGCTACTGTTTCTGTCCAGGGGAAATTTAGGTAGGAGCTGTCAGTCTATGAATTTTATGTTAAATTTGTCTCTTATTATCCTAACCATAGTCTTTAAAGATCTGCTGTTCACTATTGTTAGCAGCGGACTTAAATCAACAGAGCTTACAGCGTCGTTGTATTATTGTTTTCCATTGCCTTAGTTATACCAACGGAAGCTAGTGTTTGTATCTTGTTAAACTCCATTTGAGCTGTTTACAGATTTGTTCTGTTTGCCCAGGCAATGGCACTATGGGTCTCTTTTTATATGGCCATCAAGGTATACATTCAGTTACATACTACATACATAATTGGTCATTGCAACCCTTCAGCCAGGATTATTGACCTAGTTTCTCACACCACTTATGTTGTGTGTGTTAATTTTATACATAAGTGGCGGGACCTACAGTTTAAAGTCGACTCCGAACGACAGATTTTTTTTTTTTGAGAAACTTTTCATGGCAATTTTATTTACTCTCAGAGTTTTTGCCAGAAATCTGCTGAGAGGTAATCGCCGTAGAAATACTTTTTGTATTTTGTTTTGATGTCTGGCCTGGGGCTCGAACCCTGGCTTTACGTCTAATAAGCCAACACACTACCTACTAGACTACGGCGACATACATACTCCTGGGCTAAATGCTCAGAGTTTTTCTGCAAGCCTTTTGCATATCATTGTGGCATGTCTAATGATAACAAGTTGAAGTCGCCGTAGTCTAGTAGGTAGTGTGTTGGCTTATTAGACGTAAAGCCCGGGTTCGTATCCCAGGTCAGGCATCAAAACGAAATATGAAAAAACACTCTGAGAGTAAATAAACCTGCCATGAAAAAGTTTCTCAAAAATCTGTCGTTCGGAGTCGACGTTAAATTGTAGGTCTCGCCACTCATGTATGAAAATAACGCACACAACATGAGTGGTGTGAGAAGCTAGGACGTTGTACAATGGGTCAATTCGACCTCTGGGTACTGTACTTGTCACAGTTGACAAGTACACGTCCTCTAAACTAACCTAACCTAATGATAACAAAGTATTGCTTAGAAGGGAATAAATATTGTTAGGTTTTTATCTTTTAAAAACGTTTAAAATATGAGCTTGTAGATTACGAAATAAAATAAAAATAAATTTGTGTTTCGTTTTAATTAAAATTCTTTATTATCGCACGATTCTGTGTGCCACTGCTCACAACTTGATGAAAACAACAACAATTGCTTTTCTTTGTTATTTCTCTGTTTACACCATTTGCAAAAACAATAACAATTACTAGACAATTGTTCGACAGATCTTTGTAACAGAGATCTTCAAACCACGATTACTCTTTAAAAATGCACCGCGTCTTCACTCAAGGCTGACTGAACTTCATTAACTTAGTCGCCTGCTTTGTCTAGCCTGTTAATTGGCAAAGTAAACAGTCTGAAGTCGCCGTAGTCTAGTAGGTAGTGTGTTGGCTTATTAGACATAAAGCCAGGGTTCGAGCCCCAGGCCAGACATCAAAACAAAAATACAAAAAGTATTTCTTCGGCGATTTCCTCTCAGCAGATTTCTGGCAAAAACTCTGAGAGTAAATAAAATTGCCATGAAAAGTTTCTCAAAAAACTGTGGTTCGGAGTCGACTTTAAACTGTAGGTCCCGCCACTTATGTATAAAATTAACACACACAACATAAGTGGTGTGAGAAACTAGGTCAATAATCCTGACTGAAGGGTTGTAATGACCAATTATGTATGTAAACAGTCTGACTAATGTTCTTGAAGGCGAATGTTCGTGGCTTCGCCTTCTCGAGATCTCTATAAATGTAAACATCGTTCTTTACATTTATTCTTGTAGTGCTGTGATTTTTGTGATTTAGTGATTTTTTGTTTACTAGTTTACCAATTTTTTATGCTGGTGTTTGTTGTTGTATTTTTATTTACTTGTTTACCATTTTTTCTATGCTGGTGTTTGTTGTTATATTAAGCAGTACGATAATTTGTAAACAAGTTCGTTTACTACATTGTTTTGTTTTTGTAGCTTTTGTTTATAATTTTAATGTTAAACGATGTTAAAGCAAAACACCAGTATTTAGATTTTTCCATTTTCGTAACAGTATGTAGAAAAAGTACCATTTCAAATAGTACCAAATGTAGTAAAAAAGTTTATTAATAAACTCTTTAACTATTTAAACAATTTTTAAGTAAATTTTCTTCATTTTGCAAAGAGCATACGGACGATTGTTAGAGAAATGAGCCAGATAATGTACTTTTCCTTCTTGATATTGGTACTTTTTTTTGCTACATAAGAAGAAAGGAAGGAAAATATACAATAAATTGTGTGTGTAATGAATGAAATAAAAACAACAATTACAACATAATGTTCAGTATGATAATTTTTATGACTTTATTGGCGGCTGCTGCAATCCCAAGCAATTCTATAAGAGTCTTCCTCATTATATGCGACTCATCTGTCTTTTGTCTGGCACGGTGTTAATGAATCAGTTGGCCGGCTGGGTTGGTTTGTTTGTTTTGCAGTGAACTGCTTCCAATTAAAAGTATTTAAATTGAAAGGGAACTACACAACACAACAGCAGCACTGTTTCTTTGTTTTTGTAACTTTTTTTTTATTGATTTAGTGTCTTAATTTTTTCTTTAAACATTCGAGGCCGCCTCTTCCTAGTGACTTCAAACTGTAGTAGTAGTACATATATGGAGTAGCAAGAAGAAAAATAATTTATTGTTTAAGATGAAGTCATAAATCTTGAAGTTTATTTGTTCATCAATTTAGTGAAAAAAAAAAAAAAATAAAGAATGAAAACAAAGACTCTTTATGATGATCATTTATGGCAGTTTCATAGATTTATAGTAACAGCAACGGCAACGGCAGCGAAGACAATTGCCATCCGTATGCTGATGAACAAAGTTAAGTTATCGTGTAAATAAACTGTTAATAAAAGGTATCACTCAGCCATTCAGCCAGCCAACCAGCCAGCCAGCCCGTGTATATGACTAATAGCTGGCCCGCATGTTGCCCGTGTGTTTATAAAAAAATCTGTAACAACAGCGCTCCAACCGTCTTTTGCCATCATGAGAAATAAAAAATCTGCTTTAGTTTATCGATTTTTTTTCTTTATTGCTTCTCTTCGATAAATTATTTGATTTCCATGAATTCAATAAAAAAAATTGATCGTTGATGGCATCTATTAAAATACGTAGTCGCTGTCGTGTCATTATTGAATTCCAATTCGTTAATTTGAATATTTTCGAATGACGTTATAAATGAAGATTGATTTTCTCCTACAATACAAATACAATGTCTGTATAAATGAAAATATTTACGGCATTAATTGATTAATTTTTTGTGAATTATTTGTTAAGCATTTAGAGCACATTCCTGCAACCCTCCCCCCCCCAGAAGAAATTCTATTGCAAGCACTTAATAATACTCTCCGGCAGGCTGGCATTATTAAAATTATTATTGGAAGCGAATTGTAATAACCATAAGAAAATAAATTCTAATTAAATTCTAAAGGAAATGCAATTTCTTTAAATTGGAGTTAATGTGCCCATAAATTGTGTCAACAAATTTGCTGCAATTCAATTTGTAATTATTTTAATGTGTGTATGAAGATAAATTCGAATTTGAAAATCCAAGACCAAATCCATAAATTTTAGCCGCGTCACATTTGGTGTTAACAGAGTAAAATTTCCTCTTAACAGAACAAAATTTGCCCTTAACAGAGCACTGTTAGCTGTTTAACAGTATCCATCTGAACAAGCCCACTTGTTTAGGAGCTAATTTTGGGAAATACTTTAGGTCTATGAGTACCATACTACATGCAAAGGAAGGTTCCAAGGCCTCTAAATATAATCAGCAACATAAGGAGTGTGCACGAAAAAAACTGGACTTACACTTTTCGTTATAGAAATAAAACTCGTAAGTGGCGGATTTTTTTCGTTTTATATTTCAATTAAAGTAAATAATATTTGAATTCTTTTGTGTATAAAATTTTTTTCCGATAAAGGTCTCAGAGCATCCAACTTTTTGAGCCACTTTTCTTCCAGACATGTAAGGGTGTTTTTTGAAAAATACGTATTATTTTACTTGCTTTGTTTTGGTCGGCAAATCCTTTTTTTCTTCCACTTCCACGCTTTCTCTCAATACTTAAAGACTCCTTATATTATTTTATTCCTACCTTAGAAACTGTTTTTTGGTTAACACCTGCGAGCCTAGCAATCGTTTTTTTGGAAGCGGCGCGGTTTTTCATTGAAAATTTCAATTATTTTTTTACGACATTCTTGTGCCCATTTTCAAAAAATTAATTTTGCTATTGCAATGACATTTAGCACGTGGATTTTGAAACAGATGACTAACAAAAACAATGTAACGGTATTAATTTTTTTCAATTATGATAAAAGTTATAAACTTAAAAGTAGGCCCATTTTTTTTTGTGCGCACTCCTTAGTTACATATAAAGTGATGTGATATTGAGAAAATTGGCATTGAAAATATAAACTTTTTGCTTGAAAATTCTCTAGAAGATCAGTGGCCATTTGGGAACATATAAGAAATATTATACCTATCCGGATATATGCAAATGATAGTTCACAGGGTCCTTTTTCGAACCGTGGCAGTAGGATAGCTGGAATAATTCTCTAGAAAATCAGTGGCCATTTGGGAACATATAAGAAATAGTACACCTACCCGACTATATGCAAATGGTAGTCCAGAGGGTCCTCTTTCGAACCGTGTTAGTGGTTCCCATCCCCACCAGCCATCCTTTACATTTCAACACTTTTATTGACAAATAATAATGATCATAATAAGAATTAAATTTTATGTCAATAGTCTGCAATAATTGCAAAGTAGAAGACTAATCTACTTATTGCCACTGTTAAACAGTTAACAGTGCTCTGTTAAGAGCAAAGTGTACCCTGTTAGAGGTAAGAAGTGGCGCTGTTAAAAGTGTGGGTTTGCGCTTTTGGTTTTTAAATTCGAATTTATCTTCACACACATATTCGGCCCTATTCCATTTGGCGTTGTCGTTTAAAAACGGAATAAAAACGACAGTTTGGCATCACTGTTGGCGTTATCGACATTTATCGAAAATATATTGGTATTCTCCATTTTAAAACGAAAAAAATAACGACAGAGAATCATTCTTTTTCTGTCGTCAGAATTATTAGCAACGAAATTAAAACGACTAAAGCGAAAATGAAAATAACGACCAATCAACAATTTGAAGTTTTAGTTTCAGAAATGGGAAAAAATCTAGCATTTGCTAGGGATTTTCTGAAGGGAATAAAACCATTAAATTTTGACTCATTTTAGAAGGAAATTGCAGAAAAAGTAAATCCGTTTGGACCGCCAGTTCGTGACGGAGATGGTTGGCACAAAGTAAGTTTAGTTCACATACACCAAGAAGGCATCTAAATCGCGATTTGAGCACACCAATGACTCGCTCTATGATATTACGGGCTTTTGAGTGAACAATCATTTTAGCTAAAGAAACCTTTCCTGTTAAAGTATAAATGTTGAGAACTTTTTCACGGTCCAATTATTTTTATATGGGTTCCTTCTACGCATCCTATGATTCCAGGAAAACCAGTTCGTTCATAAAAAAATCGTTTGCACTATTGCTTCATCTTCCGACATTTCAAATTTTATCCAATTATTACAAATTGTAGTACTCATCGGGTCCAAAACTTCGGATAAGATTTTACTGACCGTGGGTTGAGCCAAGGACAAATTAAAGTCATTCCCAACGCTAAGTTGATACGACCCTTGCGCGAAAAACCGCAGGGCTGTTGCCAGTTTTATTGTTGGAGTAATTGCAGACTTTCGCATGCTGTTTTTTAGTTTCGGACCGATTTGTTTCAGGATGTATTGAAATGCAACTTTATTAAGCCTAAATGTGTTGACAAATCTTAAGGAAAATACACACATGAACATATTTTTACAAATGATTTAATAAAAATTCAATTTCTTTCATTGTATCGGGCATGGTAAAGATATCTATGTTCTGTCGTAAAATCTTCCGATGTATATTTATCTTTTTTGTTTCATCATCATCACTCGAACTAGAAAAATAGAACTCAGTACTTGCCATTCTTTAATTTTACCTTTAAAATAACAAAACGATTTAAAAAATGTAAGAGAAACAACGCAAAATATTGTCAGTGCTACCAACTTTACAATATTATTTTTGTTTGTTTTCGATAACTTATCGTCTTCGTTTCAATGTATTTAAAGAATGCCAATTTAGTAACGAAACGACGATAAAAACGAATACAACTTAGAAACGACTTTTAAAACGATAATGCCAAATGGAATAGGGCCGATTATTTTACATGAAGCGATGCCCCAGGAATTAATTAACAAGTCTTGATTAACCGGTTTTGACAATCAGCACCAGAGCTTGGCATTTAAAGCATGGCTCCATTAGCATCAAGCTGGAAACAAGCCAGAAAGTTTAATGAATTTTAATCGTTTCGAAATTTATAAACGATGAGTGCCATTAGACTGTCGAGGAAAGGAAGGTCTAAGCAAATGACAGAAGTTTGTGCCGATCTAGAGATGAAAATTGGCTTATAAAGTAGATAATACTCTCTTCTCCCTTAAAGAATTTACAACCTCTGCAGAAATCATTTCCAATTAAGTGAAGTCTCTCTGCATGTTTACGATGTTTACATTTATTATTGTAGTGTTGTTGTTTTAATATTTGTGTTTAGGTTAGGTTAGAGGACGTGTACTTGTCAACTGTGACAAGTACAGTGTACCCGGAGGTCGAACTGACCCATTGTACAACATTCTAGCTTTTCACACCACTCGTGTTGTGTGCGTTAATTTTATACATGAGTGGCGGGACCTACAGTTTAAAGTCGACTCCGAACGACAGTTCTTTTGAGAAGCTTTTCATGGCAATTTTTACTCTCAGAGTTTTTGCCAGAAATCTGCTGAGAGGAAGTCGCCGAAGAAATATTTTCATATTTTCGTTTTTTGATGTCTGACCTGGGATTCGAACTCGGGCCTTTCGTCTAATAAGCCAACACACTACCTACTAGACCACGGCGACTTCAAAAAATATTTGTGTTTACTTGTTTACCATTTTTTTATGCTGGTGTTTGTTGTTATATTAAGCTGGACGATAATTTGTAAACAGGTTTGTTTACTGTATTGTTTTGTTTTTGTAGGTTTTCTTTATAATTTTATTGTTAAACAATGTAAAAGCAAAACACCGGTATTTAGATTTTTCACTTTTGTAAAAATATATTAAATCTGTTTTAATTAATAAAAGTAATTAATTTGTAAATAAAGTACTTTTTTTACAAAGAAAAAGTACCCAAAAATTTATTCATTAAATTGTTCATTTGTGAAGACATAAGAAGTCATTAATTATTTTTTTTTTGGCATTCTTAAACCTTACTTTCCTTTCCTTTCCTTTTTTTGCTTAATCTTTTTAATTTGAAATCTCTTGACTTAATTTGAAAACTCATTATGTTGGAAATTTCTTAACTACACCTCGTACCCTTAATACGGTAGTTTAATGGTGTTGGTACCGCTCTCTTCAATGACGCAAAAAGGCATTAACATTTTAATGCAAAATTATGATGATTATTGTTACAACAACAACAACAAAAAGTAGGGAAAAAATAACTACGAAAAGTTAAATCTATCCAGTGTCCTTGTGACCCTGCACTACTCTCTCTTTCCCCTTCTCTACTCTTCTGTTTGCTGTGTCCTTTAGTAATTCTTACAGGAGTTTTTTTTAAGTGCGTTCATTCATGCACATTTATTTCTTGGCGAAAGTGTTGCCGAAGAAGAAGAAGAAGAAGAAGTATTAAAGCCTACAAATTGTTGTTAAGAAAATACTTTTCCAAGTTGAGAATTATTTTCTGATAATGTCGTAGTAGGACCATGGTATGAGCAGAGAGAGGGAGGGTAAGGATAAGATTCAGGAAGAAAAAATTGGTAAAATTATCATTGCAGTGTTAAATAATGTTGAAGGAAAAATAAATAAATTTTCCTTCAAGTACCACAAAAGTCGTATTACTTTGTCGACACTTTTGTCAGAGAGTTTTAAATGCATAGAGAGGGCCAAACGGAGAGAGGGATAGCAAGAAAAAGAAATTGAGAAGAAAGAAAGACAGAAAAAAACTTTGTCCTCTGCATTGCAGTGCATTCTTGAGAAAATAGCCCCTCGTGTTACTTTAATTTCCATTTGCCATGAATACACCATGCCATGCCATGCCATACCAGCCATCTAGAGCACAGTCAATGTGCCCAAGAATTATTTTGAAGCGCAAAAAAATGTGTAAAAAATTGTAGAAAAAGTTATGATTTGTATGTAATTTGTTCAAGATTTCTTGTTTCTTCACTCTTCTGTCTTTTTTTTTTTTTTGGATACTTGGGACTGACTGCTCTTAATGAAATCTTATCTCTCGAGCATTGAGTGATTGTTGCCAGGATCATTTGTTGAAAGGCGCCCGAATAAGTGCGCCATGTAATCAAAGCTTTTTGTATTGATTGATTTAATTTAATCACGCCAAAGAAAAGGCAACTTCAAAATAGTAAGGACTTCAAAAAAAAAAAAAAAAATTCAACAACAAAAACATTGTGTCTGACAGGACAAAATATCTGTAGCAGAGCTCAGCAATGAATCGTTTTTTCGCTACTCATAAGCATTCATGAAATTTTGAATATAAGTGAGTCAGTCAACAATATTGAAATTTAACTATGTACTCTGATTCATTCATACTCACTACAACTCGAATCAAAATCTAAATGTCTTAGTTGTTGTTGCATTTACAAAAAGAAGACACATAAGCAAAAAAGACAGAGGCAGCAAGCAGAGCAAACATACAATCTTCTCGTAAATATTGTTACGTTTTTACCTTTTTAAAAACGTTTAAATATGAGTTCGTTAATTGCAAACCAAGTAAAAACAAATATGTGTTTTATTTTAATTAAACTCTCTCTTTATTATTCACACTTTTATGCCACTGTTCACACTTAACCGATACAACATTAATTGCTTTATTCACACACAACTATTGCTCGCAACCGATATCTTCAGACACGACTATTTACTTCGCACGCAACTTCACTCAAGACTGACTCAATTATAACTGACTTGCTCGTCTGCTTTGTCTTGCCCTTTTATAGTCCAACACGAACAGTACATCGAACGTTCTTGAAGAGGAACGTTCGCGGTTTCGCATTCTCGAAAACTCTATGGTGACTGCATTGCTTGTTGTTGCGTGCGCTTACTTGTCTATCTCCTTCTCTCTCATACCGATGTTGATGCTTTGCTTGTAACATGTTCGTTGTGGTTGTTGGTGTAGCTATAATTAACATCATGTCCATTGTATTCGTTAGTGTTAGTGTGTATTTGTGTCGTGTGTCGACATTATCTCTTGTTTTTGTAGCTTTTGTTTATTTTGTTTATGTGAAGCGATATTAGGTCGTTTCGATCTGCGTAACAATATTTTAGTTTTCGTACGCGATTCATACTTATTTTGTGCTTCGTGTATACTGTTACGTTTTTACCTTTTTGAAATATGAGTTCGTTGATTGCAAATAAAATAAAAATAAATTTGTGTTTAGTTTCAATTAAATTCTTTATTGTTCGCACAATTTTTGCGTGCCACTGTTTCCAACTTGATGAATACAACAATAATTGACTTTGTTCACTAACAACCCAGATCTTTACAACGGAGATCTTCAAACCACGACTGTTCTCTTTACACGTAACTCGACTTCACACAAGGCTGACTGAATTCTTACCACTCGTTGCCTGCTTTGTCTTGCCTTTTTATATGCCCACGTAAACAGTCTAACAAACATTCATAAAGTAGAATGTTCGTGGTTTTGCCTTCTCTAGGAATCTATAGCGGCTTCATTTGTTGTTTGTGTATTTTGGTTGCACTCTTTGTTGTTGCATTCTCGCTTACTTGTCTATCCACTTCTCTGTCATAATCATGGTTTTTGTTTTGTTTTTGTAGCTTAATGTTAAACGACTTTACAGCGTTTCCATTTTCGTAACAATATGTTGAGTTATAGAGAGTCGAAATCAATAACATCATCATACGTGTTGTTAAGTATGAGTATGATGATGAGTACTTCAAACTTTGAATATGAGTAGAAGAGCTGCCATGATATTAAAATAAGTATGAATGCATATAAGTATCAGAAATTATGAGTATGATTCTATTCTACTCATCTTTTTGAATACTCATTGCTGATCTCTGATCAGTAGTCCGTCCTTCTTATTTACTTTGCTTGATAGGCTAACAAAGTTGTTAATTTGCTTGGCAAACAAAACCATTAGAATTAATATTTAAAATTTTATTTTCATATTTAAATAAACAAAACTCCTACGATAAATTATTTACTCATTATCATCATCATTTTAAAATTCTTTTAAATTTTTTTGTTTGTTTTTTGTTTACAAGTATTTGTGTTTGCCTTTGCCTTCCATAACTTGACTTTCAATGTTCCTATGGCCTGTGCCTCCTTGTAAAATGACAACAAATGAACAGGAAGTTGACCCCGGATATTTTTGTTTTAAATGTCGTCACATTATTAACGGTTGTTTAAATTGTTCACTGAACTTTTGTAAGTCAATAGACAAATTAATTTTCAAACATTTTAAATCGAGGGTAGCTAGTCTAGTATGATGGAGGGGGATTTAGTATTTAATTTTAATTTACCCAATAACATCCCCCTTTTCATGGAGACAACGATTTTCTATACCATTGTAGTGTTTCACTTGTAATATCAATAAAGTTTTATTGGAAGTTTTTTTTTTGTTTTAATTTTAAACAACTTAATTAACTTAATTTGAAGTCGCCATAGTCTAGTAGGTAGTGTGTTGGCTTATTAGACGTAAAGCCAGGGTTCGAGCCCCAGGCCAGACATCAAAACAAAATACAAAAAGTATTTCTTCGGCGATTTCCTCTCAGCAGATTTCTGGCAAAAACTCTGAGAGTAAATAAAATAGCCATGAAAAGTTTCTCAAAAAAAAAAAAAATATGTCGTTCGGAGTCGACTTTAAACTATAGGTCCCGCCACTTATGTATAAAATTAACACACACAACATAAGTGGTGTGAGAAACTAGGTCAATAATCCTGACTGAAGGGTTGTAATGACCAATTATGTATGTAATTAACTTAATTGGTCATTGCAACCCTTTTATGCAGGATTACAACCTAGTTTCTCACATCACCGCAGATTCGATATCGCTGTCTAGGTACAGTATCGCCATCTAGGCATATTGATAGGCAGGCAAATATAGTGAATGTTCAAAAATTATAACTACGCTCAGGCCAGAATTCTACCATAATGAGCTCTTTTCCAAATCCTAGAATCATCTGGAGTCTAAGAAATGCAGAGCATTTTTCAAAAGTCTGCTTTTGAAAGGTCAGTTATGTCAAGCGTATGGTAGAGACCCAAGTGCTTCTTTATTCGACGTAATGCTAGGCTTAAATCCGGTAGGTAAAAAATCGTTTTCTGTTTTTGTCTCTGTAGTTTCTGTAATAAATTATTTGTCCCATTCGCTTGGCTTAAATGCTCTGTGCACATTGTCCAGAAATGACTTTAACAACGATGCTGTGGGTACTCCTTGGGAATTCGAGCAGATTTTCCTTGAGTCCAGTATTTATTTTTGTCTAGATTTGTCTCACTTACTAATCACATTCGATGTGTTAGCGGAGTCTATTACAGCATAATTAATTCTAAGCAGTTTCTTAGTGGATTGCAAATTTTTGGAAGTTCTTGCCTATGTCTCGTCAGTTCATCGGACCAGCAGTTTCTAGGAATATCACTGTGGCTCATTACCCATATGTTGTTAATATTGTAGCGCTTCAAATTTGTTGAAAGATCAACGAAAGGTCTAAAACCATCTTCGAGGTCTTCATATGAACATCTAAAGCATTATCAGCCGTCAGGTTATACGAAAGTATGTCAAAATTCTTTCCAAAGACCTTTCCCATTCCAATAATCTGTCTCTTGTTTAACCGGTAAATCCGTCTGAAAGATGCTGCTATCCCGCATGTTGTGTGTTTCAATTTTAGCCATGAGTGGCGGGAGCCATTTTTGAAAAAGCTTTTATTATTTTTGTTCATATTTCGTTTGGTTCAACATGTCTGAGTCGGAGATAAAACCACGAGATCTCGTCTAATAAATTCGCAAGAAATCAGCCAAATCATTTGGCTGAAATCAGTCACTATTACTGCCTAACTTCCTAACATTACTAAATATTTTATTCGTTTTAATTTTATACATGAGTGGCGTGACCTACAGTTTAATATGAAGTCCGAATGATAGATTATTGAGAAGTTTTTTCATGACCATGAATTACTTTAAATTGCCTTCTTTCAAGATGTCAGAGCTAAGATTTAAATTATCAAGACTTGGCCTAGGCAAACAAACACTACTCTTTGTTTTACGAAGTCCAAGGATGTTTTTGGAAATAAATTCGAATTTGAAAATCCAAGACGCAATCCATAAATTTTAGCAGCGTCACATTTCCCGTTAACAGAACAAAATTTTGCCTTAACAGAGCACTATTAGTTATTATTAGAATTAAAGACTAATCTACTTATAGCCACTGTTAACATTTTTCGCTACTCATAAGTACTCATGAAATTTTGAATATACAGTAGTGGACTAAAGTGGATACATAATTGAATATATTTAAAATTACATTAATAACTTTTGTTTAGTTTGTCGCATCAAAATCCACAAAAACTGGACTATTGATGACTGGAAACGAGTGATATGGTCCGATGAAGTTATTCGTTTCCAGTCTGATGAGATTCAGTATTGTTGGAAGAGGCCCACTGACACCATTCAACGACATCACGTCAAGCAAACAGTAAAGCACGGTGGTGGAAATTTAATGGTGTGGGGCTGTTTTACCTGGTGGGGTGTTGGTACCCTAGTTAAAATAGATGGTATAATGAATAAGGAGCAGTATTTAAGTATTTTGGAGAAAAATTTGCCCATATTTATTGAGGAGTGAGCTTGTCCGGCGAAGGAAATAACTTTTCAGCAAGATGGGGACCCGAAGCACACCGCCAAGATTGTGCAAAAATGGCTTTCCGAACAAGAATTCAAAACAATGAAATGGCCTGCACAAAGCCCCGATTTAAACCACATCGAAAATTTGTGGGCGATTATAAAAAGAAGACTTTCCCAATATGAACGAGCACCGACCAATATGGTATGGAACTTTGGTCAAGAGTTTCCACGGAATGGGCCAATCTTCCACTCGAAACCATTAAAAATCTCTTGGAAAGTATGCCTAATCGAATAAAATCTGTAATAAAGAACAAAAGCCTTTGGACAAAGTACTAACAACAAAAATTGCAGAAAATTCAAAAATGGACAAAACCGTATAAAAGTTAAATCAATTTGTAATTCCTTTTATTTAATTTTTTAAGATATGTTATACTGAATAAAAGCCATTTTTATTGAAGAAATATGCTTAAGTTTAATGCTATAATTTTTCTTTTTAAGTTTTTTTTTTTATTAAAAGATTTAATAACAAATTTAAAAAAATTTAATTTTATGTATCCACTTTAGTCCACTACTGTAAGTAAGAGTCAACAATATTGAAATTTAACTATGTACTCTGTGATACATTCAGACTCACTACAACGTTGATTTATAAGTACAATGGTTGCAATGAGTATGCGTACAATGTTACGTTACGTAAGCCTACTCATTTAGATTCATAACTTTAGAAAAATACTTATAATACTTATAAATTATTCGATTGACTCGAATTGATTCGATTCTTTTCATCTTTTTGAATAATCATTGCTGATCTCTGATGTCTACAGGATATAGGGATCCCTTAGACTCAGTTGTTATTAAATGTGATGCTTCATCTTAATGTATCGTATTTGAAACAAACTGTGGATTAAAAGCTGAAGTTTTTTTTTTTACAGTAGACGGGGTAAAATGACAAACATTTTGTTCTTGAACTCCTATGTACAGAGGACGATAAAATAAATTGTCAAGCATGCATCCCCAAGGTATATGAGTATAAGTATCGCCATTTTTAAAAGTTCAAACAATACAATTTCCTATGTATTCGTGCAGAGGGGGTAAGGGGGGGTTGGAGGGTAAATTTAAAATGCGTTTTTTATTTTAGGAAAAACTCATAAAATATTAAAATTACTGTGTGTGTTAAAAGGAAATAAATTTACAAATAATTTTCACTTTTTTCTTTTGTTTCTTTTGTTGTTGTTGTTGTAAATTTATATCCAATAAAAGGAAGCTCATCTGATATTCTAAGAAATAAAAATTCTGTGAAAAGAAATCCTCCATTGCGCCTTCTGCTTCTCCTTTAGCTCATTAAGAATTAAAGCCTTACAGTGTTGGCAGTTTAAAAATAAATTTCCTAAGAAATCTTTTTGTTCTTCAAAAGAAAAAAAAAAAAAAAAGAGAATTTTTTTCTTCTTCTTCTTATCTTTAGGAAATCCTAAGAGAAAACTTTTTGAATTTTGATTTGGAAATTATACCCGTTTTTGTTTCTTTTGTTTAAGATGTACACCACCCCGCACCTTCCACCGATACAATTTCAAATTTAAGAAAAAAAGAAAATTTTTTAGAAAAAATAAAAGAAAATTTAAATTAATTATCAACTGGAAAATTTATTCACATACACACCTGCTGCTGCTGCTAATGCTGCCACATAGTGTTACGCTTAAACAACTCCTTTAGAGAGGCTTGGTTTCCTTTCATTCCCCCCCACCCCTTTCCCACTATTTGTTTCGTTTACTTAACGTGATGTTGAACATGAATATAATCTTAGGATTATGACTCCTATAGGACCACAAAAAACACAAACAAACAAACAAAACAACACGCTGAAGAAAAAAAAAACAACAACAACAGAAATAAGAAAATATGCGATGCGATGGTTGTTGCAAAAAAACAAATGAATTTCATCAGGATGTTTATGAGCGTATATGTTCTGCTCTTGTTCTCGTTCTCGTTCTTGTTCTATTACGTTCGGTTACGGTTTACTTTACGTTTTATTTTCTTTAGTTATTGCCATTGTCGTTGCCATGTTGTTGTAGTTGTTATTTGTGGCAGCATAGGGCAATATAACATGCCACAAAGGTCATAAAACCATATCAACACATTAACAACGAACGTAAAATAACAGCCAGCACCAACAACAAGAACATCACCAGCAACTAAATAACATCAGCAGCAGCACACATATCATATCTACCATACATACACACGAACAGTAGAGTAGGAGACGGTAAACAATAACCTACACTGAGAAAAACCAATCTATTCTTATTAACATTATTATTTCCCTTACAATACGGAATAATAGTTGCGTTGCATGACTTTTGCATTCCTTCTCATGTCCAGCAGGGATTCATAGCAAAACCAAAGATCAGATGAGAAAAAAAGATGAGAATAATCGAATCATACTCATAATTTCTGATATTTATACGCATTTATACTTATTTTAATATCATGGAACCTCTCCTCTACTCATATTCAAAGTTTGAAGTACTCATCATATTCATACTTAACAACAACACGTATGATGTTGTTGGTTGCGACTCTCCATAACTCAACATATATACACGAAGCACAAACTAAGTATGATTACTCACTAGATGGTTGTGTGTTTGTTCTGCTTGCTGCTTTGTCTTTTTATGAGTGCTTATGAGTACCGAAAAAACGATTTGTTGCTAATCTGTGATTCATACGAGAACACTGACAGCGTTATAACTGATGAGAAAGAGCTTCTTGCCTCTAGAGGGGGTACATATGTATACTTCATTGAAACAATGTCCATGTAATTGGGCAAATTCTGTACGATACTCGCCCAGTAATTTTCCAAATCGTAGTCAAGCAGTTTTGGAACAAACTTTGCTTACAAAAAATACCTTACAATTCTGTATGAACTTATCCAAGCTGTTGGACAAGCTTAAACTCGACTAGATTTCACAGCCGAAACTTGCCAGTTGGGAGTTCATAACCCGTTTACGAATGGCAAAGTTGCCGCAAACGGTAATAGAGACGAAATTGATCAATAGAATTTAAACATATTTTTTTTTTCGGCATTTACAATATTTTAGTTGCCAGCTGGCTACTTAATTTAAGTTCGATTGCTGGTAATTATAGGACCATAACTATCTTGTTTCAATCAGTTATCCAATTCCAACAGTGTTGTTGCAAAAACGCTCAGAATAAGAAATTGCCATGAAAAGTTTCTAAAAAATTTGTCATTCGGAGACGATGTTAAACAATAGATACCACCACTCACTCACACTGTAGTAAATTACTGCACAGAGCATGGGTGGTTGAAGAAACTAGGTTGTAATCCTGACTAAAGGGTTGTATTTTTTTTTTTTTTTTGGTGAAACCAGCACTCAGGGGATGGCCCCTACTCATGCAGTGCATTGTTTTGTGCAGGTTTTGGGAAAATGGGTTATAGGAAGGTGGAAGAGAGGTAGTAGTGTTTGTGGACATCTCAAGATGCGAACGGCAAGGAAACGAGTTGCTGCTATTAGACAGTTGCACCATTAGACAGACTACAGCAATCGTCCTCAAGAAGCCCGCACCCTTCAGTCCTAGCTTCTCACACTACTCATGTTGTGTGTGTTAATTTTATACATGAGTGGCGGGACCTACAGTTTAAAGTCGACTCTGAACGACAAATTTTATTGAGAAGCTTTTCATGGCAATTTTATTTACTCTCAAAGTTTTTGCCAGAAATCTGCTGAGAGGAAGTCGCCGAAGAAATATTTTCGTTTTGATGTCTGACCTGGGATTCGAACTCTGGCATTCAGTCTAATAAGCCAACACACTACCTACTAGACCACGGCGACTTCAAATTTTGTCTTGCAGTTATCGTTATTACACCCAAAACCAGATAGTCAGTTAAAGATCACCACTGAAGATCTAGTTCCGCCTCAAAAAACCTTCTGTATTCGGAAATAATTTTCAGAATGCAGATGAAAGAAAGAATCTTCTTTCATCTTGGATTCTATATCCGGTTAAAGTTCGATCTGAAATTGAATACATGCCTTACTCATTTTTAACCTTTAACCTCTATTGGTAAGGGTGAAAACATGATCGTAAGAATAGCCTTAACAACTTTGAACTGAAACTTTTCTTTTGCCCCCTCTAACGACTGTGCTAAAATAATTAAAAGAATGTAAAATCGTACGCCCTCTTTTATTAGAAATACATATGACAACTTCAAAAGGGGCGTGGCAACTTAAAACTAAAGAAAATAAAACCTCTTTGCAGCAATTCTTTTTTACCTTTTCTAAGCCAATTTTTCACTTTCTAAACAAATTTCTTTCAGTGCCTTATGGACTTAAGTTTTGTAGCCTTACACAGGCGCTTACATGTTCACTTACCGCTGTAGCATATCATATCTGTGCCCCTCTCTCTGAAGCATCAACAGTGTTTAAGAAGAGATTCATACAGGAATAGTTACAAAAAAGGTATCATTTTGGAAGGTTTACCACTCTCTACCGCTCTCAAGCTGTATATCTTTATGGCGCAAGAAATAAATTTTTTTACACACATACATGCATGCATTCACTTAGAGAGATATGATTTTAAAGGCTCTTGCATCTGTAAGTCGACCACGTATGAAAGTGTTTTGCCCGTTTTTAGATTTAAGGATATAACAACAGCAGGATAAACAACAATAACAACAGCAACAACAACAACAATAAAAAAAGAAATACAAAACCATGCAAAACGGGCATAAACCGGGCAAATGAGACTCCAAACAAAAAACCTGTTTTATAAACATACTCACACACACAAACACCCACTGTCTTTTTCATTTTTCCATTGTAAATGGTGAGAGAGATAGAGCGAGGAAGTTGTGGGGAATTTGCAAAAGACGATGCGATGGCGGCCATAACATAACTGTTAGAACAACAACAACAATATTAAACAAATTTTATAGCCGTACGTGTATTTATAAGAGTGTGTTGCAATGTATTTTGTTTTTGTACCGTTATTTTGTTTATACTGCCTTATTTGTTTCAAAATGGGAACGTTGGTCGTTACTGTGTAAATAAAAACATTCACAGGAGTATGGGATAAAGGACTAGCACTAGTGGGGGAGAGGGGGTGGTGGTGTAGGTGGAATTAAAAATGATGTTTTAAGAGTTACGGGTTTGACTGACTCATAAAAAGGACACATTTTATGAGTGGCAAGTAACGTTGGCACCTGAACAATCTCTCCAACTGCCACAAAAAAATTGTACCAAATATGACATAAAAAAACATACACAACAACAACAACAAACGCGGCAAACAGGCAACCAGGCAAGCAGACAGTTTCATCTCTGGTGGTATTAGGAACAATAACAACAACAACGCAGACAATTTCATCACATCACAACAGCAGCAACAGCAAAGTAACAAATAAAACTGTGTGTTGTTTGCAACCCACTCTCGCACACACACATACACACATGCTGTGAGCTACAGACAGAGACATTAGGCTCATACATGTTTGATTCCTGTGTTTTTTTTTACTTTCATGCTGCAAGTGTACATGTATACATTAGAAAAGGTGTAGTACGTCTAGGCCTGTTGGTACGTACTCAACTAAATATAAACACAGTACGGCAGACAGACAGATAGACTCAGTCAGTCAGTCATCGTGCAAATAAACAAAAATTCTGTATTTTTTTTGTTTTTGTTTTTTTGCAACAACGAGAAAATAATGGAAAAAAAACTGAAAATGTTGTTCCGTTTTCTACATTAAATGTAACAACAACAACACCAACAAGAACAAGAAAAACCTGTGTTAACAAACAAATATCATTAAGTGTATTGTTGTTGTTGCTGTTACTGCTGTTTTGTTGTATATAAACCATGTAATATGTATTCTGTTTAAACACCATTTCTAGACGCAAATCTTTTTCGTTTGTCGTTTTTTCGTGTGTTTTTTTTGTCGTCTTTTTGTGCTTTTGTCTTAATGGACTCCACTTAAAAAAACCAGTCGTTGGGGGCTAAATGTGCAACGCGTGACATACTTATTGTTTTTGTTTAATTAAAACGGACTCTAATGGACCTTTTTGTTTTTTTTTGGGTGGGGAGGAGAGTGGTAGGTAAAGAGGGGGGTCTTTACTTAGGAAACATTTTAATTGCAGCCATTCAAATCAGCGTTCTTTTGAAAAATCTCTTCTTCTTGGTTTCAGACAGTTTAACCTGATTTTCAAAATTAGTTGGCAAAAGCTCATATCATTGTAAGCGTTGCCATTAAATGTAAAGCAGATGTGAATTATTACATACATACATACATAATTGGTCATTACAACCCTTCAGTCAGGATTCCGACCTAGCTTCTCACATCACTTATGTTGTGTGTGTTAATTTTATACATGAGTGGCGGGACCTACAGTTTAAAGTCGACTCCGAACGACAGATTTTTGAGAAGCTTTTCAAGGCAATTTTATTTACTCTCAGAGTTTTTGCCAGAAATCTGCTGAGAGAAAGTCGCCGAAGAAATATTTTCATATTTTCGTTTTGATGCCTGACCTGGGGTTCGAACTCGGGCCTTCAGTCTAATAAGCCAATACACTACCTACTAGACTACGGCGACTTCTATGTGAATTATTGCGTCATTTAATTGCAATCCCTTCCCCTCGGTGCTATAAGGAGCATAGGATCTGTACAAATTGCGTGAACATCAGAGATCATCAATGAATATTCAAAAATATGAGTAGAATCGAATCATACTCATAATTTCTGATACTTATACGCATTCATACTTATTTTAATATCATAGAATCTCTTCTACAACACGTATGATGTTGTTTGTTGATTTCGACTCTCCATAACTAAACATATGTATACACGACTCACAAAATAAGTATGAATCGCCTACGAACACTAAAATACTTACTAAATGGTTGTGTATTTGCTCTGCTCGCTGTTCTGTCTTGTTTGCTTATGTGTTTGTTTTTTCTTTTGTTGTAAATGCCTAACAATAACTACGACTGTAAATTTTGATGAATGATTCGAGTCACTCGGAATCATTTCTAAGTATTATAAGAGTATTTTTCTAAAGATATGAATCTAAATAAGTGGGCTTACAAATCAAACATATTTCGAATGGTATGAGTTTGATGTCAACGTTATATGCATACTCATTGCAACCATTGTACTTATAAATCAACATTGTAGTGAGTATGAATGGAATCAGAGTACATAGTTAAATATCAATATTGTTGACTCTCACTTATATTCAAAATTTCATGAGCGCTTATGAGTAGCGAAAAAACGATTAATTGCTGATCTCTGATGAACATCTTCTGGTTTTGTGCTACGACCCAGCTTTTTTGCATGACACCGAATTCCGAATTGATCTTAATTTTCTCTGTATGAGCTGATCGTCCTCTTTTACGAATTTTCCCATTTTATTACGTTTTTTGTTACGTCAATTTCACTGACATTTTCATTGTATCGTATTTCGTCTGCCTTAAGTTTTTGATTGGTGTTCGCGATCATATTTGCCAAAAAAAAAAGGACAGAAATCTTCGAACGCTTTGATTTACAAATACTTGGATTTTAGGCAGACCACTGCGAGCGGCATTCAAAGGCCTACGGCCATAGATGAACGTACATTTACATTTTTTGTTAAATAGATGGATAGACGCGTCGATTTCCAAACACTTTTTAAAATGGCCAAAGCTTTGTCAATACTTGAAGAAGTTTAAACAAACGCTTGGTTCTTGAATTTCTTAACGGACGAAGACTTAAATAACCTGTATGGAAATCACTGAACCCGCATGATTTGTTTCGATTTTTCGCTCTTATATAAATTACTGAACATGATATGACTAATGTGCCTTGTCTGAACCTCAATTTTTTGGGGTAGTTTTTCAGCACATTTTGCACATTTTGAGCGATTTTTCGGGATACCTACGAGATGGACCACACGATTAGGCTTTTAAACTTTTGTGATTTCATCATTTACTAGCCACTGAATTTCGGATATACTCTCTCCGTTATTAACTCCCATTTCGCACTCTTTAAAATATGAAAAAGGTAAGCAATATCAGAGGTCAAAGGTTAAATAAAGTTATTCTAACTTTAAAAAGATTTAAAAGAAATGGATTTATGGGGCTCACTATTTTAAGTTTATGTACATAAATTGCTTTAAAGTCAAAGGTCATCAGATGAATATAAATACTGGATTTCCTAAACTTTTTCCATTGTATCGAATTTCCTTTTTTTGTTAAAGGAGGTAATAGTTTGAAGGGATGAACATTTTAGGCAAAATTTAAAAAAAAAATCCTTCATCACTAAAGGGTGAGTTAAGGGTTAAGAGGTCAAAGTTTAAATTTGTTTTTATTTGAAAACTTGAACCTTTGAAGCTCTTGTTTCTTTAAGTAAAAATATTACTTGAACTATTGAAGAATATTTTTAAGGCGAGAAAATTAACAGAATATACACAATATATATGCTTGAGGTCAAAGGTTAAATCGTTTTAAGTTTAATGTAAAAAATTAATCTTGCAAATCTTTTTGTAGCTTTGCTAGAACACTTTAGTAAGCCTATCTAAGCAGACAGTATTATTAATTTATACATTTTTGCTAAAAGGGGTCAAAGGTAAAATCATTTTAATGTGTTTGGCTTTTGTCTATTCACTAAGAGATCATAATTGTGCTGTTTAAAGAAATTCAAATCTTAAATTAAGAATTTTAGAAAAGAGGTCAAAGGTTAAATTGCTTATTTAAGCATTAAGTGCATTTTGCTTTAAAGCCTAATTGACTTGAAATGTTATTTTGTAATTTAAACATGTTTTCTTTACATTTTCTTTAGATTTTTTTTGTTTGTTAAATAATTCCTGTCTGATTATGGTGGACCAGGTGTAACTTGCTTTAACACGGTTGCCTGTCGTAAAAGTGTAATTTTTTTTTGCTTATTTTACGATTCCCTGTAGAGCTAAACGTACGGAAAAACCAAAGGCCAAAATAAAAATACAAATAAAGACAGGGCAAATGGAAAAAAAGGGCTGAAGAAGAAGAAGAAAAAAAAAATGGTATTAAAAGGTAGTGCAAGATGAAGTAATTCTAAGGCACATACTGGCTATTTGCTGATGGAAACTACAATAAGCACATACAACTACTTGTGGCAACAAAGCCAACAACACATTTACATTTACAACATAGACAGACAGACAGAGAGGGAGAGAGATAGAGAGAGAGATTGAAAGAGAGAGATTGAAAAAGGAAACTAAATTTGAAGCATATAATAAGTTCGTAGCACGAAAAAAAAAGAAACAAACGGGATACAGGTGTCTAAGTCTTGCCACACACATACTTTCCGGGCACACACACATACACACACGGAGAGACGCCCACACAGCTTTAAAATTGATGCAGCAACGGCGAGCCCTTAAACAATTGTGAAGGAAATTGTATGCTAACCGCGCTGACCAAAATGCTTTCAAACGTTTACAATTGAGAATGAGACAGACAAACACAAAAGTACACTAAGAGTAAGAGCGTTACAGCGGACGGACGGACGGATGGACAGACAGACACAAAGTAAAGGAGTATGACTTGCACTCAATGTGCCTGCCTGCCAGCCTTGTTGCTTGCCACACAGAATCAGCATTAGCATTACACTCGAGTCTAACCACTAGCACTTTTAGGTGTCTACGTGACGCACCGTTTAATGTAATTTAAAATAGAAACACACAGCACAGGCGAACAACAACAAAACATGATTCTTTCATTGGAAATAAAAACCCACAAAAAGACTTTGAACAAATACTAGCGCACAGACAAAAAATATGAACATTTTGGGGGCATTTCTGTGTGCGTTTTTTCACTTCTTTTCTGCTGCATGCCATATCATATAGTACAATGGTGAGCATGTACAGTATTGGCCAAAACTAAAGCACCCCCTCAGTACATTTAGGATTGAACCGTTGTCCGTTTGGCCTGCCTCTGGATGCCTTATGCCATCTGAATCGTTTAATTTAAATTTAGATTCGTCAGAAAACAGCACATTCATCCATTTTTGGACACTCCAGTTGAGATGGGTCTTGGCGAATTCAAGTTTGGCGATATCAAAGTTTTTTTGCTGGTCGTCGACTGAATAATCCGGCCTCTACCGTCCTTCTGGGAATCGTTCTTTCGGTTATTTTTAAATCTAAGCGGTTTCGTACGTGACTAGAAGATGCTGTAGGATCATTTTGGATTGTCCTTTTAATTAAGGAGTCGTCATGTCGCAAGGTTTCACGTGACCTTCCTCCAGAATGAGTAGGAGATGTGCCTAGAAATAATTGATCTGTTGATTGAATATTTTGCACTCAATTGATGCCTTGATAAGCCAGTAGCTCTCCAATCCAATCATTAACTTAAAAATCAACCCACAAAATTGCAAAACCAAAGAAGATTTATTTGAAGCCGCAAAAATAGCCTGGGAATCAATATCTTCTGAAATAATTATTAATTTAATGTCCCCTATGCCTAAAAGATGTGCGTTTGTCATTCAGAATAAAGGATGCGCAACGAAATATTGATTTCAATAGTTTTTTGTGCACCTTAATTGGGGGGTGCTTTAGTTTTGTCCGCTTATATTTGCGACTTAAAATGTTTTTTGAATTTTAACTTTTTTTTTTAAAATTTTGAATTCCTTAAGTTTGTGTTTTTCAATAATAAGGATATAAATAAATAAAAAAAAAAATAAAAATAAAATTTTAATAGCTTTGTTTTCTTAAAAAATTATCATTTAAAAAAAATGTACTGAGGGGGTGCTTTAGTTTTGGCCAATACTGTAGAGGAGTTTTGGGGCAAGCAGTGCTGGTGCTGTTGCTGGTGAAAATGAAAATTGTTAACTTAACATGACAATTATTTGCTGAACTTTATAAGAATGTGTGTGGCCTGCTGCCACCGACTGTTGCCATTTGTTTTCTTTCTATTTTTTCCCGGTATTTTTGTGGTAGAAAAAAAAAAGAAAAAAAAAACAATTTTTCTTTTAATACTCTTCGCATAAAAACAAAAATGGATAATTATGTCGTATTGTGGTACACGAATGTAATAAATGGCACTTTTGCTCCTTTTTCGTTTTAATTTATTTTTATTCTCATTGCTGTTGTACATTGTTGTACAATAACATCATAATTATAATAGACTTAATTACCGCCTCCTCTGGTTTGTGATTGTTTAAGATTCGCTTTTATTTTCATTCATACCTCTGTGTGGCCACACATTGAAGTGCCCAGATTGTTCATATTTTGCTTCTTCTTCTTTTTTTTTTTAAACATTTTTGTGGTGGCCTCTGTTTTTATGATCCTTTTTACATTCAAACCTCAAATGCAGAGAGACACAGTCTCTGTGTTAAAAAGGCACACACATGTGGTCAAAGTTTTTATTGGGTTTTGTTTTTATGTTTCTCAAAATGAAGAAATGACGAGAGCACATAGATAAGTGCAATGCCAATGTGTGTTAATAGTGTTGTATTTGATTAATACGAGGGGTGGTGGTTATTAACATTTAAGCTCATAAAAATAAAAGCAATTTTATGTGCATGTTACACGATGGGAAATAAAAACAAGCAAAGCTTTTAAATCATTTCCTCAAATTAAATTAAGTTTGTTTTTTTGGCTGTTATTTTACCCCTCTTTCTCCTTCCTTTTCTAATGCTGGAAGTACGTAGAAAAAGTATTTTACTGCTAAATACTGCAAAGGTAGTTAAAATCTGTATTCTGTTTACAATGTTCTGTCGGCTTCAAAGTCGATATCGTTCAGCTCACTATTATCGCTTTCTAGGTACAGTATTGCAATCTGGATTCATAGGCAAAAAGTTGTGTTTGTCCCCAAAAAAAATACTAAGAGACCCAGACCAGAATTCTATCACAATGAATTCTCATCCAAATCCTAGAATCATCTAGAGAAGAAAACTCTCCAAGTTTCTAATGTCTGCTCTTGAAAGGTCAGTTAGTTCAGGCGTATGGTAGAGACCCAAGTGCTTCTTTATTCGACGTAATGCTAGGCTTATATCCGATAGGTGAAAAATCGTCTTCTGATTTTGTCTCTGTAGTTTCTGTAATAAATTATTTGCCAAGTCTTATCCGCTTCTCTTAAGTGCTCTGTATACATTGTCCAGAAATGACTTTAACAACGATGATGTGGGCACTCCTTTGGAAATCGAGGAGATTTCCCTTGAGTCCAATATTTATTTTTGCCGAGTTTAGCCTCACTTACTATAAATATTCGATGTGTTAGCAGATTCTATTACCGCATTATCAATCCTAAGTATGCAGTTAGTGTATTGCAAATTTTTGGAAGTTCTTGCCTATGTCTCGTCAGTTCATTTGACCAGCAGTTTCCATGAACATGGCAATTCAAGCTGCGGTGAAAATTGTTGCGGACAAAAATGTTCGCAAGCGAAGGATCATTATACTTTCCGATAGCCAAGCGGCCATCAAGGCGCTGGATTCTAGTGTGATAAACTCCAACACAGTATACGACTGTCGCAGATGTCTCAATGAGATGCGAACCGATGTGATGTTTGTATCACATGGGTACCGGGACATAAGGACATTCCCGGCAACTGCAGAGCGGATGAATTGGCCAGAAGGGGCACGACCGTCGAGCTCTCTGATTAATTCTCTACATTGGGGATCCCTTTAAGTACCAGTACCAGGCTTATGATTAACAATGCAATCGTGGACCTTGCCAACAGTAGATGGGCAGCTTCGGATAAAGGCAGAGCGGCGCAAAAAATCTGGCCAAATCTGGATAGAAGGCGCACGACGACTCTGCTTAAGCTCCAAAGTAGCAGGCTCAAAGCTGTTATCGGGGTTATTACGGGGCATTGTATTATAGGAACACATGCGAGGGGTATTGGTCTTGGACACCTCGCGAATGATTTCTGCAGAAGCTGTGGAGATGAAGAGGAGGATGAGACTATTCTTCACCTACTTTGCACATGTCCGGCACTTGGTCGGAGGAGAAAGAAACACCTGGGTGCCTACTACATGGAAGACGTAGATGAACTGTCATGCGTGGGTATTGGCAGTCCAAGTCGCTCCATCGGAAGCTCTGAGTGGTTCCTAGAATAGGGGAAAGTTGAAACTGTGGTATCACGATGGGCCCTGTATGCGGCCTAAGTGTGTCCGCTCATCGGGTGGACAGCCACTTCTACCTACCTACCTTCCATGAACATCACTGTGGCTGATTGTTGTTAATATTGTAGCGATCCAAATTTGTTGAAAGATCTGCGAAAGTTCTAAAACCATCTTCGAGGTCTTCATATAAACATCTAAAGCTTTATCAGCCGTCAGAGTGTCGCCGTAGTCTAGTAGGTAGTGTGTTGGCTTATTAGACGAAAGGCCCGAGTTCAAATTCTAGGTCAGAAATTAAAACGAAAATATGAAAATATTTCTTCGGCGACTTCTTCTCAGCAGATTTCTGGCAAAAACTCTGAGAGTAAAATAAAATTGCCATGAAAAGTTTCTTACAAATCTGTCGTTCGGAGTCGTCTTTAAACTGTAGGTCCCGCCACTCATGTATAAAATTAACGCACACAACACGAGTGGTGTGAGAAGCTAGGACGTTGTACAATGGGTCAATTCGACGTCCGGGTACTGTACTTGTCACAGTTAACAAGTACACGTCCTCTAACCTAACCTAACCGAACCTTATCAGCCGTCAGGTTATACGAAAGTATGTCAAAATTCTTTCCAAAAACATTCTCCATTCCAATAATCAGTCTCTCGTTTAACCGGTATTTTCGTCTGAAAGATGCTGTTATCTGGCATGTTGTGTGTTTCAATTTTATTCAAAAGATGATGCCGAACGTCAAATGTTTTCAGAAACTTTTCATGGCAATATTTTACTCGCAGAGTTTTTTTTTGCCAGAAGACTGCTGAGAGGAAGAATTTTTGTTTTCATATCATTTTGTATATCGAGATGTCTGAAGCAGAGGTTGACCCCACGGGTTCTCATCTAGTTAGTCAACACATTACCTACTATACTACGGCACATTCTTAGACATACAAATCAAATTTTACTGCGCACATTAGTTAAGTCATACATACACTAATCTCTTTAAACTAAATCTTGGACAATAAAGACTAGCTGTCTAACCCCTAACTAAATTCAAAACAATCAATAGAAATACTAACAGCGGTAGTTCGTTTTAAACCAGAATTTTCAGTGACTAATACTTATAGAAATAGTTTTATGAACTAAATGTGAATTACAACAAAAAACAGAACACATTGTTTGGTCACATAAATTGTGTGTTAATGCGCACACAGTGCACAAGCAGGTAGATACACATGCAATGCACTTGCTGTGCGACTATAATGCTTATTGTGTTCGAAATAAATAAGCGGAAATAGCCCGTTTTACTTGATCGTTTAAATGTGATCTTTTGAAAGGAGCTACAGGTAGTCGTTCCTTTTGAAATTTCCCAAAATATCCTATACAATCGTTTGTTATTTTAAATCACAGGAAATATGGTTTTTTCTTTAAATGATTGTGTTTATTTTAAATCTGTTTTTAAATACTAATTCATGTTTAATTTTCTATTCTTCTTTTTCCAGGTAAGTGTCTTAAACTACATAGTACTGATGTTCTGTTGTTCGGTGTAAGTATTATAAGTTTTGTATTTAAGAAGTAAAATTTCTTTTAATCATGTATGTGAAGATAAATTCGAATTTAAAAATCAAAGACGCAAACCCATACTTTTAGCAGCGCCACTTCTTGTCTCTAACAGCGTAAACTTTGCTGCTTAACAGAGCACTGTTAACTGTTTAACAGCGGCAATAAGGGGATTACTCTTCTACTTTGCAATTATTGAAGACTATTGACATATAATTTAATACTCATTGTGATCATTATTATTTGTGAATAAAAATGTTGAAATGTAAAGGATGATTGGTGGGGATGGAGGGCGGAAAATTTCTCAACTCTCAAAATTATTCCAACTATTCACTGCCACGCTTCGAAAGAAGACCCTCTATACTATCATTTGCATATAGTCGGATATGTGTACTATTTCTTATATTTTCCCAAATGGCCACTGGTCATCTAGAGAATTTTCCAGCAAAAAATTGATATTTTCTAAGCCAATTTTCTCAATACCATATCACTTTATATGGGACTATGTTACTGATTAGGGTCCGGAGGCATAATTGGGCCATTTTTCTTCGAAAATGAGCAAGAAGTGGCCGTTACAGTCAATGGCGATCGTTATCGGGCCATGGTGAACGAATTTTAGTTCACAGAAAAATTGAAGAGGAGGATATTGCCAACATTTGGTTTCAACAGGACGGCGCTACGTGCCATACAGCCGAAGCTACACTCGATATTTTGCGTCCTGTTTTTGAAGATCGCATTATCAGCCGCAGAGCTGATATCGTTTGGCCACCTCGGAGCTGCGATTTGACACCGTTGGACTATTATTTGTGGGGTGCCGTCAAAGATAAGTGTTACGCCGACAAGCCAGAGACAATTGACGATTTAAAGGACAATATTCGTGAAGCCATTGGTGAAATACAGCTGCACACAATCGATTATGTGCTTAAAAATTGGACCGATCGTGTAGGCTGCTGCATGGCCAGCCGAGGCAGCCATTTGAATGAAATTATTTTCCATTATTAACCGGAAGGATTGTACTTTCAAATAAAAAAAAGAAATTTTAGAAAATATTCAGTAGTTTTTTTAAAGCATTTAAAAAAAAGTTATTTGGCGGAACCTTTAGCTAATAGTGCTCTGTTAAAGGCAAATTTTGTTCTGTTAAGAGAAAATTTTGCTCTGTTAACGTCAAATGTGGCGCTGCTAAAATTTATGAATTGCGTCTTGGATTTTCAAATTCGAATTTATCTACACACACATCTTCTAATCACATTAATGGCATCCTAAACAAGTGGGCTGGTTCAGATGGATACTGTTAAACAGCTAACAGTGCTCTGTTAAGGGTAAACTTTGTTCTGTTAAGAGGAAATTTTGCTCTGTTAACGCCAAATGTGGCGCTGCTAAAATTTATGAATTGCATCTTGGATTTTCAAATTCGAATTTATCCACACACACACATCTTCTAATCACATTAATGGCATCCTTGTATCAGAATATCCTTGATTACGGATACAATATTTATAAGAGCATGGTTTACTTAACCAAAATTCGTTCGCATTCGCTTTGGTTTTAATTAATGAAATTATTTTAAATCACTCTGTAATGGAAATAATTATTTCCCTTTCTGTTTTTGCTTCCACTCTAATATCTGTTTAAAAATGAAATAGAAAATGTGAAAAAGAATTCTAAATTTTTTTATGTGTTCCCACTTACTCTACTTAAATGTGATTAGAGTCTCTTTTGTGCTTCCCTTAATAGCTGTTAATTTAATAATCCCACTTGCTTTTTTATTAAAAACTTCTCCACTTAACGTTTTTCTTTCTTTTTTTTTCTAGAGAATGTTCCCCTCCCCTTTTAGTTTCAATGAAATTGTCTTCATAAGATGAATTATGACTTCATATTCATAAATTTTATTTTATTCCCTTCTTCTTCTTCTTCAACATTCACTTCTGACATTTTTTACACCGCCTCCGCCCTCCCCCTGTTAAGGGAGTTGTATGCTCGCAATTCAATTCTATTTGCCTTAATACGCTTGCAACTTGTGTTGTGTGCTGCTATTATGGCAACTCAACGCCTGTTGAAAATGTTTAAATATTATCAATCATATCATACACTATCTCACTGCTCACTCCCTAATTCATTCATTCACTCGCTCGCTCGCTCACTCACTCACTCACTCAGTCATTCATTTATTCAACAGTCTGTTTGTCATTACGCCTGTCTGCGTTTGCCTGCCTGCGTGTCTGCCTGCCTGTCGTTGTGTCTCCGCTTTTGTGGTGGCAATCATAATTCATAATTAATATGTTAACATTTGCTAAACCGCTGATTTAACGCAAAAATTCATTCATTTTCAAAAGCGATTTTTTCCATAGTTCCACACAACCTCCCCCCCCCATCTCCTCCCCAATTCGTCATTTTCCCCGTTCATTGTATGCCATTCTATTCCGTTTTTAGTTTCACTCTTATATTTGCTTTATATAGCTACTGTTGTTGTTGTTGTTGTAAGTTGTCAAAAACATATTCAAAAAAAAAATTATTTTCTAGTTCGCATATTCCAAAAACAAAAACTATCTTCAGTGAGTTACTGAATTCTATTGCTCACAATGATATTCTAATTTGAATGCATTTGAATACACTCGAGAAAATGTGGTGTGTGGTCATGATAGTGTAACATCGCTTAACATTAAAATTATAAACAAAAGCTGGAAAAACAAAACAATGCAGTAAAGAAACCTGTTTACAAATTATCGTGCTGCTTAATATAACAACAAACACCAGCATACAAAAATGGTAAACAAGTAAACAAAAATCTACAAACAACACTACAATAATATGTGTAAACAACGATGTTTACATTTATAGAGATTTCGAGAAGGCAAAGTTATCAACGTTCGCCTTCAAGAACATGCATCAGACTGTTTACTCTGCCATATAAAAGGCAAGGCAAAGCAGGGTGTGCAGAGTGAGTTAGTGACAAGGATTTGGCTCCGGATTTCAGTAGTCTCTATTCGATGTATAAGTGTCCTAATGGATTGTTGTACGGGACCATATAAACAATTGTTACCGAGAAAATAGAGTCATATGACTATGACATGTTGTGGAACTGCTTAGGCCAGCAGTTTACCGCATTCAACCTGATTGGCAAAAGAGCTATCTGCTGCTTTAGGAAAAGATCGTTAGATACTTAAATTAGCAGCATAGTAATAAAGCTGTTGTTGGTACTGGCCGTAAGGATTGTTAGTTTGTCTTCTCATACTGACTAGAATCTTTAAAGTTAATTATTTTGCAGCTGCTTTTTATCGGGCAGTCTATCTGAACATCATCACTGTATGTTGCCGTGTTGGGAAGGGTTTGATCATGTTTACAGGTAGAAAGATTGAGTGCGAAGATAAATACGAATTTAAAAACCAAAGACACAAACCCATAATTTTAGCAACGCCACTTTTTGCCTCTAACAGGGTAGACTTTGCTATTAACAGAGCAATGTTAACTGTTTTACAGTGGCAATAAGTAGATTAGTCTTCTATTTTATTTCAACTATTGCATACTATTGACATAAAATTGAATTCTCCTTATGATCATAATTATTTGTGTACAAAAGTGTTGAAATGTATGTGATGGTTGGTGGGGGTGGAAGACGAAAATTTTCTCAACTCTCAAAATTATTCCAGCTATTCCACTACCACGGTTCGAAAGAGGACCCTCTGGACTATCATTTGTATGTAGTCGAGTAGGTGTACTATTTCTAATATGTTTCAAAATGGCCACTGATCTAGAGAATTTTCAAATATTTTTGGCCAAAAATCGATTTTTTCAAAATTAAAAATCTCAACTCACAAAATTATTCCAGCAATTCCACTACCACGGTTCGAAAGAGAACCCTCCGGACTTCCATTTGCATACAGTCTGTATGGTTTACTATTTCTTATATGTTTCAAAATGGCCACTGATCTTCTAGAGAATTTTCAAGCAAAAAATAAATATTTTCAAAGCCAATTTTCTCAATACCATATCACTTTATATGTGATTATATTGCTGATTATATTAAAAGGCCTTGGAACCTTCCTTTGTATATAGTTTGGTACTGATAGACCCAAAATTAGCTCCAAAACAAGTGGGCTTGTTCAGATGGATACTGTTAAATAGCTAACAGGGCTCTGTTAAGGGCAAATTTTGGTCTGTTAAGAGAAAATTTTGCTATGTTAACGCCAAATGTAACACTGCTAAAATTTATGGATTGCGTCTTGGATTTACAAATTCAAATTTATCTTCACGCGTATGTAGAAAGAGCCTCTTGAACTTTTCTTTAAATAATTTTATGGAATCTGTATAGGAAGTCGCCGTGGTCTAGTAGGTAGTGTGTTGGCTTATTAGACGAAAGGCCCGAGTTCGAATCTCAGGTCAGACATCAACCAAACGAAAATATGAAAATATTTCTTCGGCGATTTCCTCTCAGCAGATTTCTGGCAAAAACTCTGAGAGTAAATAAAATTGCCATGAAAAGCTTCTCAAAAAAACTGTCGTTCGGAGTCGACTTTAAACTGTAGGTTCCGCCACTCATGTTTAAAATTAACACACACAACATAAGTGGTGTGAGAAGCTAGGTCGTAATCCTGACTGAAGGGTTGTAATGACCAATTATATATGTATGTGTAGGGAGTTACGGTTTATAAATTAAAAAAAAAAAACTTTTTATGATGTTTTTCCCCAAATTGGTATTTATTGACCTAAATTTTTATGATTCATAGTGGTAGTGGTAATACGTCTTTCATTACAAATGCATTAAACTTTTATTGCAGCCAACTCTCTCACAATGCATTGGTGGTGGTGGTGGTCTGTACTTACATTCATTTTAATTACAATTGTAAAGTAATTTTACGTTTTTATTTAAATTTTTCTGTGAGTTTAAATTATTTATTCATTCATATTTATTCGTTCGTTCATTCATTTATCAGCATAGATTTTTATTATGCACTTCAAAAACTTAAAACAAATTTCCTATTTGTCTTTAACTTTCATACTACCCCCCCCCCCCCTCTTCCACCGCCTTGCTAAGTCATACGGGGATTGCATGTTTGGAAATATTGGCGTTTTATAGAACTACGCCTCTTACAACTACAGCTACTGCTGCTGACGCTGCAGCTGCTTCTATTTCGGGTATCTTAAACCAAAAATACTTCATCAGTCGTTCGTTCATTCACTCATCTTGCTTGCACGTTTATACTTTCATTCACAGTCACACAGTCATTCAGTTGTTCATTCAATCATTCATTCATTTAGTCAGTCATAATGAATTCATGATTTCAATTCTCTAACTTTTCTTTTTTTCTTTCTTTTTCTCTGTATTTCTTCTATCGTTTTCTAGTTTTTCTCTCTTATTTTTTTTTTGTTTCCTTTAATTTTTATGAATGAATTTGAAATTTTCATTTTGATTTCTGTTGTGTTTGTTTTAGTTTACGTTTCATAAACGTGTAGGTATCTGTGTGTGCATGTGGCTGTGTGAGTGTGTATATCCTGTAACTGAATTTGCAAATATTTCTGTGAGTAACGGTTTTTTAACATGCATTTCCAAACTATCATTTTCAAAACTGAATAAGTGATAGAGCGTTAGTCTCCTGAGTGTTTCTCTCGTCGCAGCAATAGCACCAGCTACAGCAGGTGCTAGTGGGCGTTTGGCTTACAGAGAGGAGGCGTTTTATAGAGGCCAAGTGAGTAAGAAATTGATTAAAAGCCCAATTTTTTGCTGTTGCTTCTGGTGGTTGAAATAAAACAAAACAAAGCGAAAAAAGAAAAAATGGAAAACCAGATACAAAAACATGATTTTTCTTTAATAGATTCCGAATGGAATACAAAATTTACTTTTTTTTTTGTCTTCTTCGTCTTCGTTTTAGTTTTTTTACTTCATCAAGTTCCTCACTCTCTCTCTCTCTCTTCTCTCTTGCCATTCTATAAACGATTTTTGTTAATTCTTTGGTTGCATGGCTGGTTGGATTGCTTGAATACCGAGTACATGCCCGACTGCCTGCCTGCCTTTCTGCCTGCATGCCTACCTACCTCCCCGCCTGCCTGCCTGTTTGATTGTTTGACTAAGAAAAGCAATCCAAACGAAAATACTATCAAAAGTTAGTTTTGTATTTCAATAGTTTTCTGTTTAAACTATTAATTTGAATATGAATGAGTGATAAAGAGACGAGAAGGTGGTATGATGGGGTAGAGAGAAATAGTTTCAGTTGCTAAAATGACATCTAAATAAACTTTTGGCGGTTTTTGGTAAATAACGATAACTTTATTTAATATTTATTACTGTTATGCATAAAATTTAAGCAAAAAAAAAAAAAAAATGTGGAATTCAAATTATTTACGAGGGTTGTTGCATAAGGACTTTAAAGAAATTTTTTTTTGTTTTCAATTACTATTGTTTCTTAAGTCAGTTGTAAGGACGTTAGTAATGAAAAATATCTTCTGCTTGCTACAATACATCAACTGATTTTTAGGAGGGTACTTCAATATGAATGACGCACTCACAAATGACCTGATAACAATCTCTGAGTGGGGCCGCGCGAACAGGGTCGATTTAAATGCGCGCAAGACCCAATGTTGTTTTTTGACACACCGGCGTGATGCTGGTGCTGGTGTTCTGTCATCTGTATCTATGGGTAATGTAAATATTGAGGAGGCGGATGCTCTTGATGTTCTGGGCATGAGAATTAGTTGTGATCAGAGATCAGCAATGGATCGTATTTTCGCTACTCATAGGTACTTATGAAATTTTGAGTATGAGTGAGTCAAGAGTATTAAAATTCAACTACTCTGATTCATTCGTACTCGCTACAACATTGATTTATAAGTATAGGTTGCAATGAGTATGAGTACAACGTTGACATCAAACTCACAACATTCGATTCATTGTTTGATTCATACGCCTACTCATTCAGATTCATAAATTTAGAAAAATACTTATAATACTTACGAATGATTCGAGTCACTCGAATCATTCATCAAAATTTACAGTCGTAGTTATTGTTGCATTTACAAAAGAAGAGAAAAGAAAAGGTAAAGACAATAAGCAAAGCACACACACAACCTTCTAGCGAGTATTGTGGTTTTCGTACTCGAATCATACTTATTTTGTGCTTCGTGTATATGTTGAATCATTGAGAGTCGAAATCAACAACATCGTGCGTATTGTTAAGTATGAGTACGATGAGTATTTCTAACTTTGAATATGAGTATGATATTAAAATAAGTATGAATGCGTATAAGTAGCTGAAATTATAAGTATGACTCGAATCTACTCATCGTTTTGAATACTCGTTGCTGATCTCTGGTTGTGATGCTCGTTGGAACGATCACATTTTTCGAGTGTCGAAAGAAGCATTCAAGTGCCTTGGTTTTTTGAAACGGTGCAGAAAATACTTCACTCCATCCGACCTTCTTACTATTTACAGGACCTTTATCCGACCTAGGATGGAGTGCAACTCTCATGTATGGACCGGTGCTTCAAAGTCTATTTTGAAGCTTCTCGACCGCGTACAGGAGAGGGCGAAGGCGCTTATTAATGACAGTAGGGTATCCAACTCTATTGATTCGTTGGAGCATCGTCGCAATGTGGCGTGTGTTTCATTGTTCTATCGGTACTATAATGGGAGGTGCTCTCGAGAGATAAGGGGCTTGGTTCCCGATAATCACATATTTTTACGTGGTACTTGTACCTCTCGCCGAGCACATGCCTTTGTGGTTGATTGTCCAGTGAACCGCACAATGCATTACAGAGAAAATTCATTTTTTGCCCGCACTGCTCGCTTGTGGAATGATCTTCCTGCGAAAGTTTTTCCCGTCAGTTACGATATTGGTAAATTTAAATCCAATGTCCACAAACACTACTCCCTCTTTCCACCTTCCTATAACTTATTTTCTTAAACCCGCACAATGCACTCTATGAGTAGGTTTTACAAAACATTTTGCCTTAAAGACGCCAAATAGACTTCTTGAAGAAGTGATCAGAATAGTGCAGTAAGCAGAGATCAGTAATGAGTATTCAAAAAGATGAGTAGAATCGAAATTATACTCATAATTTCTGATACTTATATGCATTCGTACTTATTTTAATATCATGGAACCTCTCTTCTACTCATATTCAAAGTTTGAAGTACTCATCATATTCATACTTAACAACACATATGATGATGTTATTGATTTCGAATCTCCATGACTCAATATATACACGAACCACAAAATAAGTATGAATCGTGTACGAACATTAAAATACTCACTAGAAGGTAGTGTGTTTGCTCTGCTCTGTTTGCTGCTCTGTCTTGTTTGCTTATGTGTTTGTTTTTCTTTTTTTGTAATTGCAACAACAACTAAGACTGTAAATTTTGATGAATGATTCGAGTCACTCGAATCATTTATAAGTATTAATAGTACATAGTGAAATTAATCTAAATGAGTAGGCTTATGAATCAAACATATTTCGAATTGTATGAGTGTGATGTCAACGTTGTACGCATACTTTTTGCAACCTGTACTTATAAATCAACGTTGTAGTGAGTACGAATGAATCAGAATACATAGTTAAATTTCAACTGACTGACTCACTTATATTCAAAAATTCATGAGTGCTTATGAGTTGCGAAAAAACGATTCACTGTTGATCTCTGTTACTTACTTTATTGATGATTACAACCATTTAGTCAGCATAACAACCTAATTACTCACATCATTGATGTTGTATGTGTTAATTTTATCCATTTTTAGCGGGATCTACAGTTTAAAGTCGAATTTTTGTTCACAAAAAAATTGAAGAGGAGGATATTGGCAACATTTGGTTTCAACAGGACGGCGCTACGTGCCACACAGCCGAAGCTACACTCGATGTTTTGCGCCCTGTTTTTTCAGATCGCATTATCAGCCGCAGAGCAGATGTCGTTTGGCCAACTCGGAGCTGCGATTTGACACCGTTGGACTATTATTTGTGGGGTGCCGTCAAAGATAAGTGTTGCGCCGAGACAAGCCAGAGACAATTGACGCTTTAAAGGACAATATTCTTGAAGCCAATGGTGAAATATAGCTGCACACAATCGATAATGTGCTTAAAAATTGGACCGATCATGTAGGCTACTGCATGGCCAGCCGAGGCAGCCTTTTGAATAAAATTATTTTCCATTATTAACCGGAAGGATTGTACTTTCAAATAAAAAAAGAAATTTTAGAAAATATTCAGTAGTTTTTCTTTTAAAGCATTTTCAAAAAAAACAAAAGTTATTTGGCGGACCCTTTAGCTAATAGTGCTCTGTCAAGGGTAAATTTTGTTCTGTTAAGAGAAAATTTTGCTGTGTTAACGCCAAATGTGGCACTGCTAAAATTTCTGGATTGCGTCTTGAATTTTCAAATACGAATTTATTTTCGCACCAGAGATCAGCAACGAGTATTCAAAACGATGAGTAGATTCGAGTCATACTTATAATTTCAGCTACTTATACGCATTCATACTTATTTTAATATCATACTCATACTACTCATATTCAAAGTTAGAAATACTCATCGTACTCATACTTAACAATACGCACGATGTTGTTGATTTCGACTCTCCATAATTCAACATATACACGAAGCACAAAATAAGTATGATTCGAGTACGAAAACCACAATACTCGCTAGAAGGTTGTGTGTGTGCTTTGCTTGCTGTCTTTGTCTTTTCTTTTCTCTTCTTTTGTAAATGCAACAATAACTACTACCATAAATTTTGATGAATGATTCGAGTGACTCGAATCACTTATAAGTATTATAAGTATTTTTCTAAATTTATGAATCTGAATGAGTAGGCGTATGAATCAAACAATGAATCGAATGTTGTGAGTTTGATGTCAACGTTGTACTCATACTCATTGCAACCTATACTTATAAATCAATGTTGCAGCGAGGACGAATGAATCAGAGTAGTTGAATTTTAATACTCTTGACTCACTCATACTCAAAATTTCATAAGTACCTATGAGTAGCGAAAATACGATTCATTGCTGATCTCTGTTTCGCACCAAATGAATGTTTAACTTTAGATCCCAAAACTCCTTGCTCTACCTACGTTTACATTTTCATTAATTTTTATGTTTTTTCTTCTTCCTCCCTATCTTATTGTTGTTGTTTTTGTTATTCTTTTATTAATAAATATTTATTTTTCTTCCGTTTTTCCCCATTTTCCCTAAAATTTTACTGTGGATTTTGGTTGCATATTTATTATGAAATATTTTTTTATTGTTATTATTGTTGTTGTTGTTTTATTATTATTATTTTTATTAAAGCTGCTGTTGTTGTTGTTGTTGTTTTATTATTATTTCCTTTACATAATTAATTACATTTTAATTCGATTCTGAATTGTGTATCTAGCTGTCTGCCGGTCCCCTTGAATTTGTCTTTATGATGGAGGCCAGCCATGCCAAGTAAATTTCTTTCATTGTTATTATTATTATGGTTGTTGTTGTTATTGTTTTTGTTTTTTTTTTTTATCATAATTTATGTTTGTTGCATGAAAAATTGGTTTTTAATATTCTAAATTGTCGTAATCATATGATGAGACGATGATTTTAAGCCGCCCTTTCATACCATAAGGGCCTCCTTATAATCGTTGGGTTTTGGCGGCTCAAAAATTGTTGGTTATTAGTGGTTGAGGGGGGGTGGGGGTGGGTGATAGAGGAGGGCGTTACGCTGTTCCATGAAAATTGAAAACCTGTAGCTGTTCTTTGGAATACAAATAAATGTAATTAGAATTTGTCTGTGCTTCGTTCGTTCTTTTTCTATTATTTTTTGGAAAAAAATCCCCAAAAATTCAAAAAAAAAGGGCAAAAAAAAATTATGGTGTTGCAAGGGGGTTGTTTGTTTATCTCGCTATGGTTGATGTGTAGTTAACAAATATTCGGGGTTTTTCGTTTTTGTTGTTGTTGTTGTTATCATTCATATTTTATTTTTATGTAATTTTGTTGTTTCAAAAAAACCCGCCTCCTTCTGTCCTACTCCCCATCTCTTTTATGATTTTATTTAAAAATGTTTTTTTGTTGTTCTTGATTTTAAAGCTGCTGCTCAATTTTTGTGTGTTTCATCCAAAAAAAAAAAAAAAAAAAATTTCGTTACTTTTTTTTAATGGGTACCCAGGGAGGTTTGTTCAAAAAACCCGCCCTGTATTCGGACTTTTTCTTTTTTTTTTTTTTTTTTTTGTTGGCAACTGTTTGCTGGTCTATTTGCTCATTTTGGCTAATAAAATATTCCTGAATTTAATTTTTTTTCTGTGTTTTTTTTTCGTTCCCGTTACGTATACATTTTAAAATGGGGGTTTTTTTCTCTTGTTGTTGTTTCATTTTGCGTCTACAACTCCGTTTATGGAAATGTAATAACAAGTGAAAGGTGTCCTTTGGGATCTTCAAATGGCAGACCAGCACTCATACTCATGTATGTCTGTATTACCACAAATAGGGTTTTTCATAGAAGGATTTCTTTTTTAAAATGCAAATTAAATGCATGTGTTTTATGAAATATACCACATGCAATAGCAAAATATTAGGATTGGTGCCGGCTTATTGGCATTTCTGTCATTTTAAGTTGATTGTAATATTTCAGTTGTTCTTGGTTCATTTAAATGCTCTTTATTTATTATAGCGCCAATATCTAGTTTAACCGTAGTGAGAAGTCCTAAAAATGCTAAATGCTCTTTATTTATTATAGCGCCAATATCTAGTTTAACCGTAGTGCGAAGTCCTAAAAGAACAAGAGGAAGGACAAAAGTCCAATCTTTTGTAGCGTAACATTTAATGGCGTTCTTAAGGGATCGATGCCATCTCTCAACCATACCATTTGCTTGGGGATGGTATGCTGTTGTACGCAGGTGTCGTATGCCAAGTGTCTTCGTAAGCTCTTGAAAAAGGCTGGATTCAAATTGTCTTCCTAAATCGGTAGTAATTCTTTCCGGTACTCCATATAGCGATACCCATCCATTTATAAAAGCTTTCGCAACCGTTTGGGCTGAAATATCTGGTATGGGAATTGCGGTCGGCCATCTTGAAAATCGATCCACACATGTAAGGCAATATCTATTTCCGGCCGATGTTGGAAGTGGCCCAATTAAATCAACATTCACATGCTGGAAACGCTTGTCGGTCGTGATGTAGTCGCTTAAGGGAGCGGACATATGCCTATTAACCTTTACCCTCTGGCACTGTAGACAACCCCTAACAAACTTGCCAATATCCTTTGATAACCCAGGCCATACGTAGCGCTCTATTATAAGTTTTCTCGTAGCTCTAATGCTGGGATGAGCTAAATTATGCAATTTTCGCATTATGGCTTCTCTCTGTTCTACGGGCACATATGGTCTTATATGTGAGCCATTAATATTGCAATATAAAAATTCTTTAGAATCTGGAATGGGCAAAAGAGTGAGCTTAAGTGATGTGTCCTTACCTGACGCCAGCAAAGACTTTAATTCGGTATCGTTATCTTGAGCTATTGCCATTGCATTGAAGTCAATTAAATCCGTTGTAATATTATTAATGCGAGAGAGCCAATCTGCAGTGATGTTGTCCGTACCTTTAATATGACGGATATCGGTGGAGTATTGGCTTATAAAGTCTAGCTGTCGTACTCTTCTTGGTGGAGCTTTTTCGCTTTTTTGCTGAAATGCAAACACTAATGGTTTGTGGTCGGTATAAATCGTAAATGTACGCCCCTCTAAGACGTATCTAAAATGTTGTACACCTTGGTATACAGCTGTTAATTCGCGATCGTACGCACTATACTTTCGTTGAGCATCAGTGAGCTGCTTTGAGTAAAATCCCAATGGTTGGTTTACACCATCAACGATCTGGTGTAGTACTGCGCCCACAGCAGAGTCCGATGCATCAACGGTTAGTGTAAGCTTACTGTGTGGTGACAAGTAGTTCAAACAAGTTGCATTAGCTAAATTGTTTTTACAAGCATTAAACGCATCTAAGGCTTCTTTTGTCCACACAATTTTCGTTGTATCGTTTTTCTTATTTCCGACTATCAAATTCTGAAGGATACTTTGGTGTTCAGCTGCATTCTCTAGAAACGGACGATAAAAATTTAACATTCCTAAAAATCTTTTTAAATCTTTTGCCATAGTGGGCTTAACAAAATTACAGACCGCTTCAACCTTACTTTTAAGTGGACGTAGCCCTTCACTCGTTATTGTATGGCCTAAAAACTCAAGCTCAGTTTGTCCCAATTTGCATTTATCTGCATTAATCGACAAATTACCTTTTCGCAGTCTATCAAATACTGTGCGTAAGTCTTTTTCATGTTGTCTTTCGTCCGTTGACGCCACTAAAATATCATCGATGTAGGCAAATGTAAAGTCCAAATCCCTTAGGACTTCATCGATGTATCGTTGAAAGGTTTGAGCAGCGTTTCTCAGGCCAAACGTCATGTACGTAAATTCATATAGGCCGAATGGTGTTGTGATTGCCGTTTTAGGTATATCAGCTGGTTCGATGGGTATTTGATGGTAAGCACGTTGCAAATCGATGGCAGAAAATATTTTTTTACCATGTAGGATATTGGTGACGTCATGGAGATATGGGATAGGGTACCTGTCTGGAACCGTAATTGAGTTGAGGGCTCGATAATCGCCGCACGGCCTCCAATCGTTGTTCGTTTTCTTCACCATATGTAGTGGGCTTGCCCACTGGCTGTTCGATGGTCGGCAAATGCCCTTTTCCATTAAAAACTGGAACTCTTTTTTTGCTGCCTCTAGTCTTTCACCGACAAGTCGTCTCGGCCGAGAAAAAACTGGTGGGCCTGTTGTCACTATATGATGTGTTGTGTTTGTTGTTATTGGCATTTTATTAGAATTTAAAACAGCTAAATCACTATACTCACTCAATAATTTTGCGAATTTACTGTCCATTTTGTGTGTTAATATTTTAATTGCTGTATTTTGTTCAAAATTTACCTTTGTTTCCAACATAGTCTTCTTGTCAATTAATTTTCCTCTTTTCATGTCCACTAGCAAATCATACGCTTTTAAAAAATCAGAGCCAATGATAGCTGTGTTAACGTCGGCGACGTAAAAATTCCATTTTAAGCTGCGGCGTAAACCTAGTGACAAATTAAGACGGCGTTGACCAAATGATTTTATTGGCGAACCATTTGCAGCGTAAAATGTTGGTGTCGAATGTTTTTTGTTTTTATCGTCTTTTCTAGGAGGAATAACAGACACATCGGCGCCTGTATCGATTAAAAATTTTGTGTTGGTATTTTTATCGTGAATAACGAGACGAGCGATTTGCAATGAGTGATCACCAATAACGCTCGTGGAGTATGGTGATGATGTTAGTTTTTTTCAAAATCGGATGAAAAGTTGCAAGGCGGTCTACATTTTCTTGCATTTTTTCCAAATCGCTCATGGTACCAGCATTGATTTGAGGGGCCGGAAGGTGTTCTTGCTCGTCGCTCCCTACTTTTGCTGCGGTGGCTGCTTCTTCCTCGGATTCGTCCTGCACTCATACTCACCAATTTGTTTAATTGTTGTTCTATACGTTGTATGCGCAGTTCGGTCTCTTTTTCTTGTGACTGCTGTTTGGCCACGGCTGCTATATGCTGGCAGTCAGATACTTCCAAGATTTTATCTGCTAATTTTGCCAGCTCTGGTAGATCCGCATTCGATGCCTGCAGTATGGCTCGAGTTTGCGCTGGAAGCCTCTGCAACCAAAGTGACTTCAAGAAGTCATTATTTATTTTTCCTTTTGCTAGGCCACTTAGCTCATTTAATAATTGTGTAGGGCGTTTATCCCCCAAATCGATCTCTGATATTAGTTTTTGGATCTTTTTTTGCTCACTGTCGCAGTATCTCTCTATTATGCAAGACTTTAGGTTGTCGTATTTGCCTTGATCAGGAGGATTCAAAATAGCATCTGATATTTGAGCCAAAACGTTGCTTTCGATGGCGGCCACTACCGTGTTAAATCTGGAGACATCATTATTAATTCCTGAGATGCTAAACTGGGCTTCCACTTGTGCGAACCAGATTTCAGGTTGTTCGGGCCAAAACGGTGGCACTTTGACTGACACTCTGTTGACAAATGCACTGCCTTCGTGGTTAATGGCAGACGAGTTGGTAGATTGTCCAGATGTTGATGCCTGACCCAAGTTAACGTTCTGGCTTTGCTTTGCGTCGTTCATTTTACTGTCGGGGTCACCAATTGTAGCGACTTAAATAAAACGTCTGTGTACTTTCAATGAATGTCAACTACTAACTTTTATTTCTTAAATCATGGTCATACATCAATTAAATTTCGAGAAAGTTCTATTCAAACAAACAAGATTGTATGCTTCACCCATACAACCACACATATATATATATATATACATATTGAATAAATTTATCGATACTCGATTATTAAAAGAATGAACAAATGTAAAAATGAATACTACATACAGTGTTGCCACACTTAAATATTGTTACGTTTTTACATTTTAAAAACGTTTTAACATATGAGCTCGTAAATTGCAAATAAAATAAAAATATAAATTTGTGTTTAGTTTTAATTAAAATTCTTTATTATTCGCACAATTCTGTGTGCTATTGTTCACAACTTGATGTAAACAGCAACAATTGCTTTTCTTTGTTATTCCTCTGTTTATACCCTTTGTATCGGGTCCGTCATCTAACGTTTTTTTTCAACTAGTGCTTATTTCGTGAATGGTAACACTTAGCTGATGTCTGATTTGACAGATAATTAGTTTTATCCTTCCGCTGAACGAATATGGTTGTGTATACGCTTGAACAACGCTGGGAAATATTGCGACATTACTTTGAAAATCATGGTAATGTTGCAGAATGTGTGCGAAAATTGCGTACGGATTTTGGAAGAAGAGAAGCATCGTCAGCTCCCTATGTTCGTTATCTTGTGAAAAAAGTGAAAGAAACTGGCATCCTCATCGATAAACCCAAGCGTGAAAAGCCAAAAACAGTGCGTACACCCGAGAATATTGCTGCTGTGGCAGAAAGTGTGCGTGAAGCGCCATCAACATCAATTCACCGTCGTTCTTAACAATTGAACATTTCAGAGACATCATTGAGACGAATTTTGCATAAAGACCTTGGTATGACGCCATACAAAGTCCAATTGGTTCAGAAGTTGAAGCCAATTGACCATCCAATGCGTTTTCGTTTCGCTAAGTGGGACTGCGATCGACTTACAGAAGATGCCGATTTTGACAAAAAAAAAATCATCTTTTCAGATGAAGCTCATTTTGATCTTGCCGGGTATGTAAACATGCAAAATTGTCGCATTTGGGGCACAGAAAACCCGCACGCATACATTGAAAAGCCGACGCACCCAAAACGAGTCACTGTTTGGTGCGGATTTTGGTCCAGGGGCATAATTGACCATTTTTCTTCGAAAATGAACAAGGAGTGGCCGTTACAGTCAATGGCGATCGTTATCGGGCCATGTTGAACGAATTTTTGTTCACAAAAATTGAAGAGAAGGATATTGGCAACATTTGGTTTCACAAGGACGGCGCTACGTGCCACACAGCCGAAGCTACACTCGATGTTTTGCGCCCTGTTTTTGAAGATCGCATTATCAGCCGCAGAGCTGATGTCGCTTGTCTACCTCGGAGCTGCGATTTGACACCGTTGGACTATTATTTGTGGGGTGCCGTCAAAGATAAGTGTTACGCCGAAACAAGTCAGAGACAATTGACGCTTTAAAGGACAATATTCGTGAAGCCATTGGTGAAATACAGCTGCACACAATCGATAATGTGCATAAAAATTGGACCGATCGTGTAGGCTACTGCATGGCCAGCCGAAGCAGCCATTTGAATGAAATTATTTTCCATTATTAACCGGAAGGATTGTACTTTCAAATAAAAAGAGAAATTTTAGAAAGTATTTAAAAAAAAAAGTTATTTGGCGGACCCTTTATAAACAATAACAATTACTAGACAAATGTTCGACTGATCTGTGCCACGAAGATCTTCAAACCACGATTTTTTTTTTTTTTTATGAAACCAGCACTCAGGGGATGGCCCCTACTCATGCAGTGCATTGTGCAGGTTTTTAGGAAAGGTGGAAGGGGGGAAGATGCGAACTGCAAGGAAATGAGTTGCTGCTAGGTGACTATAAAATGGCCAGTGCTATACCTTCACCATTAGACAGTCTACAGGCAATCGTCCCCAAGAAGCCCGCAGTTTCTCACGATTACTCCCTTCAAACGCATCGCATCTTTACACAAGACTGACTGAACTTTTACTTACTAACTCGCCTGCTTTGTTTTGTCTTTTATATGGCAGAGTAACAGTCTGACGAAAGGAAAACAAAACAAAAGTCTTTTCAAAACAATAAAACTTTATTAAAAAGAAATTTAATCTCGAAAGAACCTGTGTCCGGGTGGCACGTTTTTATACTGCTACTACTACAGTTGTTGTTGTATTTTTAATTAACATTAAACATTAGACACATCATGTTGCAATGTTGTTACGTCTTATTATTATTGTTGTTGCTGTTGTAGACGAAGTTTCTGAATAATTTTTTTTCTCAACTTCTCATTTGCTGGGCAAATTAAAATTATGCAAATTGCGTGAATGTATGAGTGTGTATGTGCTTGTATGAATGTATGTGTGTGTTACAGTAATTGGAATTTTAATCTTTTTTATTGTATTCCGTTTCTGTTTCCGTTGCTATTTCTATTTCTCATGTTGCCATACACGTTTTTCACGTTTTCTTTTGCTGTCGCTTTATTAAATTATTTAATAACCCTTTGAAGTTGCTGCATTATGTATGTAGTAGTGTGGGCTGACGACTGTCAGCCAACCCGTCATTCAGTCATTCAATCGCACATGTTATGAAATTCAAGATCAAGTTTAAAATAATTTTATCATCCCTCCTCTCTATAGCACTCAGTCTGCCGCCCATGAGTAGACGGGGTCGTTTGTAAGACTTGGTTTTTAAATTTATTCAAAGTCTTTAAACCGATTTGTGTTCTTTTTCTAATTTATGCAACTTTTTCTGCTTTTGTTGCTGTTGCTGCTGTTGTTGTGTTTTGTTAACGAATGCGTTGCAAAAATAAGATTAAAATTATGGCACTTTCTTTCACTTGTACTTCTGTTTTCTATTTTATTTTTTCGCTTTTTTTTGTAGATTGTCAGGATTCTATTGAAATCGAAATCTTATTTTTATTGTCGTAAGGCAGGAATACATAATTAATGTCGAATTGCTTGCATTGAAATTTAAATTTAATTTGAAATGCCTTGTTCCCTCTTCCCTAGGCCAAGTGGATTTAGTGCGTGATGTGTTAGCAAAATCCCAGAGGCTTTAAATTAGAAATTCTAGTTTAAATTATTTCAAGAAAGCTTTAAAGAAAGTAAAGAAAATGCCTTCGTTTCCCTTTACCCCGTTTAATTTATATTTAGTACAAATACGAGCTGGTGGTGAGAACATTGGCATCATTTGTTCTATCGTTCTCTCTTGGATAACGTCTTTTCATTCCTAAGGAAGCTCATTATCAGAATTCGAAATTTTTTTTCTTTCTACTCTGTGAGTTAGGTAAGTAGAGGTGGCTGCAATACACTTAGGCCGCAAAGGGCCCTTTATGTTACCACAGTTTTCCTTTATCCCCTAGTCTCGAAACCACTCGGAGCTCCTGATGAAGCGATTTAAACTGTCAATATCAATCCTTGCCTGTTCCTCTAGATCATGCATGTAGTAAGCACCAAGTACTTTTTTTCTCCTCTGGCAAAGAGCCGGGCATATACCCAGCCAGTGAAGGACAGGCTCCTCCTCTTCCTCATCTCGGCAGCTTCATTGCAGAAATCATTAGCAAGGTGTCCAAGACCAATACGCCTCGCATGCATACCCATAATGCAAATGCACCGTAGCGATCTCGATAACCACACACTGAGCGCGCCTCTTTGGAGTTTAAGCAGATCCATTGTGCGCCCTTCATCCAGCTTCGGCCAGATTTTACGCGCCGTTCTACCCGTGTCCGAGGCCGCCCATCTGTCGTTGACGGAATCGACGATCGTATTCTTAATTATGAGAGATGCCCAGAGTCGAGAATTCATCGGAGAGTTCGATGGTCGTGCCCCGCCAGATACTCTGTGAGGTATTTTAAAGAGAAAAATAAGTATGAGAAATCGAGGTGCGCTATATGCATTATAACAGGTGCATTAAGTCAGAGTTACAACCTAGTTTCTCACATCACTTACATTTCGTGTGTAAATTTTATCCTTGAGTGAGTTTAAATTGGATTCCAAATAACAGATTGTTGAGAAAATTTTCATGGCAATATTATTTTTACTCTCAGATTTTTTGCCAGAAAACTGACGAGAAAAAGTCGCTGAAAAAATATTATTTCATATTTCATTCTGTTCTAAATACGAAAATATGGCTGTGGTTTCAACCATGGTACCTCATGTCTAATAAGCCAACACACTACCAGAGATCAGCAACGAGTATTCAAAACGATGAGTAGATTCGAGTCATACTTATTATTTCTGATACTTATACGCATTCATACTTATTTTAATATGATACTCATACTCAAAGTTGGAAGTACTCGTCGTATTCATACTTAACAATACGCATTATGTTATTGACTTCGACTCGTCTCTACTTAACATTTACACGAAGCACAAAATAAGTATGATTCGCGTACGAACACTACTATACTCACAAGAAGATTGTGTGTATGCTTTGCTTGTTGTCTTTGTCTTTCCTTTCTTCTTTGTTTGTATATGCAACAATAACAAAGGCTGTAAATTTTGATGAATGATTCGAGCCACTCGAATCACTTATAAGTATTATAAGTACTTTTCTAAATTTATGAATCAGAATGAGTAGGCTTATGAATCACACACATTTCGAATGTTGTGAGTTTGATGTCAACGTTGTACTCATACTCATTGTAACCTATACTTATAAATCAATGCTGTAGCGAGTACGAATGAATCAGAGTAGTTGAATTTCAATTCTGTTGATTCACTCATACTCAAAATTGCATGAGTGCTTATGAGTAGCGGAAAAACGATTCATTGCTGATCTCTGCACACTACCTATTAGACTACGGCGACTTTAATCTCTCTCAGGTTTAATCTCTGATTTGCGAGCACTATCTTACGATTTTTTTTTTTTTTTTTTATTTTTTGGATTATAGAGACTCATCTGAGAGTCTTTTCGACTTTCCACATCTTCTTAGTTATCAAACTTTACTTTGGCTTAGAAGATAGTGCTGCTCGTCAGTGACAACCAATACAAGCAATGAAATGTTCGTAACGTAATTGGTTATTACAACCCTTCAGTTAGCATTACGACCTAGCTTCTCACACCACTTATGTTGTGTGTGTTAATTTTATACATGAGTGGCGGGACCTACAGTTTATAGTCGACTCCGAACGACAGATTTTTGAGAAACTTTCTCATGGCAATTTTATTTTATTTCCAGAGTTTTTGCCGGAAATCTGCGTCGCAGAAATATTTTCGTTTTGATATCTGACCTGGGATTTGAACCGTGGTCTCAAGTCTAACACGCTAACACAGGTTAACTACAACAACACTACCAACACACTACCTACTAGCCTATGGCTTTTAAGCTTCTCTTCCTGTAAACGTATCATCTGTTTTTATTCTCCCCATTTCTCAATCTAGTTTCCTACTTTTCCAATTCACTCTTGCGTTGTGTTTTTCACAAATTTTTGGAATATGGTGGTTAAAGGGAGGTAGTCGCGATAGGCTAAGTAGATAAAAGTTCACTCTTCTTTATAGTCTCCCTCGTATATCTACCATTCAAAATTAAATGATCATCATATATATTATTTCTAAAGCACTTTTTTTGTCGGCTGCAAATATCTCCCATACCACCGCATCAAATTTAATGAATGATATCTCATTTTAAAGCTTACATCTAACACTAATGACGAAAAATAATTAGAAATTGAAAAATTAATATTTTCATTGATAAAAATTATATTTTATATAGAACTGCATGATAATACTGTTGTCATTATGAATATATGTTTTTGTTCAAGTGTGGTAATACAGGGTCGCTTAATAGTAATGCAGTTCTACATAATATAGTATGTATTAAAATCCATTCTGGCAATACCGCTATTTACTATAATACCGTTTATTACTAAGTCAGTTATATATAATATTCATATAAAGTTTTAAAAAGCTGTTTTGGCAATACTTTGCAGTAGTTGTTAGATCAAGTGCGATAAACAGGGTCGCTTAATTGTAATGCTATTCCACATAATATATAAAGTTGTAAAAGCCATTTTGGTAATGTCGTTATTGTCATGCCATTGTTTGTTTTATGAAGTGTAGTAATACGGTGTCTTTTAATATATACATATATGTATATAGTGTCAGCTGATATTTAACAGTTAAAAAGGTTTTAAGAAAAACAAGGCAAACCCTTCAAAAGGTAGGATTGTATTTACCAGAACCGGTATTTTCACATGGGCAGTTATACGTGGCTTTTTCTCGAGTGCGTACGTTTAAAGATATTTTTGTTTGTATTAAGGATTCGTACGGGCAAAAAGTTAACGATGATCATTGTATTCAAAGAAGTATTATAAAAGCATTTAAACATATCGTTAGTATAATTCGCAAAGACGCTAAGTCCACTTTTTTCCAAAATTGAGATTTTAATGTAAAACGGTAACATTGTACATAATACATATTTTACAACATCAAAACATGTCATAATATAGTTTAAAGTTGTTGTAATTTTGTGGTTTGCAAAAACGCTAAGTCCACAAAACTACGAAAAATATTAATATTAATATTTTTAATTAATTAATAATAATAATAATAATTAACATTATTAGTTATTAATATTAATATTATTATTATTTTGTAAAAATAATTGCGTTTAAACAGTTTACAAATTTTAAAAACTGTAAAAGCTACAATGTTTTTTGTGTCTCTTGTAAAATTTGAATAAAGGGACTTAACACATTTGCGAATTATACTAACGATATGTATGTAAATATGTATGATATATTATGATTTCTAATATTTTTATACTTTTAATAAAATTTCTATTAATTATTTTCATTTTATGTTACAAAAATGACAACTAACGATGCGAAATATTCGCACGGGTCATCTAGTTTTCAATAATTTTCCATAGAGGCTAAGAGCCTCCTGCTATTGAATAGTCGGTTTTAAGGACATGCTTCCATTACGAAGCAAAAGAGAATTTCACGCGTTTACCTTTAACAAACTTTTTAATAAATTTATGTCCTTCCTCCCCTTTCATAAATGTTCAATTTGAACTGTATTAGCCACGTTTATTAACGTATTTACCGTGTGTGTCCAAACAACTCAAAAATTAATTCACTTTGAAGAGCAAAAAAAAAAAATGAAAAACTAAATGAAAATGAAATGAAATCTGAGGGGTGAAACAAAGTATTTTCTTTTGTAGTTTTCACAAACAAAACAGGGTGATCATAAATCTAAAAATAAACAAACAAACAACAATAAAAAAAAATTCCGAAATTGTTTTGGCAAATTTATTTTTAAGTGCATTTGTTGCCAACTTTATTTTCATATCCTGGTTATTTGGTTGGTTTGGTTGGCTGCTGCTTTGGCTGTTGTTTGCATTTGTTTTTGTGTGTTCTGTGTTTGTGTGTTGTTGTTGTTGGTCATATCATCGGTATCAGTAACGAATTTTTTACGAAAAGCATTTAAGCCTGCATGAGTGTATGGGTGTGTGTGTGTGCCTGTGTGATAAACATATCAAACCCAAATTGTTGAACCAAAACTCTTACACACACAGTCGCAAACACACGCATACACATGCAAATAAATACTCAAATAAACTGCAGTTAAAAGCCTTTTATTTTTAATTTCATGACAAAACTTTTTAAATGAATTCTGGTTACTCGCTCTCGCTCTCTATCTCTCTCTCTCTTTCACTCTTTTGTTGCCATTTTTACTGTAGTTTTTTGTGTTTTTTGTGTTTTTTTTTAAGTTAGAGAGCAAGGGGGAAGGAAGGAAGATATTTTTTTATTATTTTTTGGATTCCAATTTTTTTTTTTTGAAATGTATTTTGCAACATACAACAACAACAAATAAAAATAAAAAAATATCTGTGACACATAATAATAAAATAACAAACAGAAATGAGAATAAAAATGAAATAAAAATCAGTGGTTGTCATAAAAAAAAAAATGAAGAAAAACCGAAGAAGAAAAATTAAAATTGTTAAGGGAAGTTGGTAATAGGAATGCAAATGCAATGGTAATATCAGCATAGAAATGAAATGAAAAAGTCATGAAAACCAGAAAATTACCAGCATAAATGTTGACAATTTTTAGCGTGTGGCACGCCTAAATGCATTACGTTTCACATAAGCTCAAGCTCTCAGTTGGCAAGGCTAATAGACCAGGACAACAACAACAATATGCTAAAAAATAACGATAAAAATAGCTCTTTTTTATATTTTTATGCATAAATTCTTAATTTATGAGTTTGTTTACCATCAAAGTGAATGAGAACGAGAAAAAAAAAATCAGAAAAAAATCCAATCATTTCATAGGGGGTGGGTGTGGGGGAGGTGCACTTAAGTGAAAATATGTTTTTAACAATTTATCGATAAAAATAAATTTCACAGGAATTCCACAAACGCTATTATCATGGCATACAGTACGTGATTAACCATGAGACCATGAAACAAAAAATAAAATAAAAACAACGAAACCTCCCGTAACATTTTGTTTTAAAACGTAAGATTTTTATCACTAAAAACGCTATCATATTTCAAGTTAGGGTAAGGATTTCATTCATGATATCATGTATTTACAGTCACAATAAACAGTTTAAAAAGCTTTTAAGCCTGAAAACAGAAAAAATTGTTGCAAAATTGCTAAACTGCTAATTGCTTTGGACACGATTTTAATTTCTTTTTAAGTTGACAAGCCACAGGCAAGTTTCGGGCAACTTAGTTTTCTTAGTTCTCACGATGTTATCGTGATCGAATCGAATGGTATCCTTAGACAAGTCTAGGCTAAGTGCTTGTGCTAAAGCTCTGTTCTTTCCAATATCCTAAGCCACGGCTCTTTCTTGTATTTCTTTTCGTTCCTTTAAGAAGCCTAAACATGTCACAAATGTCTTCGGACCATAGAAGTTTAGCAGGTGATTGATTTATTGTAACAAGGTGCAGGATAATTTAGTTTTTATATGGCATTGGCCTCTAGAAAACTCGGAAGACCTCATAATGACTTCTGCAGAAGCTGCAACGCACATCTTCTCTGTCATTGTCCGGTGCTTGGGAACCTGAGAAATAGAAGTCTTGGACACCCAGAATTTTGTGCCTGAACATGGCTAGCCAAAGGCGATTTAATATTACATCTTCATAAGGCACTCAGGATGGTTGAGAGATACCAATCAGGAGCTATAATTACATGGCGAAATAGGTAATATCAGCGTTAGAATGGGACGTTACAGAACTGATGCAAGATGTGCCCGTTGGAGGCGACTGCCAGTATAATCTAATCTAACCTGGCATTGATTATAGGCAGCGTTCTCTGTGAAAACGTGTAACTGTGAGTGCCTTTGCTCATCGAATTCCTATTTTTTCTCAAGAGAATGCGTTTACTGTACTGCTTATGTAGCATATATAAAGCAAGACCATTTCGAACAGTTAATAAAATTTGTTGAACCCATATTTGATTCACGAGGAATCTCCAAATGCGGTCGTTTTAAAGTGGTCATACAATGGAATGAAACCATTGGGCAATTTACACAAGTTTGTATCGTGTATGTTGTATTGAATACACTTGGTTGTTTGTGAACGCTCAATGCTATGCTGTATTGTGTATTTCGTATTCCAAATGTATTTTTTTGGCATTCAAACAATTTGATAGCACGAAACATATGAAAACATATACACATTTTTCATTCACACAATTTGATAGCATGAAACCAATACAACTTTTAAAAAACATATGAAAAAAAAAATGTGTATAAGTGTATCGGATTTTTATATGAAAATTATTAACAACAAGCATACACTGTTGTATAATCGTCCAACAATACACTCAATACAACGATACAACGGCTTGTGTGAATTGACCACATGTGTTTGAAAATAAATTCGAATTTGAAAATCCAAGACGCAATCCATAAATTTTAGCACTGACACATTTGGCGTTAGAAGAGAAAAATTTTCTCTTAACAGAACAAATTTTACCCTTAACAGAGCACTGTTAGCTGTTTAACAGTATCCCTCTGAATAAGCCCACTTGTTTTGGAGCTAATTTTGGGAAATACTCTAGGTCTGTGAGCACCATACTATGTGCAAAGGAAGGTTCCAAGGTCTCTTAATATAATCAGAAACGTAGTTACATATAAAGTGATATGGTATTGAGAAAATTGGCTTTGAAAATATAAATTTTTTGCTTGAAAATTGTCTAGAAGATCAGTGGCCACTTTGGAATATATAAGAAATAGTGGGATAGTTGGAATAATTTTTAGTGTTGAGATTTTGCATTTAAAAAAAGATCGATTATTGAAAATTTCCCTCCTTAACTCTCACCTATCATCCTTTACATTTCAACACTATTATTCACAAATAATAATAATCATAATAGCCCAATTCACAATCTTGTGTATTTTTGCAATTGTATTTATGCAATTGTAAATATTTCCTATTAATTGTGAACAAATTTTACTGGTTGCATTTGCAATACTAATTGTAAAACACAAATACACAGCTGATTGTCAAAAATAAAAAATAAATATTTGATTATAATTTTATGATATTTGTTAACAATTTATAAAAATGTCTAATGGAAGTTTGAAGGAACAAATATTGGACTCTTTAATAGACGAGGCTGCCGAAGAGATTATGTTCATCGAGGGTATGAACAATTCTATTTAAAATTTCATTCATTTTTATTCTATTTTTTATATTTTGGGTCTCCATTTGCCAACGAAATTAATTATTTTTAATAAATAAATTTTCAGCTGTCAGTTTGCTTAAGTGTTGCAAAATGTTGAGTAAATATAAACTATGGTTTTGAGTATTGTATATTTTATAAACTGTAGCAAGAGTATTTCTGTATATTTTGTTATTGTAGTGTAAAAATATACTAAACCATTTTGCAAATGCAATGATGCAAGACCATTTACACTAGATCGTGAATTGGGCTAATGAGAATTCAATTTTATGTCAATAGTCTGCAATAATTGCAAAATAAGGGGTGATTTTTTAAGAGCTATAGGAAAATTTTGAAGTCGCCGTAGTCTAGTAGGTAGTGTGTTGGCTTATTAGACGTAAAGCCAGGGTTCGAGCCCCAGGCCAGACATCAAAACAAAATACAAAAAGTATTTCTTCGGCGATTTCCTCTCAGCAGATTTCTGGCAAAAACTCTGAGAGTAAATAAAATTGCCATGAAAAGTTTCTCAAAAAATCTGTCGTTCGGAGTCGACTTTAAACTGTAGGTCCCGCCACTTATGTATAAAATTAACACACACAACATAAGTGGTGTGAGAAACTAGGTCAATAATCCTGACTGAAGGTTTGTAATGACCAATTATGTATGTATGTATAGGAAAATTTTTCCAAAAAAAAACACATAAAATTCAGAAAAATGCATGAAATCTTTATTTGAATCGATAGTACGGTCCATATAATTTAATGTTTGAAGATTATTTCATGCAAATGTTGACCGCGACTGCGCCTCAAATGGTTCATCCGCTTAGTACAATTTTGGCATACTCTTTCCAAAATTTCGGCCTGTATCTCACGAATAAATGCTTCAATGTTGTCTTCCAATGCGTCAATTGAAGCGGGCTTGTCTGTATAGACATGAGCTTTAACATAGCCCCACAAAAAATAGTCTAAAGGCGTTAAATCGCATGATATAGGCGGCCAATTGACCGGTCCCGAACGTGAAATAAAATGTTCACCGAACTCGCCTCTCGATAAGTCCATTGTTATGCGTGCTGTGTGGCATGTGCCACCGTCTTGTTGAAACCACATGTCATGCAAGTCAAGCTCTTGCATTTTGGGCAAAAAAAGTTGGATATCATCTCACGGTAGCGCTCACCATTCACAGTTACGTTACGATTCGCAGCATCTTTGAAGAAGTACGGTCCAATGATGCCAAATTCAATGATTTGCAAGCGTTGTTCGTTTGTAAGACGATTCATGGTTAAATTATATACCAAACTGAAGATGTTTGACAGTGAAACAAAACACGAAACGTGCGTGAGCTGTTTAAACCAGTGTTGCCAAAACGATAATAGCTAAAAAATCACCCTTTATAAGACTAATCTACTTATTGCCACTGTTAAACAGTTAACAGTGCTCTGTGAATAGCAAATTTTGCTCTGTTAAGGCCAAATGTGGCGCTGCTAAAATTTTTTGGATTGCGTCTTAGATTTTCAAATTCGAATTTATCTTCACACGCATCATGAAACCTTGTATAAGGAGAATGTGTTTAACTCTAGTTGTTGTAACAGAAAATCAATTACTTTTCTATTAAATTACGTTAGATTAGGGGTCGCCGTGGTCTAGTAGGTAGTGTGCTGGCTTATTAGACGTAAAAGCCATGGTTCGAGTCAGACATCAAAAAATAAAAAATAAATGTAAAAAAAAATACAAAAAGGATTTTTTCGGTGATTTCTTCTCAGTTTCTCAAAAAATCTGTCATTCGGAGTCGACTTTAAATTGTAGGTCCCGCCAATTATGTATAAAATTAACACACACAACATAAGTGGTATGAGAAACTGCGGGCTTCTTGGGGACGATTGCCTGTAGACTGTCTAATGGTGAAGGTATAGCACTGGCCATTTTATAGTCACCTAGCAGCAACTCGTTTCCTTGCCGTTCGCATCTTCCCCCTTTCTTAAAAAACCTTCACAATGCACTGCATGAGTAGGGGCCATCCCCTGAGTGCTGGTGTCATAAAAAAAAAAAAAAAAAAGATTAAGTTCGTTTATATTGGTAGCCGCCTGCAACAAGGAGCACCTTGATCCTGTTGTAGGTTTCTTTATGATATCCAGTGACTATTGCCATCGCCTAACGAACGGTAGAATGGCCTGTGCTTTAATAGTGTACTGTTTGGTATTTTTTTTGATTTTAATCTTTTCTGCTTCATAGCTATACTTCATCATATGTGTTCTTTAACATCAAAATAATTAGAATTTGGAATTCGTTGCTCTTTTTATTAAAATTACTTTTAAATTGATTTCTACCTGCGGGTGCTAAAGTAAATGAATGGTGTAGTACATATCCATGCGGACAAAAAAATCTTGATCACGAACTACATACTATACCCGCATAATGAATTTTTTTTTTTTGAACGCTCTGTGCTGCTTTAAGTTCCCATTTCTCTGCACTCCATCTCCATTAATTAATTCAATACCTAGAGGCTCATTGTTATTTGTGTGGCCAAATTATGAAATTAAAAGAAATTGGAATGAATTTAAACATTTAGATCTCCATGGCTACTACAGTACGCTCTGTTCTGTTCTGTTACTTCCTTGAGTCAAATCATTCGCAAAGAGATTGACAAGCAAAAGAAAGAAAGAAAAGAAAAGAAATTCGTTTATTTTTTTTTTTTTCGTATCCAAAACGACTTGATTAAAAGACTTTTTAATCAAATTTTATGCGAAATACTTTCACATCATTAATAAAATTGACTTAATAAATTAAATGAATACGTATTTGTCTTAGCAACATACAGGGTGTAACCACTAATATCAGGACATGTAAATTTTTCAAAGTTTTCTTAAAGAATTGTTATGCAAAGGTGTGCAATAGGATGGCGCGTATATAATTGAACTTAAAAAATTCATAGAAAGTCTTAAGAATGCCATGCCTTTTATTTCATATATGTTTAGGGTTTGTTAGAGGCAAGCGTAAGTTAGTGGGTTCTCAACTTGGTTGTGATCTATTTAACGAGCTATTCACATTCAGATTCCAGCTACTATGACAACACCACGAATAGATCGAAGCAGCTAAGTTTTTGTGTAATAGGTCCAGGAATTTACTCTTAGTGTTAGATTAATCAAGTCGCCGTAGTCTAATAGGTAGTGTGTTGTCTTATTAGACGTAAGGCCACGGGGGTTCAATCCCCAGGTCAAACATCAAAACGAAAATATGAAAAAAAAAATATTTTTTTCGTCTTCTTGCTCTTAGCAGATTTCTGGCAAAACTCTGTGAATAAATAAAATTGCCATGAAAAGTTTCTCAAAAATCTGTCGTTCGGAGTCGACTTTAAACTGTAGCTCCCACCACTTATGTATAAAATTTACACACACAACATAAGTGGTGTTGAGAAGCTAGGTCGTAATGCTAACTGAAGGGTTGTAATGACAAATTATGTATGTATGTTAGTTCAATGCCAGTAACATCTTCTCCGGAGTCACTAACTTCAAGTTTACGAACTTCAAGAACTTATAATAAGCCATAGCCAAAGCACGCATGGTTCAAGTTAGATCGGTAACACGCCTTTAGCAAGTTAGCTTGCAAACCAATAGGCCTTAATCCATGTGTAAAGTGTGACCAGCCAAACATTTCTGAAAGAATTTGTTGATCTTAGGCCACAGTCACAATACAATTATTCCGATTTTCTGTCAGCAGATTTCTGGCAAAAACTGTAAGAGTAAAATAAATTGTTATGAAAAGTTTTTCAAAAATCTATCATTCAGAGTCAATTTTAAATTGTAGGTCCTGCCAATCATGCATAAAATTGACAACAAGGGTGGTATGGCAAACTAGGTTGTAGTCCTGACTGAAGGGTTGTAACAACGAATTTGTCTCTTCGGACAAATTCTTATGCATTTTTAGAAAACTTTAATGGGTAATGACATACATATGAAGTCGCCGTAGTCTAATGGGTAGTGTGTTGGCTTATTAGACGTAAAGCCAGGGTTCGAGCCCCAGGCCAGACATCAAAACAAACTACAATAAGTATTTCTTCGTCGATTTCCTCTCAGCAGATTTCTGGCAAAAAATTTTAAAAGTAAATTAAATTGCCATGAAAAATTTCTCAAAAAATCTATCGTTCGGAGTCGACTTTAAACTGTAGGTCCCGCCACTTATGTATAAAATTAACACACACAACATAAGTGTTGTGAGAAACTAGGTCAATAATCCTGATTGAAGGGTTGTAATGACCAATTATGTATGTATGTTAATGGTTAATGAGTTCATAGGCTACGTAAATTGGCTAATGACATATGCCGGAGAGCTTTTGATTGGAAGTGTTAAGAGAAGAGAAGAAAAAATGATGACACTCAGTCTTGAGAAAGCGTCTAAACTCCCATCCACTCATTTTATCGTGGTATAGAAGGATAAAAAGAACAATGAGAACAAATAGAAATAATTGAAAACATTTTGTATTGGCACTAAGCTCACACGATTTGGCTCAAAAGCAATTAAAAATTACTTAACGGATTTCGGCCTGCCTTAACACATCCCTCCAGGCGACTCTGCTTCTTGCGCGCTTACGCCAGTTGGTAACACCAATCAATGACAGGACTTCCTCGATCTTTTCCTTCCAACGCAAACAAGGTCGTCCTCTGCACTGACTTCCGCAAATTTCCGCATCTGCCACTCGCATAGCTGCCAGATAGATAAAGCACCAAATCGTCGTATATTACAAAAAAATCGTCAAAGACGTTCATTGAAATCGTCAAAAAATCGTCAGAAAAAATAAGTAAATAAAATAAAGGTTTTTAAAAAAAATCTGTGTGATGTTCGCTGGAACCGACACATTTTTTAGTTCCTTGGCTTCTTAAGACGGTGCAAGAAATATTTCACTTCATTTGATCTTCTTCCTATTTACACCACTTATATCCGACCAAGAATAGAATACAACTCTCATTATGGGCCGGTGCTTTAACGTCTTCTCTATCGCGTACTGGAGAGGGTAGGGTATCCAACTTCATTGATTTATTAAATCATCGTTGTAATGTGGCTTGGATTTCACTGTTCTATTGGCACTGCAAAGGATTTTGCTCGAGCGAAATAAAGGACTTGTTCCCGAGAATCATATAACACTCGTGTTTCTCGGCGAGCATCTCCGTTTGTGGTCGATTGGCTAGTTGATTGCACAATGCGTTACAGACAAAATTCGTTCTTCTTTCGTTCTCCCATCTTGCAAAGGTCTTTCCTATCACTCGTGTCATAAAAGGTTTCAAATCTGGTGTCCACAAACACTTCTCCCTCTTTCCTCCTAGTTTTCCTAGTTCCAATACAATGCACTGCATGAACTTTCCAACTGGTCTGCAACGGCAAATGGTAAATTATGCACAACTACGAGTGTTTATCTTATTATATATGCTGGGTAATGTTAGGGTATTTGAAGATATTTGCAGAATTTACCATTTTTCTTTAAATTTCTTTACTTATTGGCACTTTTATTTATGTTATTTAGCATTTTTTGTTCTTAAATATTTTAAAAATATAATACTTTACTTATTGTTATTACTAAGCTAAATTTGCAAAAGTAAAAATTTCAAAGCAAATACAAAGCTTAAAGTGGCTTTAATGTACAAAAGTAAAGAAAATTACGTAAATTTTTAGTTTCTAAAAATCGTCAAAATAAGGGCATAAATCGTCAAATCGTCAATATGATATTTTTGGAGCAGAAAATCGTCAAAATGACGATAAATCGTCAAATCTGGCAGCTATGGCCACTCGTCTCGCCGGAGCATCCTCCTCCACCATTCAAACAACAAAGCCGAACCAGCGCAGCCGCTGGATGTTAATATGCTGCACAACGTCCATGTCGTTGATGAGCTCATACAGCTCACTGTTGGATCGTGTGCGGAAATCGTCGCCAACTCGCACTGGACCGAAGATCTTACGTAGGACTTTTCTCTCGAATACTCTCAAGGCTGCTGTATCAGTGCTTAATACAGTCCATACCTCAGTGTTTCCTTCATAGATTGTTCATTTTGTCCATGTTCTGTTGCCTGCCGCCTGTTAACGTGTATAAACGTGTGTATTGTGTGGAATGATTTATTATAATTATAAATTAGAAATTCTAAATTCCAAAGATTAATGGCACAAAAACACAACTTTCTGTACAAAAAAACGAAAAACGAAAATTATTCCGTTGTTTGTTTCTCTTTCATGACTTATTTTTATTTTTTTTTTGTTCCAAGGCATGGCGTTTAAGGCATACGAATTTGAAATGAAATGGAAAAAAATAAGAAAAAAATTGTTCCATCAAATTATCTTCCCACTCTAGAAAGCTGACAATGGCATTAAACAATAAAAATACTTGAGGCGCATTTGTATTTTTTGTTTTCTTTCTTTTCACTGTAAAATAATGACACGAAGAAGGAAACAGTAGAGGAAGAAAAAGAAATATTTTCAAAAAATAAAACGAGATAAAAAAAAAATATTCACAAGTGAAAGACAAACGTAATTGACTTATTTTTTGAAACCACAATTCATTTTGAACGTCGTTTTTTTCTTTTTTCGTTCATATTTTTTCTCTAGAAGAACTACCTCATCATCATCATTATCATTATCATTATGATCATAAACATTATTATGATTATGTTTCTAACAGTAACTAATTTAACGGTTTAAAAAAAAAAAGAAAACAAATATTCTTTCTGACATAACATGCAACAGGAAGTTAACGGAAATAGTGGGGCGTATGTGTGTATTGTTTTTTTCCAGTCATTTATTCATTCATATTTTTTTGTAGTTGTTGTTGTTGTTTTATGATTAGTGTACTTGTGTGTGGCCTTCTGTTCTTTTTCTGCTTCTTACTCTTCTTCTTCTTCTACTCTTATAACACATTTAAAACGAATTCTAATAATGTCCTGAAGAGAAATTCTTTCTGGTTTTTTTTTTTTGCTTCGTTTCAAAAATATTTTCGCTTTTATTTTTCCCCGTTGAAAGTGACAAAGAGGCGGAGAAAGCCGGTAAAACGACAAAAACAAAAACAACAGAACACATTGAATCATAATGTGGCAAAAAATGAAACCAAATAACACAATAACAGCAAAGGAACTCAAAAGCAAACAAGCGATAATGGCCCGAAATGAATTTTTATGGAAATTTTGTTTAAAACGACACACGACACACAACACACGACACGAAACGTTCAGGCGATAGACATACCATGTACCGTATCCGTGGTACAGCAGTAACGCCATTGCCATCGCCAACGCCACCATCACCAACACCGCCTCTTTGACATCGTAGACCACCATCAGCCACCAGTCAGCTAAAAAAAAAAAAAAACCAAAGCAATTACAGCCACTGTTTTTGTGGAGAGTCACAAGCAGCGAGAGGATGGCCAAAAAACAACATTAATAGCGCATAGAAATTGCATTACCGAGCGCTATTTTTTTTGTTTTTGTTTTTCTTTTTTCCAAACACTCCTCTAATATTGTTGTGGCTACAATTGGAAACAAAACAAACACAAAGACACAGAGAGAGTGAAATAGAAAGAGAAAAAAGTTGCACTCAATGGATGCAAAAACATGCTTTAATATGATACAGACAAATAGACAGACACACAGACAGACACATAGATAGATAGACATTATTACAGGGCATACATACGTAACTTAACGGCTGGCAACCAGAACAGACAGACACTGCAAGTGCTAATGCATGCAACACAATACACGGTGTAAATCGTTTTATTCGATCTCTCTCTCTCACTCACACACACACGGAGTGTAATGGTGTTTGTCGATGTAATAATAGAGTTCATTTCATGTTCTCCGAAGCCAAATGGTGGTCATGCACTTGACAATATTGTATTTTTTTTATTCGCCTTCAAACACACACACACACATACAGAAGCATATTTAAATACCCAACATAGTAATATTTATGCTCATAATATGGGTCATTTCACTTTGAAATAAAGCTGAAATTGTTTTGCGTAAAAAATGTAAAAAAAAAAAAAATTTAAAAAATTAAAAACGTTCAGAGATTGAATTTTAAAACTTAATGGCGTGTAGCTACATATCTCCTCGTCTGTGTGTGTTTGGATATGTAAAATTTAATGTAAAAAGATTTTTAAATTAATTTGAAACCTTTTTTTTACATTAAGAACCTGGCATCCAGAATCGAATAGAAAAATTTCATTGATATTGTTACGTTTTTACCTTTTAAAAACGTTAAAGATATGAGTTCGTAGATTGCAAATAAAATAAAAATAAATCTGTGTTTATTTTTCAATCAATTCTTTATTATCTGCACAACTTCTGTGCCACTGTTCGAACTTATTCCACGTATACAATGATAACTTTCACAATATGTGCTTATTCGTGATATTTCTCTGCTTACAACCTTTTTTATAAGCAACAACAACAATTGTTAGTTATTCTTCTTTGCTCACAACCTTTTTTGTAAGCACAACACTAACAACTGTTTTCTTCACGCAACTTGTCTGCACACAAGTCTGACTGAACTATAACTCGATCTCTTATCTTCACACACCACTGGTTGAATTCTCACTCAATTCAACGCGACGTTGTCACACGACTAACTTAACTCGAACTCCGAGAATCACGTGTCTTCATACACGACTGACTGAATTCTAACTGAATCATCGTTGCTCGCTTTATCTTGCCTTTTATATCACTGGATCAACAGTGCGATGAATGCCCTTGAAGGATGATGACGACCTTCGGGAACAATCCAAAAATGTAAACAACTTGTTTCCATTTTTGTTGTTCGTGTATCTTGTTTACTTTCGTCCAGGCAGAGTTGTTGTTGTTTTGTTTGTTTGTCTTTCCGCTATATTTTTTTATACACGGACGTTGTTGCTATATTTTTGTTTATTCATCGATCTTGTAAACAGGCCTGTTGTTTTTGTTGCTATATGTTTACTCATTCGTTGATCACGTGAACAACTGCATTGTTTTGTTTTTGGAGCTTTTGTTTATCATTTTATGTGTGATCAAGTCCATTGTGTTGTTTTTGGAGCTTTTGCTTATTATTTTAACAACACCATTTCCATTTTCGTAACAATATTCTATGGCCCGCTCCCTATATCGAGCCATAACCGCAAAAATCTCTCAAGCGACAAAAACGAAATTTCACAGGAGAAGGTTTTTATTATTTATTTCTTGTGCAAATTAAGTTAGAAAGTTAAACTTTTTTTGTTATTAATTCATAACGGTACAGAGTGTGACCCTGAAATTTTTATAGATGATGCAAATGATGGCAATGAATTTATTTATTACAAAAAACGAAATATGAAAAATATGTCGCTTGAGATATTTTTGCGGTTATGGCTCGATATGAGCAAAAAGTACTCAGGAAAGATCGATTTTAATTGGCAGGTTTTGACATTACAACCCATCGGTCAGGATTACGACTTAGCTTCTCATACCACTTATGTTGTGTGCGTTGAGTGGTGAGCCCTACAGTTTAGAGTCGACTCCGAACGAGAGATTTTTTGAGAAACTTTTCATGGCAATTTTATTTTACTCTGCGAGATTTTTGTTAGAAATCTGCTGAGAGGAAGTTGCCGAAGAAATATTTCTTTTGCATATTTTTATTTTGATGTCTGAACCGGGGTTTGAACCGAGGCCATACGTCTAATAAGCCAACACACTACCTACTAGACTACGGCGACTTCGTGGAAGGTGAGAGAAGTCTACATTAAGTCAGATACAAGTCAGTGAATAATACTCTATTCCTTCCCATCCCATCTAAAACCTCTCTACGAAAGTCATTAGCAGGTAAGCGGATTTTATCCGCATACTTAATTACTACACAATGATGCCGAAGATTAGATACAGATAGATTAGATAGGTCGTAATCCTGACTGAAGGGTTATAATGACCAATTATGTATGTGTATGTATGTGATTAGATACAGTAACAGAGGCTTGCCTACGATTCAATTCAAATTCAGATGATCGATAAGTTTCGTATCTAATTTAGGCCCAGTGAGTCATGATTCTTCTTTAGTTCGGCTTTTGTCAACGTTGAATAAATATTCCTCCTTAATAGACTATCTATTTAGCTCTGTTAGAGGTATACCTAGAGGCTTGTGTGGATTTGTATTCTGTAGAAGTATGTCTGCTCTCGCAGGTACCCAGCAGATCTTTGTAAACACGAATTCATAGTGAAATGATAAAGGAACTGCCTTGAACTGCAGCATATGCCAACCAGAGATCAGCAATGAATCGTTTTTCCGCTACTCATAAGCACTCATGCAATTTTGAGTATGAGTGAATCAACAGAATTGAAATTCAACTACTCTGATTCATTCGTACTCGCTACAGCATTGATTTATAAGTATAGGTTACAATGAGTATGAGTACAACGTTGACATCAAACGCACAACATTCGAAATGTGTTTGATTCATACGCCTACTCATTCTGATTCATAAATTTAGAAAAATACTTCTAATACTTATAAGTGATTCGAGTGACTCGAATCATTCATCAAAATTTACAGCCTTTGTTATTGTTGCATATACAAACAAAGAAGAAAGGAAAGACAAAGACAACAAGCAAAGCATACACACAATCTTCTTGTGAGTATAGTAGTGTTCGTACGCGAATCATACTTATTTTGTGCTTCGTGTAAATGTTGAGTAGAGACGAGTCGAAGTCAATAACATAATGCGTATTGTTAAGTATGAATACGACGAGTACTTCCAACTTTGAGTATGAGTAGTATGATTATCATATTAAAATAAGTATGAATGCGTATAAGTATCAGAAATAATAAGTATGACTCGAATCTACTCATCGTTTTGAATACTCGTTGCTGATCTCTGATGCCAACCATTTTAAATCTCAAGGTTGGCTGTCAGAGATCCCTTATTCAAGATCAGTTAAAAACATTATTCGTGGCCATTAAGTCAGCCAGGCGAAGAAACATCCTAAGATTAAACACTTGGGGAAAAATTCCACTGTCTATCTTACTTTCAAATTCAGAATGGCCTGCAGATTTCCGAGCAGACCGCGCCACAGGAGCAGACATCCTGCTTGGAATGCTGGTGTGATAACTCCTAGCAGACTATACCACGTCTGAGTACTCGAGGCAGGATATAGATGTGCCATGAGATAGTAGTGTACCAGCATTAAGTCGCACTGTCTGGCACATCAATTCATACTGCCTGGTCAAGAAATCTAGTTGGAAGCAAGGATCGTCCTAATTTAACAAGAAGCTTTAGACGGCAGAAGTCAACACCAAGAAGAAAACTAAACTCGATATCAACCGTATAAATCCAGTGGACCACTGCTAAGAACAACAATTCTTAAAGTGAATTAAGGCGGCTTCTATAATTTAAGAGGAACTTGTGTAGGCCCTAGAAAGTTGAATCTTGTCTCCTTATAAAAATTGTTTGTTTTTCGTTTCATTATAAAGTGGAATTACCGCCGCATTTAATGAAATGCATTATTTAAGATCCGTGTGCATTGAATGTCTGTCCGGGCTGTGTTCCCCCACCGTTGCCATTACAATCGTCCTGGCCACGGCAAACGTGTTTGTTTATATCGTGTAGAGAGAAGGTGTAAAGGAAACGTTTTATAAAACATTAACGTAAAGTATGGCAACCAACAACAACAACCGACAACTGCAACATGAATTGCATTCAACAACAGCAACAACAACAACAACAAATAAATTGAAAATGTATTGCCATAAAATGCTTATCATTTCACCATACAATAGAACGATAAAAATATTTCGTATTCCCCCCACAATAATAAATAAATGGAGTTTCAAATATTTTCCATTTTTTTTTTTTGTAAATTCTTTTTGCATTTTTTCCGTGTTTTTTTTTTATTCTTCATAACTTGGCCCCATATTGGTGGCCTTATTTTGTTTTTTTTTCCTTGCGTAATCCGCTCTACAAAACAATGGATAAAGATACTCAGTACCATAGTGTACTAATGTAATTTAATGTGTGAAGTATTTTTAAAAATAATTTCTTTTTTCTTTTTATTGGAAAAAGTTTTTTTAAATTTGTTTAAAACATTGAAAATTGTTTGTTTCTATGCTCCTGTTTCATTAATAAGGAAATTTATCTTCTGCATAAATGAATAAAACAAAAAGATATAGAAAGAAAGGCAAATTTTAAAATGAGTAGGAAGATAAATTCGAATTTGAAAATCCAAGACACAATCCATAAATTTTAGCAGCGCCACATTTGCTGTTAACATAGCAAAATTTCCTCTTAACAGAACAAAATTTGCCCTTAACAGAGCACTGTTAGCTAATTAAAAGTATCCCTCTGAACAAGCCCACTTGTTTAGGAGCTAATTTGGGACAAGCACTAGGCGGCCTATGAGTACCATATCATACTCAAAGGAAGGTTCTAAGGCCTCTCAGTATAATAAACAAAAAAACCCATATAAACCCATACGATATTGCGAAAATAGGCTTTGAAAATTCAATTTTTTGATTGAAAATTCTCTTGAAGGTCAGCAGCCATTTGGGAACATGTATAAGAAATAGTATACCTACCCGACTATATGCAAATGGTAGTCCAGAGGGGCCTCTTTTGAACCGTGGTAGTGGGATAGCTGGAATAATTTTCCAAGGACCAACCATCCTTTACATTTCAACACTCTTGTTTACAAATAATAATGATCGTAATGAGAATTAAATTTTTTGTCAATAGTAAGGAGTGCGCACAAAAAAAAATGGGCCTACTTTTAAGCTTATAACTTTTAACATAATTGAAAAAAATGAATACCGTTACATTGTTTTTGTTAGTCATCTGTTTCAAAATCCACGTGCTAAATGTCATTGCAATAGCAAAATTAGTTTTTTGAAAATGGGCACCCAACAAGAATGTCGTAAAAAAATAATTGAAATTTTCAATGAAAAACCGCGACGCTTACAAAAAACGATTGCTAGGCTCGCAGGTGTTAACCAAAAAACAGTTTCTAAGTAAGAATAAAACAATATAAGGAGTCTTTGAGTATTGAGAGAAAGCGTGGAAGTGGAAGAAAAAAAGGATTTGCCTACCAAAACAAAGCAAGTAAAATAATACGTATTTTTCAAAAAACACCCTAACATGTCTGGAAGAAAAGTGGCTCAAAAAGTTGGTTGCTCTGAGACCTTTGTCAGAAAAAAATTTTATACACAAAAGAATTCAAATATTATTTACTTTTTCAATTGAAATATAAAACGAAAAAAATCCGCCACTTTGTTTTATTTCTATAACGAAAAGTGTAAGTCCAGATTTTTTTGTGCGCACTCCTTAATAATGATCATAATGAGAATTAAATTTTTTGTCAATAGTAGTAGAATTATCTACCATTGCCACTGTTAAACAGTTAACAGTGCTCTGTTAATAGCAAAGTTTACCCTGTTAGAGGCAAGCAGTGGCGCTACTAAAAGCCTTTGCGCCTTTGGTTTTTTAAATTCGTATTTATCTTCACATACATAGCAAAGTAAAGATTCTCAGACGGGTACAAAGCAAGGAATGGTATCAAGAAAGCTGATACTGTGTTGACTGGTGCGATATTAAGGTTTCTACACCTAACAACGAGATCAAAGCAAGATATTTAATTAAAATAACAAGAATGATGGCCCGGCAGAAATTGAAAGAAATTTTGACTGTGAAGTTTTAAGGCATTCACTTAATAGACTGGACCATGCACCATCGGATTACCATTTATTGCGAAAGCTGCAAGAGTTTGTAAATTTAAACTTCGCAGAGAACTGCAACTTTGGATCAGTTTTTCGCATAGAAAAATCCACAAACTGTGTCCTTGTGGAACAATGGCTTTAACCCCAAAATGTGCGAAATTTCAACTATCAAAAGCACGTATATTTAGTCTGATAAAGTTTGTTTTTTTAAAATTTTTTTTTATTTAAAGGGCTTTTGTTTAAACAACTAAAACAAGACTTAACTTGTTGTCACATTTTAAATATGGCCTTACGTCAGTGTTTACCATTTCATAGCACAATTGTGCGGAGAGGACTCACACGCATTCTTGTGCTTTATGATTTAGTTGTCGATCAGACTGCGACAAGAACACATGTGCGGCGGATGCTTTACCATTTTTTTCAGAATGACACTCAAAAAATATTTTATGTTAAAAGATGCTAATATTCAATGCCTTATATGTATGTTATAAAACATTTAAAGAATGTAGGGAATATGTTCTTAAAAGACATTTTGTATGTTAATATGTAAAAAATGGATTTTTTATTTTTATTTATCTAAAATTGTTAAGCCGAACATAGATAGTTTTATGTATGTTGATGAAATGAAAATCAAAATAGCGTATATTACTAACACTTTTCTATGGCTGTAAATAAATAAATTCTCTCACTTATTTTCTCTCTCTTACTCACTAATACATAACCAAAAATTTTTTGGTAACCCTTGCCTTACGTCTACCTAGCCAAGGTAACCCACTTTTTTTTGTTAATGCCACGCATAATATGAATCAATGTGGGCCGAAAAAACAAATGTTGCAAGAAATGGTTGTGGTAACAATTTAATTTTAATTGAAATTCAATGATAAAAAATGACAAAAAAAAAAAACACTGAAACCTTAACAATCAATGTCAAAACGCTTAACATTTTAAGCTGATTGTGAGAGAGATAGAGAGGAGAGAGGGAGAGCAATCTTTAATAATTAATTATGGCATCGTAAATTGTGTCTTTTGGCTAAAATCCGTTTAATTTTATGAACTTCAAACAGATAAATTTGATCAAATTTATCATGACATGCCATCCATTCATTCCTTTTCTGCCTCACGGCATAATTTTTACCTCTGACTACTTTAACTCGCTGCTCTGAGTTCTTAAAATAATTTCCGACAATTATTGTTTCAATAATTTCTTTTTCTTTTAATGCTGATGCTGCTGCTGTTGTTGTTTGTGTTGGTTTTTGCCTAGACACGTTATTATATAATCGCCTTAATTGTGTCTAAATTGTCAGCATCGGCATGAGCTGTGTGACACACCATTATTCCATTCTATCTCTCTTCGCGCATTCCTAGGCTGTTTGCTTAATTCCTACTTAAAGTGTGCAAAGTGTGCGAACAGTGACTGCAGAGCAGTTACCAGCTCGGGCATTATAATACTTCTCAGCCTTATTCCTATAAAATTAAATTCTTTACGTTTTAATAGCAAGAGACTACACCTAAGCTCTCCCTTCCCCCAACTTTAAGTTGCATTTCACACTAAATCTTCTTTATTTTTTTTGTAAAGCGATATGTGTTACGATAATAAAGCTGAACATCTTGGCTACGAAACATTGAGCGTAAATAGCGCAGAGATAAAGAAAAATTAAGACAAAAAACCGAAAAGAAAAACGAAAACAAAACAAAAAACAACTCACTAGACAGATAGACGTATTAAGGCCAAATAAGGATAAAGAAAATTCATACGAGGGTTGGTTTGCACAGGGGAGCCAAGGGGCATACAAAAAGTTGTGTGTATATTCACACCGTCGACTGCATTAAAATAGACAAACGATGCTTGCAAGTGGGATATTTGTGAAATTATTTTTTGCGTTACGTTTTCAAATATTCAAAGAAGTGCATGTGATGCTAAAAGTACAGTGGGCCAGCAGCAAGAAATATTTGAATGAGAAATATACTTCATTTGTCATTAAGTCCAGGTAAAATGATTACGGGATGTGTATTCAATATATTGTTACGTTTTTACCTTTTAAAACTGTTTAAAATGTGAGCTCGTAGATTACAAATAAAATAAGAAATAAACTTGTATTTAGTTTTAATTAAAATTCTTTATTATTCTCGCAATAATGTGTGCCACTGTTCACAACTTGATGTAAACAACAACAATTGGCTTTTTTGTTGTTCTTCTTTACACTCTTTTGCGTAAACAATAAGAATTGTTTGACAGATCTTTAGAACGGAGATCTTCAAACCACGAATATTCTCTTCAAACACCGCACGTCTTCACACAAGACTGACTGAATTTTTATTGACTCCGTTGCATGCTTTGTCTTGCCTTTTATATCGCAGGGTAAACAGTCTGATGAATGCTCTTGAAGGCAAAGGATCTCGCCTTCTCCAAATCTCTATAAATGTTTACATTGATTCTTGTTTGTTGTTGTATTTCTGTTTGCAGTTTTTGTTGTTGCATTTTTGTTTACTTTTTATTTATCATCTTTTTTATTTTTTATGGCCCCTACTCATGCAGTGCATTGTGCAGGTTTTAGGAAAATGGGTTATAGGAAGGTGGAAGAGAATGAGTAGTGTTTGTGGACATCTCAAGATGCGAACGGCAAGGAAACGAGTTGCTGCTAGGTGACTATAAAATGGCCAGTGCTATACCTTCACCATTAGACAGTCTACAGCAATCGTCCCCAAGAAGCCCGCACCCTTCAGTCCTAGCTTCTCACACTACTCATGTTGTGTGTGTTAATTTTATACATGAGTGGCGGGACCTACAGTTTAAAGTCGACTCCGAACGACAAATTTATTAAGAAGCTTTTCATGGCAATTTTATTTACTCTCAGAGTCTTTTTTGCCAGAAATCTGCTGAGAGGAAGTCGCCGCAGAAATATTTTCGTTTTGATGTCTGACCTGGGATTCGAACTCGGGCCTTCAGTCTAATAAGCCAACACACTACATACTAGACCACGGCGACTTCATACTGGTGTTTTGTTGGTATATTTTTGTTTATTTGTTTATCATGTAAACAAGTTCATTGTTTTTGTTTTTGTAGCTTTTGTTTACAATTTAAATGATGTGAAAGCAAAACACCATTTCCATTTTCGTAACAATATATTAAAAATACGACCCAAGGTCGTAAAAAATTCAATTGTACATGATCTTCGTTTTTTGTGCCTACAAAATTTGGCTAATCTAGGTTAAACTAGATTAAATTAGTCCGAAACCCTTAGTTATCATACTAAGAAATAAAAATGCTGAAAATGAAATCCATTTAAAACTGATATCAGCAAACTTATGTAATTAATCGGTCATTACAACACTTTAGTCAAGATTACAACCTAGTTCCACACACCACTTATGTTGTGTGTGTTAATTTTTATCCATGAGTGTTGAGATCTACAGTTTAAAGTCGAATCCAAACTACAGATTCTTGTGAAACTTTTCATGGCAATTTTATTTTTCTCTCAGAGTTTTGCCAGAAGACTGTGAAAATCATCGAAGAAATATTTTTTCAGACTTTGTTTTATTCGCGATGTCGTAGCTGGGATTTGAACCGCGTCCTCACACTACCTACAAGACTACGAGAACTTCAGCAAACTCTTGCAGGAATTCGTAATAAAAAATTGAATTTTTTTCTGACAAAAACTGAATGCCACCTCCTTTCCATTGTACATGGCCCGACCACTGTGCATTCCTTTCGTTCGTTTTCCCTGTGGAGAGTGAGACTTTAAAGTAAAATGTTTCCAATTCCTTTGGTTCTTTTGTTTTTCTTCTTTTTATATTTCGCATTACCTTTAGCCTCGTATTTTTATTACGTTTCGTTTCGGATTGTATTGCACAAAATGATTCAGCAACAACAACAGGAGGAAGACATATTGCTGAATTACTAAATACTGATGCTGCTGCAGCTGCATCATCAAAAGCATCAGTATCATCATCATCAGCATCATCAGCATCTGATGAAGATGAAGAATGTCTTGCTAAATTCCCTCCTTCCTTTCTGCCTCAACTGTCGTCATCCATTATAGCATCACCATTTATTTGTAAGGTGGTGGTGGTATTTTTAATCGTGCTATCGAGACTTCATTAGTGAAACAAAATCCAACATTTCTTTCCATTTTGGCATCTTCATGAGAAGTTGATGCGTCTCTAAAGCATCTGCACTTGTACTGCCTCTGCCCCTGTTGTTGCAAAAGCTATTCCTTCATCGGATGCTGATGATACTGATGACGGGCGGCGGTGACTTTGTTGGTTTTGCATGGCTGATTGCAACGATGTCTACCTACTGTCTGTCTCTGATTGTATTTGTTTTGCCAGAGTCAGAGTCAGAGCTGGATAAGCTATGTTGTGGTGTGTTGTGTTGTGTTCGTTAAATGAATTTGAATTGAAGGCGTTTTCTTTCCATTGGTTAATGTGTGTTGTAATATTGCAGCAAAAGCATGTGAACAAAACTTGAAACAGCAACAGCAACAACAACAACAATAATATCCATAACAATATAAGGAACTAAATCTCAAATGTCTGTCTGTCTGTCTTCTGTATGACTGTCTGACTTCGTTAGATTGTACTTTAAAACTCTTTTCACATCACATCACATACAATGTGTGTGTTTCTCCTCACTCTCTCTCACTTACTCACTTACTCTCAGTATTTTGTTAAAGAGTTTTATAAGTATTTGCATAATGACAAGAAAACTCAGACATACAGTGCTGCTTGCAAAAATAGCAGTGAATTTTCAGGCGTTTATCTAAATTATGAAAAAAAAAATTCCTTACTTGAAAAATTCTTCGTGGAAATCATAGACCTGGCCCGTCTTATATGGTTACCCGAAACGAAGTTTGCTATTCAAAAGGTATTGTTACGTTTTTACCTTTAAAAAAAACGTTAAAAATATGAGTTCGTAGATTGCAAGTAAAATAAAAATAAATCTGTGTTTAATTTTAAGTCAATTCTTTATTATCTGCACAACTTTTGTGCCACTGTTCGAACTTATTCCACGTATACAATGATAACTTTCACAATATGTGCTTATTCGTGATATTTCTCTGCTTACAACCTTTTTGTAAGCAACAACAACACTTGTTAGTTATTCTTCTTTGCTCACAACCTTTTTGTAAGCACGACACTAACAACTGTTTTCTTCAAGCAACTTGTCTGCACACAAGTCTGACTGAACTATAACTCGATCTCGTATCTTCACACACCACTGGTTGAATTCTCACTCAATTCAACGCGACGTCGTCACACGACTAACTTAACTCGAACTCCGAGAATCACGTGTCTTCATACACGACTGACTGAATTCTAACTGAATCCTCCTTGCTTGCTTTATCTTGCCTTTTATATCACTGGATCAAAAGTGTGATGAATGCCCTTGAAGGATGATGACGGCCTTTGGGAACAATCCAAAAATGTAAACATCTCGTCATCATTGTTGTTCGTGTATCTTGTTTACTTTCGTCCAGGCAGAATTGTTGTTGTTTTGTTTATTTGTCTTTCCGCTATATTTTTTTTTTATACACGGACGTTGTTGCTATATTTTTGTTTATTCATCGATCTTGTAAACAAGCCTGTTGTTTTTGTTGCTATATGTTTACTTATTCGTTGATCACGTGATCAAGTCCATTGTTTTGTTTTTGGAGCTTTTGTTTATTATTTTAATTACACCATTTCCATTTTCGTAACAGTATTATAAATTATTTCTCCATTTCAAGGGTCTTAGAAAGTGGTGGGCGTAATAATATAGGCATGTTTGTGCTTATTTCAGACCCTTTTTGGGCTGCTCTCTGTGTGGCAGAATTGTTAAAAAATTAAGATTGTTCTGCTACGAAAGGCGCTGTCTTCCTTTTTTTTTTTTTTTTTTTTTTTTTTTGGTGAAACCAGCACTCAGGGGATGGCCCCTACTCATGCAGTGCATTGTGCAGGTTTTTAGGAAAATGGGTTATAGGAAGGTGGAAGAGAGGGAGTAGTGTTTGTGGACATCTCAAGATGCGAACGGCAAGGAAACGATTTGCTGCTAGGTGACTATCAAATGGCCAGTGCTATACCTTCACCATTAGACAGTCTACAGCAATCGTCCCCAAGAAGCCCGCACCCTTCAGTCCTAGCTTCTCACACTACTCATGTTGTGTGTGTTAATTTTTATACATAAGTGGCGGGACCTACAGTTTAAAGTCGACTTCGAACGACAAATTTTATTGAGAAGCTTTTCATGGCAATTTTTATTTAGTCTCAGAGTTTTTGCCAGAAATCTGCTGAGAGGAAGTCGCCGAAGAAATATTTTCGTTTTGATGTCTGACCTGGGATTCGAACTCGGGCCTTCAGTCTAATAAGCCAACACACTACCTACTAGACCACGGCGACTTCATGACATGATTTGGATAACAAAGAAATTAATGAGTGACTGCCTATCGCCAGATTATAGAAGCCATCTCAAATTACTCTAAGAATTATTGTTCTTAGTCAGTGAACCACTGACTGGATTTATTCGGGAAGTCTTCGAAAGAAAACATTTTTCGTATTTCCTTCCTTTTTTTAAATGCCTGAGGCTAAGGCAGAATCAGGGGCACTCGTCTAATAAGCCAACACACTGCCTACTAGACTACGGCGACTACAATGCCTGTAGGGTTGTTCTCGTTTCCATGTTGAGTTGACAGGGCTACTAGACTACTGAAATCTTCAGTGAAATAACATTGAACAACTTATTGCATCTGATGATTTTGTATTCCGCTTGCTTGCGGAGTATTTTCTTTAAATATCGACATTTAACTTCACCACCTGTAGCTGTGCTATTTCCTTGACCATCATTATAAACAATTTTAATGTGACTTTAATGTTGGCGATAAACAGACAAACAAACAAAAAACTTCGTTCATAAAGGAAGAAATAAAGAAAAAAAAAACATTTTAAAATAAAGAAATATTAAGTGTATGAGAGACAGACGGACAGACGGAAAATTAAAAGAGTTTTTTAAGTGAATTCGATACGATACTTGTGTGTCAATGGATGGATGGATGGATGGATTGTTTTTACGAAAACAAAAAATTCCAAAAAAAAAAAAATCATTTTCAAATGTAATGAATTTTAAAATACATTTTAGAGATGGAGATGGTAATAGAGATTGTCTTTAAAATTACGTGTGTGTGTGAAGATAAATTTGAATTTAAAAACCAAAGACTTAAACCCACACTTTTAGTAGCGCCACTTCTTGCCTCTAACAGGGTAAACTTTGCTATTAACAGAGCACTGTTAACTGTTTAGCAGTGGCAATAAGTAGATTAGTCTTCCACTTTGCAATTATTGCAGACTATTGACATACAATTTAATTCTCATTACTTACTTATACTTACTTAATTGGCCATAACAACCCGATTAACGGATTTCGGCCTGCCGCAACACATCCTTCCAGGCGCCTCTGCTTCTTGTGCGCCTACGCCAGTTGGTCACACCAATCGATGACAGGGCTTCCTCCATTTGGTCCTTCCAACGAATACAAGGTCGTCCTCTTCGCCGACTTCCGCAGATCCCCGCATCAAATACCCGTCTCGCCGGAGCATCCTCTTCCATTCAAACGACATAGCCGAGCCAGCGCAGCCGCTGGATATTAATACGCTGTACAACGTCTATGTCGTTGAGGAGCTCATACAGCTCACTGTTGAATCGGATGCGGAAATAATCGCCAACTCGCACTGGACCGAAGATCTTACGTAGGACTTTTCTCTCGAATACTCTCAAGGCAGCTGCATCAGTTCTTAATAGGGTCCATGCTTCTGCGCCATAAAGAAGCACGGGTAGGATGAGCGTCTTGTAGAGTATTAGTTTCGTCTTACGAGAGAGGTCTCTGCTACTCAATTGCCTATTGAGACCATAGTAGCACCTGTTGGCAAGAGTAATCCTGCGCTTGATCTCCAGACTGACATCATTTTCGGTGGTAACGGCGGAGCCAAGATAAATGAATTCCTTGACTGTATCAAAAGTATAGTTATCGGCCGTAATTTGAGACTCAATACGCCGCACGTCTCTACTTGTCGACAGCATATACTTTGTTTTGCCCTCATTTACTGCCAGACCCATCTTCTTAGACTCGCGTTCAATAGCACTAAAGGCAGCAGTGACATCTCGCTTGGTACGCCCTATGATGTCGATGTTGTCAGCGTACGCAAGCAACTGGAAACTTTTTTGAAAAATAGTGCCATTGCGATGCACTCCCGCCTTTCGAAGAACACTCTCCATGACGAAGTTGAAGAGGTCGCATGAGGTTGAGGGATCGCCTTGTCTGAAACCTCGCACGGTATCAAAAGGTTCGGAGAGGTCCATTCCTACCTTGACGGAGCTGCAGGAATTGCTCAACGTCATTCTGCATAGCCTTATCAGCTTCGCAGGTATACCGAGCTCAGACATTGCGGCAAAAACACGATCCCTTATGGGGCTATCGAAAACAGCCTTATAATCGACAAAAAGATGGTGTGTGTCGACTTGATTTTCGTGGGTCTTTTCCAGGATTTGGCGTAGAGTGAAGATCTGGTCGATGGTGGACTTGCCAGGTCTGAAGCCGCACTGATAAGGTCCAATCAGTGTTTTGACGAGTGGCTTCAGTCGTTCACACAATACGCCTGTAAGAACCTTATATGCGATAGGTAGAAGGCTTATACCCCTATAGTTGGCGCAAATCGTAGGGTCTCACTTTTTCAGGACAATTTAATTCTCATTATGATCATTATTATTTGTGAACAAAAGTGTTGAAACGTTTCGAATCTCAAACTTATTCCAGCTATCCCACTACCACGGTTCGAAAGAGGACTTTCTGGACTACCATTTGCATATATTCGGGTAGGTGTACTAAAATGGCCACTGATCTTTTAGAGAATTTTCAATCAAAAAATTGATATTTTCAAAGCCAATCTTCACTTTATATGTGATCTTGTTGCTGATTATGTTAATAGGCCTTGAAACCTTCCTTTGAGTCTGATATGGTACTCATAGACCTTGTATTTGTCCTCAAATTAGCTCCTAAGCTAGTGGGCTTGTTCAGAGGGATACTGTTAAACAGCTAACAGTGCTCTGTTAAGGGCAAATTTTGTTCCGTTAAGAGGAAATTTTGCTATGTTAACGCCAAATGTGGCGCTGCTAAAATTTATGGATTGCGTCTTGGATTTTCAAATTTAAATTTATCTTCACACACATGACAATTTCTGGTTTTTCTAGGCGAAAAACTGATTCAAGGTTGCAGGTCTCTGAGAAGTTTAAATTTACAAACTCTTGCAGCTTTCGTAATAAATCGTAATGAGAAGATGCAAGGTCCAGAGCAGAGATCAGCAACGAGTATTCAAAACGATGAGTAGATTCGAGTCATACTTATAATTTCAGATACTTATACGCATTCATACTTATTTTAATATCATACTCATACTACTCATATTCAAAGTTAGAAATACTCATCGTACTCATACTTAACAATACGTATGATGTTGTTGATTTCTACTCTCCATGATACATACATATACACGAAGCACAAAATAAGTATGATTCTAGTACGAACACCACAATACTCGCTAGAAGGTTGTGTGTGTGCTTTGCTTGCTGTCTTTGTCTTTTCTTTTCTCTTCTTTTGTAAATGCAACAATAACTACTACTGTAAATTATGATGAATGATTCGAGTGACTCGAATCATTCGTAAGTATTATAAGTATTTTTCTAAATTTATGAATCTGAATGAGTAGGCGTATGAATCAAACAATGAATCGAATGTTGTGAGTTTGATGTCAACGTTGTACTCATACTCATTGCAACCTATACTTATAAATCAATGTTGTAGCGAGTACGAATGAATCAGAGTAGTTGAATTTCAATACTCTTGACTCACTCATACTCAAAATTTCATGAGGACTTACTTATGAGTAGCGAAAATACGATTCATTGCTGATCTCTGGTCCAGAGTATACAGTGAATGCCTTAAAACTTTACAGTCAAAATCTTTGAATTTCTGCCGGGCCATCATTGCCAAAATGGAATACAAAACTCTTCGTTTTTGATCAATTCTGGTTATTTTAATTAAATCTCTTGCTTTAAAAAATTTTTATGCTCACATATTGCAAATACGCTGTACAGTCTATAAAGTACCATTTTTTTTTTTTTTTTTTTTTTTTTTTTTTTTTTTTTTTTTTTAACAATTGCTTGTGAATAAAACGTCTGCTGATGTGTCTCAAGGGATATAATCAAGAGAAGTTTTATTTTGAAAATCTTTAACAATTTTCCATTGTTTCAATGGAAACTTTGCAAACAGTTTAATAGAGAGCAGAAGGGTAGGTAGCAGGGTAAGGTGCTAAAAAGGGGTTGGGTTGAAGTGAGTTGAGTTGAGTTAATTTGACAGATTTTTCCCGTTCAGTATTTACGAATTACTTCCCCAAAATAAATACAAAGTGAAAGTGTTTGCATCTCTTCTGTGTGTATACATGCGAGTATGTGTGTATGTGTGAGTGATGTATTTGGATGCAGGAAGGAAGGAAGGCTGGCTGGCTGGCAGTCAAGTTAGTCAAGAGGAAGGCAACATAGCATCATGGCATCGTTCATTTGACATTGAAAAATTTATTGCCTGCTTGTCTTGACTTTATTTTGCCTTCTGCTTTTCCTACCATCTCGTTTACTTTCGTGGTAATAATGCTTTTGCTATTGTAAGCAAATGTTAATTGTACGTATATGTGTGTGCGTGTATGCTTGTGTGTGTGTGTGTGTTATTGTTGTTGTAAATAGTTAATAGTCAAAGAAGGAATAAATGCTTGAATGACTAAAGATGTGCTGCATTACACCACCAGCCACCTAAGCAGCATTATCTGCAGCATTAGCAGCAAGCAATACGAGGGTATTCACATTTAAAGATAATTTTTAACTCACATTTCCTCCCTTGATTTTCTTGGATTTCCTATCTTTGGGTTTTCCTTAAGGTTTTTCCTTCTTCTAGAGACTTGAGAGATGTTTTATTATCAGTTTGCCTGTCTGTCTTCTTAAAGTTTTAACTCATTTTGGCTTTTGCAGTAAACTGTCTTCAAACACAGTCTGAATACTTAAAGTTTTTGTTGTGTTGTCGGTGAATAGGAGAGCAAGCAGCAAGCAGATGAAACTGTAAAATATCTACTGACAGCTTTAAACTGTTTCTTTCTTTTATTTTTGTTTTTTTCTTATTCTCATTGTGATTATACCTCATCTTCTACTTTGCCAGCCATTGCTACTCGTCTTCTGTTAGAGTTTTGTGCTGAAATGCGCTTCCTTTAATCCTTAAAAACCCATGTCATTATAAATTGTGTACATTCCGGCTCTGGTTACCTTCTTCTTGCTTTCCTTCTAAGTTTGCTTTTCAATGAAAGGAGCTTCATTTTTAAGAGTTGTAAGCAGAGCGAGCAGCATTTAAATCTTTAGCAGTTCTTTGGTTTTTCTTTTGAAATCATTTGTTTGTCTTGTTTGTTTTTCATTTTCTTCATCTACTTTGCCTTGGCATTTAATACAATTAGATTTGCAAAGAAATCCTTTAAAAAGAAAAAGAAAAATTAAGAAAAAAAGGGGAAGATAGCAAAGCAAGCACAGGAAATAAGAAAAAATAACCTAGGCTAACATTCATCTTCTCATCACTTGCAAAACTAAAGAGAAAAAAAAAACAAAAAAAAAAAAAACAAAAAAAAAACAAACAAAAAACTTGCTGATCTGAGTAACTTCTCAGGCATAACAAGTAAAAAAAGAAAACAATAAAAACAACAACGAAAAAAATTACATCCTTTTTAAAACACCTACTTTAACACCTCATCAGTTTATTGTTGTTGGCTGTTAATGTTCTTGGTTCTTGGTTCAGTTCGTTTATTCAGTTTCATTTGTTTTTGGGTGTTGATAATGAGCAGAACTCTGGCAATAATTTCAATTTCAGAAAAAAAAAATATTTTTTTCTCTTTTAAATGCATGAGAATAGGATATACTGAACATCCTCACTGTGTTAATGTCAGTTTCAATGAATTTTATTGACCAAATTCTAAAGGAATGTATTCTTTAGGTTCTGGATTTAGTCGTACATTGACAAGTGCTTGCTTGATTTTATTAGAACTAAATGAGTACACGCTGACACTGCTGTAATATGCGATTTATAATTACATATATGTATACATACCAGAGACCAGCAATGAGTATTCAAAAAGATGAGTAGAATCGACTCATGATTTCTGATACACGCATTCACACTTCTTTTAATATCATGGAACCTCTTCTTATATTCAAAGTTTAAAGTATTCATCATATTCATACTTAACAACATGTATGATGTTATTGAGTTCGACTCTCAATAACTCAACATAAGGGGTGATTTTTTAAGAGCTATAGGAAAATTAAAAAAAAAAAAAAAACACATAAAATTCAGAAAAATGCATGAAATCTTTATTTGATTCGATAGTACGGTCCATATAATTTAATGTTTGAAGATTATTTCATGCAAATGTTGACCGCGACTGCGCCTCAAATGGTCCATCCGCTTAGTCCAATTTTGGCATACTCTTTCCAACATTTCGGCCGGTATCTCACGAATAAAAGCTTCAATGTTGTCTTCCAATGCGTCAATTGTCTGTATAGACATGAGCTCTAACATAGCCCCACAAAAAATAGTCTAAAGGCGTTAAATCGCACGATCTAAGCGGCAAATTGACCGGTCCCGAACGTGAAATAAAATGTTCACCGAACTCGCCTCTTACGCGTGCTGTGTGGCATGTGGCACCGTCTTGTTGAAACCACATGTCATGCAAGTCAAGCTCTTGCATTTTGGGCAAAAAAAAGTTGGATATCATCTCACGGTAGCGTTCACCATTCACAGTTACGTTACGATTCGCAGCATCTTTGAAGAAGTACGGTCCAATGATGCCAAATTCAATGATTTGCAAGCGTTGTTCGTTTGTAAGACGATTCATGGTTAAATTATAGACCAAACTGAAGATGTTTGACAGTGAAACAAAACACGAAACGTGCGTGAGCTGCTTAAACCAGTGTTGTCAAAAATATAATAGCTAAAAAATCACCCTTTATATACGAAGCACAAAATAATGATGATTCGCCTACGAACACTAAAATACTCACTAAATGGTTGTGTGTCTGCTCTGCTTGTTGCTTTGTCTTTTTGGCTTATGTGTCTTTTTTTGTTGTTGTTGTAAATGCAACAACAACTAAGACTGTAACTTTAGATGAATGGCTCGAGTCACACGAATCATTTATAAGTATTTTTCTAAATTTATAAATCTGAATAAGTAGGCTTATGAATCAAACATATTTCAAATGGTATGAGTTTGATGTCAACGTTTGCAACGTGTACTTATAAATCAACGTTGTAGTGAGTATGAACGAATCAGAGTACATAGTTAAATTTCAATATTGTTGACTCACTCACTTATATTCAAAATTTCATGAGTCCTTATGAGTAGCGAAAAAACGATTCATTGCTGATCTCTGATTGACAACTGTTTGGCTGATTTTATTAGAAACCAAAACCGTAAAGACTGACACTGATGCTGTACTTATTTATGTATATTACATACATAATTGGTCATTACAAGCCTTCAGTCAGGATTATGGACCCAGTTTCTCACACCACTGATGTTGTGTGTTAATTTATACAGTGAGTGGAGGTACCTACAGTTTAAAGTCGACTCCAAACGACAGATTTTTTGAGACATTTTTCATGGCAATTTTATTTCAGTCTCAGAGTTTTTGCCAACAAATCTGATAAGAGGAAGTCAGTTTTTTCATATTTTTGTTTTGATATCTGACCTAGGGGTTTGAACCGTGGCCATACATCTAATAAGCAAACACTCTACTTAGTAGACTACGACGACTACACTGCTGTAATATGAGAGATCTAATTAGTGTGTTAAATTACTCGTAAAAAAAATTTCTCTCAGATTTTCAGATATGCAGCCATGAATTATCTTTGGATTCCTACTTATAAGAACTATGAAGGAAATGGCATTACGACTATCTAACGAAAGTGAAACAACGTTACCCTTGAATCATTTGAAAACCAAAAGAGCCTGAGGGCTATGAGGGTTAAAAGTTGGTAATAATGCGGTAAAACGAGGACTAATTTGCTTCTAAGCCATTGAAAAACCCACCGGAACTGAGTAGGAGATTATTTGCTGCTTACTGGCACAATTCTGCTACTTACTGGCATAAGACTAAATGATTTGCAGATTCCCAATGGGGGCTAGGTGTCTGAATTTTTTTCAAGTCCTCTCGTTGTATAACAAGCTTTAACCAATAGATAGGTCTTCTGTGGTTGCAGTGTAGGGAAATGCTTGAAAAGTTTTGTTCTAAATTTTCTTGAGCCAGAGACTAATGGAGAAATCGGAACAGAAGTTTTCGAAATCCTCTTCTCTAAGCGTAGCTCTAGTTGATTAATAAATAATCAGGAAAAATAAAATATCTACGTTTTGTGATTACTTGGCTTTGTAGTACCAATATGAACCCAAATTGGGCAACGACTATGAGAAACAACGCCTTGTTTTATAGTTTTTCGTTGACAAAGTATTGTATTATTGTTGAAAATTGTAATTGAAAATTGTTGTATTATTGTTGAAAAAATCTAAAATCTAAAAGTTTTGCTTTTACATCGTTTAACATTAAAATTATAAACAAAAGCTACAAAAACAAAACAATGAACTTGTTTGCAAATTATCGCACTGCTTAATATAATAACAAATATCAGCGTAAAAAAAATGGCAAACAAGTAAACAAAAATGTACCAACAACTCAACACGTTGCCATATAAAAGGCAAGGCAAAGCCGGCTAGGGAGTTAGTAAAGTTCAGTCAGTTTATGTGAAGACGCGGTGTGTTTGAAGAGAATATTCGTGGTTTGAAGATCTCCGTTCTAAAGATCTGTCGAACAATTCTTATTGTTTACGCAAAAGAGTGTAAAAAAGAACAACAAACAAAGCAATTGTTGTTGTTTACATCAAGTTGTGAACAGTGGCACACAGAATTGTGCAAATAATAAGGAATTTTAATTAAAACTAAACAACAAATTTATTTTTATTTTATTTGCAATCTACGAGCACATATTTTAAACGTTTTTAAAAAGGTAAAAACGTAACAGTATTTATTCTGTCTTCACAATTATAGAATATGATTTCATTCCTTTTTAGCTCTGCATGTTGAACTCTCTGTTTTTGTTTTTGGGCTTATTACTGTCAATGGATGCTTTGTTTGTTACTCTGCAACAATATTTTATTGTCTGTCAGCGTATGCGTTTTGTAAATGACTCCTAAAATGTGTGTTATAATGTGCGTGTATGCTGTGTGTGTATGTATATGTGTGTGTGTTTTTTATAATTTTATTACGACAACTGTTTTAGCATTTGTTATATTGTATTATGCTGACAGCATTTAATGCTGTTCTGTTGTTAATTTTCACACAGATTCTCTCTCTCTCTCTCTCTCTTGTAACCCGCTGTTCAGTTACTGGCTGGTTATTACAGTCGCTGCCATTTCCACTTCCACTTATACTGACTGCCTGACATTCATTGCCTGTTACACAGGTTGCTAAAGCTGGCTGGTTGCTTGGCTGATTGCTGCAGCTGCGGCTGTTGTTAATTTGTGTTACAAAAAAAGAAAAAAAAATTTAATTTTCATTTTGAAAATTTATTGTGTTCGGATTGTAATGCGTTTTACTTGTACCCCTACCCACTCGATAACTTTCAAACATTGGTACGCACACACACTTTCATATACTATACAGTTAGTGTTTAAAACAATGGCACACTTTATACAATACGTAAGCAGTTTTAATAGCAATTAAATGTTTTAACACTCTCACTTGCACACAGAGAGAGAGAGAGAAAGGAGAGGGGGAGAGAGGGAGAGTTTTTATTGTAAAAGAAAAGAGTAAAATAAACTTTGTAACTGTGTTGGCATTAAAGGTTTTTAAAGATCCTTGAAAACTGATAAAAATGTATGTATTGTTATACACTCTGTACTAACTCTCTCTCCCTCTCCGTTATTCTCTTTGAAACACCCAGTAATTCTACTCTTATATTTTTTTTTTTCATTATTCTTTCCTTTGCTGTTGTAATATTTTCATTTATTTATTTATTATTGTTCAGCTCGTTGTTGTTGTTGTCATTGCCATCCTTTCACACTTATTGCTGTTCTTTCTCATTTTCACACTTACACAGCGACAATATTTTTTTTTGTTATTGTTTATGAGCTTGTTGCTGCCTGCTACGACTGCTTGTAGTACGACTGCTGTTGCTCTTAGTTGGCTGTGTTCGTGTGTGTCTCGGTTTAAATCGAACAGTAAAGCAATCTGAGGTTCTGTTGCTGTTGTTGATGTCTCTATAGCAGAAGAAGAAGAAGTTGTTACTGTTTTTCCATGTGTTTTTATCATCTCTCTCTGTATCTGTATCGGTTTGATAATTTTAATATCGTTTTTTGTTTTTTTATTATCGTGTATTTATTCTCGTTTACTCCTTTTTTCCTCTTGCTCTTCCTTACTTTTTCTATTGCTTGTCGTTTTTCTTGGTGCTTTCCTCTTTCAATTAATAACAGTTGAATAATTGTTGCAAATTTTTAAAATTCTATAAATAATTGTTGTTGCTGTTGTTGTTGTTTTATCGTAAAGGAAAAAACTAATAAATATGGCATGAGCTTCACATGAATCTTCTGTTCTGTTGGGTTCTATTCTGTTCGCTTCTTGTCGCCTCTTCACTCTTCTGCACTCTTTGTTTATTTATTAAGTTAATGAAATTATATGTGCCCCTATGCTTGTATTATGTGTGTATGTATGCGTGAGTAAGTGTATATGTACAGGAGCTGGTGCCAACTCAAGGACAAATATTTTCTTGCCACAGTTAAGTTCCGTTCCCATTTATTTCTCATGGAATTTATGGCAAAAATGTGTAGAAATAGAGAAGAAAAAAAAACGTTAAAAATTTCTATAAAAAGTATATAAAACAGTAGGAAAAAACAGAAAGAAGAAGAAAATATTTTTTATGGGTCTTAAAGGTTAAAAATATTTTAAAGAAATTGAGTTGAAAAGTGTTTAAAATTAAGGGAAAAAAAAATAAAAAAAAAAACAAGAATCAAAAACATTTTAATAGCAATACGGGTGGGATAATGAATGATCTTTAGAGGACTTTAAATGATATTTCAGCTTTTGTTTACTGTAAGCATTTTGACTTTTGAGTTGAGATCAACACTTTTCCTTCCGTATTGGCAGAGTTTTAGGCGATAGGTTCTCACTTTCCTGGCGGATATTCTCTTTAAAGAGTCTAAAAGCTGTTAAAATAGACCCATGATGTCATATGTACGTATATCTTCAAAATAAGTTCTAGAGCTATTATATTAATTACGATATTTTTCCCTGTGGATGAAATCAAAATAAGAAATTTAGTGAGCTTTAAATGCAGACTATAGAAATTCAGTTGAAGATCAGCTGCAGCCCCTGTCCTGATGGAACTTTATGTTCTCCAGTGCCAATTACATGTGCCAAGTAAAGGGTCCGCCAAATAACTTTTTTTTTTTTGAAAATGTTTTAAAAAAACTACTGTATATTTTCTAAAATTTCTTTTTTTTATTTGAAAGTACAATCCTTCCGGTTAAAAATGGAAAATAATTTCATTCAAATGCCTGCCTCGGCTGGCCATGCAGTAGCCTATACGATCGGTCCAATTTTTTAAGCTCATTATCGATTGTGTGCAGCTGTATTTCACCAATGGCTTCACGAATATTGTCCTTTAAAGCGTCAATTGTCTCTGGCTTGTCGGCGTAACACTTATCTTTGACGGCACCCCACAAATAATAGTCCAACGGTGTCAAATCGCAGCTCCGAGGTGGCCAAACGACATCAGCTCTGCGGCTGATAATGCGATATTCAAAAACAGAGCGCAAAACATCGAGTGTAGCTTCGGCTGTGTGGCACGTAGCGCCGTCCTGTTGAAACCAAATGTTGCCAATATCCTCCTCTTCAATTTTTGTGAACAAAAATTCGTTCAACATGGCCCGATAACGATCGCCATTGACTGTAACGGCCACTCCTTGCACATTTTCGATGAAAAATGGCCCATTTATGCCTCTGGACCAAAATCCGCACCAAACAGTGACTCGTTTTGGGTGCGTCGGCTTTGCAATGTATGCGTGCGGGTTTTCTGTGCCCCAAATGCGACAATTTTGCTTGTTTACATACCCGCCAAGATCAAAATGAGCTTCATCTGAAAAGATGATTTTTTTTGCCAAAATCGGCATCTTCTGTAAGTCGATCGCAGGCCCACTAAGCGAAGCGAAAACGCATTGGACACAATCATATTCGTTCAGCGGAAGGATAAAACTAATTATCTGTCAAATCTGACATGAGCTAAGTGTTACCATTCACAGTTACTAGTTGCAAAAAAAAAAAACGTTAGATGGCGGACCCGATACAATCGGAAAATATATATGTGAAGATAAATTCGAATTTAAAAACCAAAGACGCAAACCCATGCTTTTAGCAGTGCAACTTCTTGCCTTTAACAGAGTAAAATTTGCTATTAAAAGAGCACTGTTAACTGTTTAACAGTGGCAATAAGTAGAGATTAGTCTTCTACTTTGCAATTATTGCTGACTATTGCCATAAAATTTAATTCTCATTATGATAATTATTATTTGTGAACAAAAGTGTTGAAATGTAAAGAATAGTTGGTGAGGATGAAGGACTGAAATTTTCTCAACTCGCAAAATTATTCCAGCGGTTCAAAAGAGTACCCTCTGGACTACCATTTGCATTCAAGTGCCTTGGTTTTTTAAAACGGTGCAGAAAATACTTCACTCCATCCGACCTTCTTACTATTTACAGGACCTATATCCGACCTCGGATGGAGTACAACTCTCATGTATGGGCCGGTGCTTCAAAGTCTATTTTGAAGCTTCTCGACCGCGTACAGGAGAGGGTGAAGGTGCTTATTAATGACAGTAGGGTATCCAACTCTATTGATTCGTTGGAGCATCGTCGCAATGTGGCGTGCGTTTCATTGTTCTATCGGTACTATAATGGGAGGTGAACTCGAGAGATAGGTGGCTTGGTTCCCGATAATCACATATTTTTACGTGGTACTCGTACTTCTCACAGAGCACATCCTTTTGTGGTTGATTGTCCAGTGAACTGCACAATGCATTACAGGGAAAATTCATTTTTTGCCCGCACTGCTCGCTTGTGGAATGATCTTCCTGCGGAAGTTTTTCCCGTCAGTTACGATATTGGTAAGTTTAAATCAAATGTCCACAAACACTACTCTACCCTGAGTGCTGGTTTTACCAAAAAAAAAAAAAAATTACCCTGTTAGAGGCAAAAAGTGGCGCTGCTAAAAGTGTGGGTTTGCGTCTTTGGTTTTTAAATTCGAATTTATCTCCACACACTTTAGTTTTGTGCTGGCTACCGCAAATATCCAATTAGCGGAGGTGCACTTATAGGTTCTTGGCTTTCGAGTGAACGGAATGAATGCGTTCTTTATTTTCGGTAACGATTCGATTCACAAAGGATTTTTCTTCTCTTGCTTTTAAACGTCTACTGACGAAGCTTGCAAATGGTTTGCATCTGCAAGTTCTTTGGCTGATCTGCACGATCGCTATTCGATACTTTTGAAGCGCTGAAATCATTACTTGAGCCCTAAAAATCAACTGAACGTCTACGGGAGTCAAAGGCAGAGTGAAATTTTAACGAAATATTTTTTTTCATAAATAAGCCCTTTTATGAGCAGTAAAAAGCTGCCTAAAATTCGTTTTTCTTTTGCTTTTCCTTCATCTATGTATGTATGTACATACATACAGTGAGCGTCAAAAGTGAGTAAACACCCCTGAAATAATTCATTTTCTTAGGATAGCGAGAAAAGTAAATGAGAATAGTCGAATAAATTTCCATAAATTAAAAACGTTTATGTATTTATTACTTATAAAATGTTAAAACAAAAAAATCGCAAAAATTATTGTTGTGCTACAAGTATATTTTTTATAATAGAAAATTTAAAATTATAGTGGGTGTTGACTCACTTATGGCGCTCTGTGTATGTGTATTGGCTCTGTGTACTGAACATTTTATGGTTGTTTATAAAACGACAATAAAAATAAAATTTTTATCTGCACTTTTAAATAAAAAGTCAATATTTGTGTCTAAATTGCAAAATAAAATCAAATGTTTACAGAATTACAAATTACGACAAAAAATACCACCCCCCCTCCCCCGCAACCCATCACCCTCTTCCTTCTATCAGCTGTCTAACAGTCAGTCAAGCTGATGCTGCAACAAAAATTTGCTTTTTTTTTGTTGGAATTTTAAAATATTTTATTGCCTTGACTTGTAATTTTGTTTTATTTTCTACTCTCTCTCGTAAATTTTAAATAAAATTGAGTATAAAATGCAAAAAAATTACAAAAAAAATTACAATAACAACGACTGAAAAAGGTATTTTTCAACATTAAATTGCTTGTTTCCTCTCATATTACTTTCAGTTTGTGTTGTTTCAGTTGCTTTTTTCTTGTTTCTTTGCAATGTTTTACGTTCCAAATTTATTTTGTATGCCAGCGAGTGTATGTATGTATGTATGTGCTGTGAGTGTTTTCAAACATCCCATCTTTGGCTTTGAAATTGGCGGAAAATGTTTATGGCTTTAGCTGTTGTTGTTGTTGTTGCTGTTGTTATTGTATGAGTATTAGGGTTGAAAATTTCATTCTGAAATTTTTGTTTTGTTTTCGACAAAATTTTGCAAAAAAAAAGAATAAAAAAATAGAAAACCAAGTGAAAAAAGCAACAGCATGATTTACAATTTACCGTTATGCGCCGTTATAATACTTGTAACAGATGTCAAGTTTACTGTGTTGTAAGCTTAACATTGTTATACGCGCAGCATTACAACAGCAGCAGTACAGCAGTAAACTGTTATACACTCTCTCTGCCACTTATTAAGGCAATTTGAAAATACAATACAAGAGAGCATGGAATGAATGAACAAATATTGAAAATGTTGTATGTTATGTTATGTATGAGAAAATAACGGTTACTCAGCCAGTCAGTCAGTCAGTCAATCTTGCAAAACAGCTTGTCAGTCAGTCAGTGAAAACATTCGTTCATTCGTTCATTCAATTGCTCTTTCATTGTGCATATGAACACAGACAGATTGTTGAAATGTGTGAATAACAACAAAAACAACAACAACAGTAACAATAATCAACAACAAGACATGTTACAAAAGTAACAGAGTAATAATGATGGCATTACGACATACATATGCACGTACATACATACATACATACACTACAACAGAGAGAAGCTTAGCCTAGGATGTTTAATATTTTTAAAACTCCCTCTTCTTTTCTGTATAACAGTAAATATTATTCCCTTTGCTCTTGAACTTTCTCTCAATAACAACGAACTACAAAGGTAGTCAGAGTGACAGTGGAAGAGAGCGCGCGGAAGAGAGAGCGAAAGTGAAGAGACACAACCCCAAAAATCAATAAAAACATGTGTTACTTCTACGTTGTGTGGACAAAAAAAAAAAGTAAAATTTTTGTTTCGTTGGGTTGTTGTTGTTGTTGAAATTGTATATTGTATCTCTATTTTGCTAGACAAATAATCGCAATAGACAGACATACAAACAAAAACACGCATACACACACATACAAATAACAACACGACAACACATGCGAAGGTACATGTAAGGACACACTTGTTTTATTTTATACTTCCTAACGAACTTATACTCTTTCAAACTGTCTTCCTCCTGCTCACTCTCTCACTCTCTCTCGTTCTTTTGCTCTTTGTCATATAATTACTTTTACTTTTAAATGTTTCACGCTGTTTGAAAGGTTTTGCATGCTACGGAAGTATAGTCAATGGGACGTATTATGCGCTACCTTTTAATGTAGTACTCTTGTACGGGATTTTAATAATTAATCTTACAAAAATATATGGAAAGACAAGAGTTTTAAACGCAGTAAATCCTTTATACAACATTTTTCTTAAAGAAATTTCAAACAGTTTGCTGGTCCACAGGCTATCAACCAAACCCTCTCATAGTTTGGGTTTTGAAAGCAGAGCTTATAACACTGTCAACTAATGAGTTATCATCCTGCGCCTTAGTTAATACACGCGGTTTCCATTTCCTCGTCCTCTAAACAGTTCTTATGAATGGAAAAACTGTAGCATCTCCCCAGCCCCACAGTGGTTAGCAAAGACTTAACCGAGAAGCGAAATATCGTGTAATATTTTCATTATTCGCGGCTTAAAAGTATTGCGAATAAAGAAGATCCTTTAAGACCTTTAGTGACTTCAAACAATATTCGCCATTTAATGTTCCACAATGTAAGTCACCAAAATATCATCAACACAGTGATGCAGACCTGTATGCTTAAACCTCTCAACATTACTTTCATAAAACCTGCAGACGTTGTTCCTTAATAACTGCTTGACTATCCGAAAGTATACAAACATGGGTTTAGTCTCCCTCCACATATTCCAATGGTCTGAATTTTTGTCTGAAAAATTGTGGGGTAGACTCGAGTAGATCGAATTCGAATCAATTTCCCTTATTTGAGTTCCTGTTCTACTATTTTCCAGCTTTATCCATCGGTAGACTATTTTTAAAAGATTTGTGTGAAGATAATTTCTAATTTAAAAACCAAAGACTCAAACCAAGACTTTTAGCAGCGCCACTTCTTGTCTCTAACAGGGTAAACTTTGCTATTAACAGAACACTGTTAACTGTTTAACAGTGGCAATGAGTAGATTATTATACTACTTTGCAATACCCGTGTGGTAGCGGGTAACAAAAGAATACTGCCACAGCCCACCAGGCTTGTCGTAAGAGGCGACAAAAAGGCTAGTGATGTATTGGGAAGTGATCTCATACATCACAAAACATGCAATCATAGTTGTTAAGTTGGAATTTGCAACATATTTTGTATGTATAAAAATAATCATTGTGGGAGTTTTGACATATTCCAAATTGGCTTTTGGTGTGTCTGGCTCTTTTCAATGATTGGTGATGCATGAAAAAGTATTGCAATCTCATGCATTGCCAAAACATACAATTATAGTTGTACTTATTTGATTCGTCATATAAGTTAATTACTCATTTCTTTCTTTGAGAAGATTTTGGGTTAAGACATTCGCAACACAAATGTATGTATAAAATAAATTATTGAAGGGGGTTGATGTATGCTGGTTTGATTTAACTGGTGTGTTTCGATTCCTTCAATAAGCTTTGACATGCTCATGAAAACGTAAGTTTTCAAACTGTCACCAGTCAGGACCTATTTGGGGTTCAACTGGTAGCAGTTTGGTCTCGGCTTGGCTGCGAAGCCTGACCAGAGGTCTTTAATCTGGTACCACGGGTGTCAGGAGCCCCAGAGACTTGTCTCTGCCTGGCAATTGGTGAGGCCCCCTTTTTGGGAGCACGTGGTGGCTGTGGTTTGGACCTAAATCGCGGGGAGTGCGCGATAGTACGGTGTGGCGTTACACTCTTAACGCACTAAAGGAGTTTAGATGGTCTCCGACCCCTAAACAAGAGGGAAGTCATGTCCAAATAGCATGGCTTCGAATTGGTACCCACATATGGTGATGTGATGCGTGAACACGGCACGCGATTGCAACATTACATGTTGGTAACATTACATGTTGGTAACGTGATACATGACAGACATGTATCACCCACATGTGTTGATGTTGTACGTGGCACGGCACGTTGACGCATCATTGTGTGAGGGGGCGTTGGTGGACGCATTGTATCTCACTTGTGTTTCAGACACTGTGGGGTATGCCATCATGGCGAGACTCACATTAAACTGTAACTCATTAAACTGTAACTCATTAAACTACTTTGCAATTATTGCAGACTATTGACGTAAAATATAATTCTCATTATGACCATATGGTTGGTGGGGATGGAGCTATCCCACTACCACGGTTAGAAAGAGGACCCTCCAGTCTATCATTTTCATATATTCGCTTGGGTGTACTATTTCTTATATGTTCCCAAATGGCCACTGATCTTTTAGAGAATTTTCAAGCAAAAATTTGATATTTTCAAAGCCAATTTTCTCAATACCATATCACTTTATATGTGACTATGTTGCTGAGTTTATTAAGAGGCCTTGGAACCTTCCTTTGCGTATAGTATGGTACCCATAGACCTAGTATATGTCCTAAAATTAGCTTCTAAACAAGAGGGCTTGTTCAGACAGATACTGTTAAACAGCTAACAGTGCTCTGTTAAGAGCAAATTTTGCTCTGTTAACGCCAAATGTGGCGTTGCTAAAATTTATGGATTGCGTTTTGGATTTACGAGTTTATCTCCATACACACAAAGTCCAGCTCGAAATTCATAGAGTTTTTGCTCCAGTGGTCCTGTTTTTTGGAGGACATTTTAATTCCTCAAAAAAAAAAAAAAATTTCAAGACCCTCTCGCTTTCTCCCGGAGGGAGAAACCTTTCTGGGTTTCCACGTACCATGTTTCTTTTCTTTTACTTGAAAGAATTTTGGCTTTAATAGCCAAAATTAACTCCCATTTCTTATACACAAAATCATCAGTATTTGTAATAGTAATGGTAAGTTGTAGGGTACCCTACTTAGTTCAGCTTTGCTGCATATTTTCCATTTTTTCCAATTTTGTTTTTAATTTCTTTTTATTTTTAATTTTTAAATCTTGTTTTGTTTTTCAACTAATTGCCCTTCCGTTTTTTTTTTTTTTTTTTAATAAAATATAAATTGCTTGTAACACATCTACATACGAACTCACATACACACACCTATGCACATGAATTAACTTCTCGTATGTATTCATACTTATGGGGTCTCACTCTCGCTCTCTCTACTCATATTATTTACAAAGAAGAGACAATTTCACAATTATCAGCAAAATTTTGAAAAAAAAAAGAAGAAAAACAACAAAAAACAATTGGAATGTCAACAGAGAAACAACAAAAAACAAGGCGTTTACAACAACAGCTTTAATGTAAAAAGGAGAACATAAGCAAATTACGTGTACAAAAGCGAATTTTAGCAGTTTTTTTTTATGAATGTATCCTCAACAAGGATTATAATGTCTCTGTCTTCTCTGCTTGTCTGTCTCTCTGTCTATTTGTATGTGTTTAATTCTTTTTCTATGTTGTTGCTGTTGTTGTCGTTGAATAGTGATATTTTGTTGCCGGGGCTTATTTGTTTATTTTTTTGTTTGCTCTCTCACTCTCTGGAATTTCGGTTGTAGGTTTACCATTCTCTTTTGTGTTATTGAGTGTCATTTTGTTAAGCGTATTTGAAATTTGATTAAACAGACAGACAGATAGACAGACAGATAGACGTGTTATAATCAATAATTATTTGCCATTGAGTGGCTAAGTGTGTGCGGCAGAGCGATAGAGAAGTTATGAGGAACTTTTGTTTGAACTTTTTTGTGTAGAAGTATGGCTGCCTTTCAAAATGTGCCGGGTTATCCATTTTGTGGTTTCAAAAGTAAACGTAAATAAAACACAAATAATATACTTTTTTCATGATATTTCTTTTTTATTGTAAAGTTTGAACGTTGACATTATGTGTGAAACACTACATCATTTAAATGACCTCCACGCGAAGTGTTGCAAGCATTGATTCTTTTGAGGTAATTTTCGACCCACTTTTCGACACATATTGGGCGGTATCTCAGCCATAACTTGACGAATGTTGGTTTTTAAGTGCTCAAGAGTTGAAGGTTTATCTGCATAAACACGGTCTTTCGCGTAGCCCCACAAAAAAAAGTCTAATGGTGTCAAATCGCATGATCTTGGTGGCCAGTTGATAGCGCCACGACGTGAAATTACGCGGCCAGGAAATGTCTCTTGCAATAAAGCCATAGTCGCTCGAGTTGTGTGGCATGTGGCACCGTCTTGTTGAAACCACATATTCTCCAAGTCGTATTCTTCAATAGCAGGCAAAAAAAAGTCGGTTATCATATGACCATAACGCTCCGAATTGACGGTGACAGTCGTTCCATCGTCGTTTTCGAAGAAGTAAGGTCCAATCACAACTGCGGACCAAAGAGCGCACCAAACAGTGACTTTTTCTGGATGTAATGGCCTCTCTTCAATTACTTGAGGATTGTTAGAACCCCAAATACGACAATTTTGTTTATTAACATAACCACCGAGTGTGAAATATGCTTCATCGCTGAAGAAAATTTTGTTCGAAAAATTGCCGTCCACCGCCTGTTGTTCAAGCACTCATTCCGCGCTTGAATGTTGTTTTTCAATATAATTTTATTTTATAAACTTTTAAAAGGATCACAGTGGGTTCTTTTTATATTCCCCAGTAATATTTCTTTGTTATTCATTTTATAAAAATTATCGTTTTTTAAAACTTCCTTTTGCCTGTGATTAGCTCATAAATTTCTTTGAGTGTAAGTATGTAACGCAACATACTTACGTAAAAAAAACAAATGATTGCCGACAGCTTTTCATGTGTCCGTGTTAATAGTGTTTCACACATTGTTTTACAAGCACATAAAAACGATACGAATACAAGGAAAAAAAACGAAAATGAAACACTAATAACAGTAACGAAATAAGGAATATGAAAGCAAGAAAGAGAAAGAGAGAGAGAGCGAGAGAGAATTATAGGAATTAGACATTAAAAGGAAGAATGTACAACAACAGAGTATTAAATAATGTTACAGTTGAAGTTTATTGTATTTGTTGTTTAAAAACTGTATGGAATAATTGGCAAAAAACTTTTCTTACTTTTTCTCTCACTCACTCTCTCTCTCTCTCTTGCTTGCTCTTTGTTTAAAGGTTTTCTATTTCTCTTACATTGTAGCATATTACTCATGAACTTAGTAATTCTAATACGATAGATTTGTGTGTGTGTGTTTATATATGTAATATATCTGCTAAAACAAAAAAGTAATTTGTTAAACTAATACACACACACACACGCATACACATGCTTCACATACTAATTCCTCTTTGATGTATATGAGCCAGCATAAATTACTTTATTCGTGTGTGTGTGTTTAAATAGCTAAGTGAGGTTATGTATAAATTTACTCAAGTTTTACATTTCCTGTCAACTAATGTCTGTTGAAATATTTATTTTTAACTCTCTTTCTGTCTCTCTCTTTTTCTGTGTATGTGTATTTATATATTTTACTAATTTCTGTCTCTTTATCTTCTCTCTCTCTCTCTCTTTTTAGGTAAGTTTGACTGGAGATCATTAAAGCTGCTGTTCTATGCTGCCACAGATGATGATTATTTTTGTTTCTCTTTGTTTATGTTTGTATACACTTTGCATACACGTTTGTATGTACATACATATGTATGTATTCATTAATTCATTCATTATTTCATGCATTTCTGTACAAGTGTAAGTGTTTTCGTTTATTTTTCTTTAATATTTTTTGTTGTCATTTTCACTTAGTTTGAGTGTGTATGTGTTTATTTTGTTTTCTCTTTTTAAAGTAATTTTCCCCATGTAATCATCACTTATGAGTGTAATTTAATAAGAGTATACACATCATTTCATTAGATTTTTCAATTAAAATAAGAGTACTTATCACAGCGTATCTATGTATGTTTGTATGTATTTATGTATCCATTTGCATATGTATAAGTAATGATTTGTAGTTTTTGTAATTAATCCTTATAAACATTGTAATTTGATTTTTAATGTTTATTTCCTCTCGATTAGTTTTTATTTTTAATTTCTCTCAAGATTAACCGGCGAAAGTATAAAGTGCAGTGTCATACTCATCTGTTTTAAATTATATGCATGTGCTACTGTTGAACCCAATTTTTTTTTTTTTTTTTTTGGTAAAACCAGCACTCAGGTGATGACCCCTACTCATGCAGTGCATTGTGCAGGTTTAGGAAAATAGGTTATAGGAAGGTGGAAAGAGAGAGTAGTGTTTGTAGACATTTGATTTAAACTTACCAATATCGTAACTGACGGGAAAAACTTCCGCTGGAAGATCATTCCACAAGCGAGCAGTGCGGGCAAAAAATGAATTTTCCCTCCCTGTAATGCATTGTGCGGTTCACTGGACAATCAACCAGAAAAGGATGTGCTCTGCGAGAGGTACGAGTACCACGTAAAAATATGTGATTATCGGGAACCAAGCCCTCTATCTCCCGAGAACACCTCCCATTATAGTACCGATAGAACAATGAAACACACGCCACATTGCGACGATGCTTCAACGAATTAATAGAGTTGTATACCCTACTGTCATTAATAAGCACCTTCACCCTCTCCTGTACGCGGTCGAGAAGCTTCAAAATGGACTTTGAAGCACCGGCCCATACATGAGAGTTGTACTCCATCCGATAAAGGTCGGATAAAGGTCCTGTAAATAGTAAGAAGGTCGGATGGAGTAAAGTATTTGCTGCACTGTTTTAAAAAACTAAGTCACTTGAATGCTTCCTTCGACTCTCGAAAAATGTAATCGTTCCAACGAGCATCACAACCAGAGATCAGCAACGAGTATTCAAAACGATGAGTAGATTCGAGTCATACTTATAATTTCAGCTACTTATACCCATTCATACTTATTTTAATATCATACTCATACTACTCATATTCAAAGTTAGAAATACTCATCGTACTCATACTTAACAATACGCACGATGTTGTTGATTTCGACTCTCAATGATTCAACATATACACGAAGCACAAAATAAGTATGATTCGAGTACGAAAACCACAATACTCGCTAGAAGGTTGTGTGTGTGCTTTGCTTGCTGTCTTTGTCTTTTCTTTTCTCTTCTTTTGTAAATGCAACAATAACTACTACTGTAAATTTTGATGAATGATTCGAGTGACTCGAATCATTCGTAAGTATTATAAGTATTTTTCTAAATTTATGAATCTGAATGAGTAGGCGTATGAATCAAACAATGAATCGAATGTTGTGAGTTTGTTGTCAACGTTGTACTCATACTCATTGCAACCTATACTTATAAATCAATGTTGTAGCGACTACGAATGAATCAGAGTAGTTGAATTTTAATACTCTTGACTCACTCATACTCAAAATTTCATAAGTACCTATGAGTAGCGAAAATACGATTCATTGCTGATCTCTGATCACAACTAATTCTCATGCCCAGAACATCAAGAGCATCCGCCTCCTCAATATTTACATTACCCATAGATTCAGATGACAGAACACCAGCACCAGCATCACGCCGGTGTGTCAAAAAACAACATTGGATCTTGCGTGCATTAAAATCGACCCTGTTCGCGCGGCCCCACTCAGAGATTGTTATCAGGTCACTTGTGAGTGCGTCATTCATGTTCGACCTCCTTGCCCCAATCTCCAAAAGGCTCGGCCTCCGATCAAATGAATATGAATGACAAATGTTGCTGTCATCCGCAAAAGAGTAAATAGGATTCGAAGTAATAGATAGAAGATCATTAAGAAAAATAAGAAAAAGAGTAGGAGAAAGAACAGAGCCCTGTAACGATGATTGTAATGTTGATGATAATGATTCTCGATTAATTGTTTTATTTATTGTTAGTTCTTTGAAGCCGTGGTTCAAATCCTAGCCTAGACATCTAGAACACAATGAAATGTTGAAAAAAATATTTCTTTCGACAGCCATTTTAACAGAAATTCTGAGAGTAAATCAAATTACAATGAAAAGTTTCTCAAAAATCTATCATTAGAAATCGACTTTAAACTGTAGGTCCCACGACTCATGGATAAAAATAACACACACAACATTGCCGGCGTGAAAAGCTAGTTCGTAATCGTAACTGAAGCGTTGTAGTGACCAATAAAGTGAAGTTCTGTATTAAAATGAAGCACTATTGTAGAGTTTTTACAGTCAAAACAACCATGGGTGATTATAGTTGAAGTTTTCTTTCGAATATCATGGTCTCCAAGGCTCTGGTCCTCAATACCATGTGCAGTGTACTTAAATTCAATAGAGCTATCAGATGGTCTCGTACGACAGATTCTCATTGTGCCTGTTATACCAACACACGCTAGCCGCTCTGTATCTTGTCCATTCACAAGTTGACTGTCACTGTTGTCAGCTTGGTTCTGTTCACCAGGACAATGGCCCCATAAGTCACAATCATGGTATATTTTCAGTACAACGTTCCTGAGTTACATGATGTGCTCTTATATTCATTGTGCTTAGTTGCCTGCCTTAATTGGCTTCTGTATTGCATTCTAGCTCTTCTAAGGCTGGGGAAATCACCTTCTGTTTAATATTTGCTACATATTGGGTGTTCGGATGAAATGTATTCTGTAATTTTGTTTTTATTTAAGCGTTGAGTACATAGTACACTGAAATGTCATGTAACCAGTACGTTCCGTCGAGAACTGGATTGTTGTTCGTTTTAGTTTGTTGAGCCACTGACCGCTAGGAATGCTTTTCCACCTTCACTGCGGACTCCTTCTTCCTTCTAAGATCATTTTTCTCTTGCTTGGACGTCTATTAGAATAATTTCTAATCCATAAATAGGCGCAGCTAAACATCCTGTGTGACGTAGTATATCTACTATTCACACAATTAAGCAATTTCTTTTAAAATTTAAGCTTCACTAGGTTCTATTTGTTTAGGATTCTATTCCATACTGTTAAGGATTTCACTGAAACCCTCGCGAGTGATTATTTGCTTACGTCCTCCCATGATGTGGTTTCATGTGGGAGAATACATTTTAAACTTTGGCTGCAGTGCCGCACGTATAATCATTACTGAAAACGATTGCGAACCATTAAGCTTACTTACTTACTTACTTAACTGGCCTTTAACAAACCGATTAATTGCTTTAACCCATTCTTTCAGGCATCTCTGCTTCCTTCAAGCCTTTTTTGTTTTTGTTTTTTTGGTGAAACCAGCACTCAGGGGATGGCCCCTACTCATGCAGTGCATTGTGCAGGTTTTAGGAAAATGGGTTATAGGAAGGTGGAAGAGAGGGAGTAGTGTTTGTGGACATCTCAAGATGCGAACGGCAAGGAAACGAGTTGCTGCTAGGTGCTGCTTTGCCAGTTGGTCACACCGATCGATGACAGGGCTTCCTAGATTTTGTCCTTCCAAGGTTTTCCTTAACGCCTACTTCCAGTTATCCCCGTCTCAGCGACGGGTATTTCTCTTTCATTAAAATCTAAGTTGATGTGATTTGATGGATTTTGAAGAGTTTTTGCGGTTCCATCAATTCGTATCTGCTTCCGTACCTTAAGAACAACTTCTGCCATACGCCGTAACAGAATTTAGACTTCATAATGGCCTGATAGTACTTATTTTGTGATTCGTGTATATGTGGAGTTATGGAGGGAGAGTCGAAATCAATCGAACATCATACGTGTTGTGTTGTTAAGTATGAATATGACGATGAGTACTTCAAACTTTGAATATGAGTAGAGAGGTTCCATGATATTAATGCCCCTGTTGCGGTTGACAACTTTTTCAGTATGACCAAAAATCAGTGCAAAGAAGCGTGGGAAGGATTTTCTACAGAATTGAATAGCTTGAGTCCACCTACAAGAACGCCTTCCGAATGACAACGTGTAAGTATGCAGCATCTAAGGTGTAATATCCTTTCGTATTCAGGTAAAGGTGCTGAATATTTTTTTGTGGAGACACAATGCGAACGTGCGCACCGTCAACACAGCCCAATACGCCGGAAAATTATTCAAAAAACCATACTTTGGAAGCATTCATTTCGTCTTCGCTCATTTGTTTTTTTTTATTCATTTTCTACAAATGCGATCCTCTAATGCTGGTACCACTTCCTTTAAAATAAGTAACATTGTGGATTGAGCTACTCCAACATTGAAGTCATTTCCACTGCACTTTTGATAGCTTTCGTCGGCCAAAAATCGAAGGACAACGCACAGCTTTAATATCGATGGTATAGCTGCCATACGCCATACATAACAAAATGCTTCTTTGTTCAGCTGAAAATAGCTAATAAATCTATAAAAAGTCACTTATTATAAATATTTGTTAATAATTTTGGACATTTCTTACTTCGCACTGGGTAGTTGAAGAGGATTTGAATCATCGCGTCATGATTTTCATCTTCGTAAAATAAATCTACACTTAAATCCATTTTTAATTTATTTTTATTTCTACAAAAACAATATCAAAAAATAATTTGGTTGAGTGAAAGTTGGGTTGACTGGCAGACGACCAAACTCAGTTGAGTTGAGAACAATAGGGCAATAGGGGCATAAAATAAGTTGATTGCGTATAAGTATCAGCAATTATGAGTATGATTCGTTTCTACTCATCTATTTGAATCTAATCTCTGGTATGTACATATCGCTCCTTTATTGCAACATAGTCATATCTCAAAAAAACTTGAACTTGGCAAAATGCGATTTAAGTTTTCAAGACATAAGTCCTATGATCTAATTGCCGCAAACACTTTTTGCTATAACTTCGGTTCAGCTTGGGATATAAAACTGATTTTTTTTTCAACATGTACAGAAGGTCTAAAAGAGCAGTTTTGCTTAAGTAACTACAAATTTTTAATTTTTTGAGATATGACTATGTTGCAATAAAGGAGCGATATGTATGTAATGGCCTGATTGGCATGTTATAGTAACGCTTGGTTGTCAATAAATATTTACCACTTGACCTAAGCCAGCTTCCTATTTCTTTATGGATTTTGTTTAAATGTACATGGAAGCAATATTTTTTTTTCGATTTTAAAAATCTTATTTCCGCCTTTTGGTATTTAAAAAATAAAAAATATTCCCATGGTTTTATGAAGATCTCATCGCCATCATCATCATTATCATCAACATTACACAGTAGCTGTGATTAAGAGAAATGCCTCTAGTCTTTGTTTTATGCTGTCATTAGAAATCAATTTAGAAAACTTTTTTTTATTTCCAATTTTATTGTAGTTGTAGTTTTTGTTGTTATTTATTAAGTATTTTGTAATAAACGAGTATTATTGGTAGTAGTATTATTATGATTGTAGTATTATTACTCTTGTATTTAATCTCTTTTATGATCACCATGTAATAGTTGTTGTTGTTGTAAATTCAAATGTCATCATCATCATCGCCCATTAACTGTCATTAATTTCCATTTTATATCATGTCCTCATACCCAAACATTTTATTACGATTTTTAACAATTCATCGATTGTTTATGATCTTTTTTGAATACACAAACACAGGCACACAGAGACTCTTACAGGCACACAGAGAGACCAACAGAGAGAAGCACAGACACACAGAGACCCTAACAGACACACACACACAGAGAGAGTGAGTTTAATGGGCATCATGTCTCATGTCATATGACATGACATGACATGACATGAGTGTGTGTAACTCTCAACACCCACTTGTTTGTAGTTTATTAAACGAAAGGGGGGGGGGAGGGTCGTTGCCGTTATAACATTATCATCGTCGGTGTCGGTATTTTCCTTAAAATGTAAAGAAATTTATTGACTTTCTTCTCTCCTTTCTTTCTTTCTTTTGAAAATTTTTGGATTTTTAGTTTCTTTTTCTTTCGAAATTCAAATTTTAAATGATTTTGTTTTTATTGTTGTTGTTGTTGGTTTGTTTTCTTTTTAAAAAATGGGGTCAGTCTTAGCGTCTTTAATAGCTTGTTAAAGTCTTTGTTAATTTAAGCCCGAATTTCTATTTTAAATTTTTCTTCCATTTTTACAAAGGGGTGTTGTGCTCATTAATAAAGTCATTAAACAGTTGTGTTGTGTTGTATTGTGTGATCATATTGAAGTTAGGAATTCTTCTTCTTTTTTTTTCATCATTTTATGGCTTTTTAATGATTTTTTTAAGCGATTAAATTTGAATTTTTATTTCTTTAAGAACACATACGCATGAGTATTCATTCAAATAAATTGCGTGCTTGAATGGAAATTCCATTCAAATTTTTCATTATTTTTTTTAGATGTGAAAACTAATGGATTTTTATTGGCATATTTAATGTCTTCATTAGGAGTAATCACTTGCATACATTATTTTAATGAAATTATTTAAAGGCGTGCAGTAAGAGTTGAAGGAATGTGAGGGACCCTGCACCTGTACTTACAACCAGTGTTCGAAAAAATACTCTAAAGTACGCAACGTTTATATACCGTACTGAATGTCGTGGGTAAAGAATACAAACACATTCACTACAACGAGAGCAAAACTTTTCGTTTCTATTTTAATGTTTGTGAACATGTACGGAAACTCTAACATAACGTACTGAACAGAGTTCAGAAACACTATTTTTTAGTGTTTGTGTAAAAAGTACACTAAAAAGATCAGTACACAACGAAAAAAATTGGGTTTTAGTGAACTTTTTTGAGTACACTAACATTTTTAGGGTACGCGAGAGTTCATTCAGTATTTTTAGAGATAGCGTTGTGGTTTTTGATGCCATTTATTATTCTTTAGGAATAATAGAAATATTTCGCTTAAGAATACAAATAAAAACTGGCCATTTTTCTCTCTCTCTTTCTCTTACTGAATGAGAACATAAACTCTCGCGTACACCAAAAATGTTAGTGTACTCAAAAAAGTTCACTAAAACCCAATTTTTTTCGTTGTGTACTGATCTTTTTGTGTACTTTGTACACAAACACTAAAAAATAGTGTTTCTGAACCATGTTCAGTACGTTATGTTAGAGTTTGCGTTCATTTGTTTTGTGCATGTTGTGTACGTAATGTGTTTGCGTACGAGTTCACAAACACTTAAATGAAAGTTAAAAGTATTTTATCAGTTACGTACACAATGGTTAGTGTACAGTATTTGTTTTAGAAAATTTATTATTTTCTCGAAATTGTATGAAATTTTATTACAGCATAACAAAATTCTGGAAAGATTTTGTAGAATATTCGATTATTTGTAGTCAGATCTTGATTTTTATCACATTCCATACACTATTTAATTTTGTATGTATGTGAAGATAAATTCGAATTTGAAAATCCAAGATGCAATTTATAAATTTTAGCAGCGCCATATTTGGCGTTAACAAAACAAAATTTCCTCTTAACAGACCTAAATATGCCCTTAACCGAGCACTGTTAGTTGTTTAACAGTATACCTCTGAACAAGCCCGGTTGTTTAGGAGCTAATTTTGGGATATACTCCAGGTACCATACTATATGCAAAGGAAGATGCCAAGGCCTCTTAATATAATCATCAACATGTCGCATATGAAGTGATATGGAGTTGAGAAAATTGGCTTGGAAAATATCAATTTTTTGCTTGAAATTTCTCTACAAAATCAGTGGCCATTTGGGAACAAATAAGAAATAGTACACCTACTCGTCTATATGCAAATGGTAGTCGATTGGTTGGTTGATATGCATTAGAGCGGGTCGCTCTCAAAAAAAAAGTTGAGTCAGTCACCCCCTAGAATTAAAGATATATTAATAATATTTCCAAAAATATAAAAATTATTTTTTTGCCACGCCTAGAAATACCGCCCTTTTTGTTTTTTATATACTACGTCGCCATTTTAGGTCCGATCGTAATATATCATATATCAGTGTTTGTGGCTTGACGGCAGCTACATTTCACTCTCAGACAATTTTATAATTCGACGTCATATTCTATGCGCGACTTCTGATATCTCGGATCCTTCCCCAAAATCAGTAATTGTGGCTATGCAGGTATAAAGAGCATTTAATTATAGAAAATATTCGCTTTTAAAATGCTCACTTTTATGCATTAACAGCTATTTTACAGATATTTTAAAATGTTCAAATATTCATTCACAACCTTTCTGGCAACTAGTGTTGGGAATCCCGGGATCCCGGGGTCCCGAAATCCCGGGATCCCGCAGTTTTTAACAATTCCAAATTCCCGGGATTGAGCACTTAATCCCGGGATTTGACTTTTTAAGCCGCAATAAAAAAATCTTATATTAGAACTCTCACTAAAACGTCTTTTTTTTTATTAAGAAATTGTATACCAAAGGCATTAATAGACATAGGTCCACCTGAAGGTGAATATTTTGCTTTATCCAAAGATGAGATTAATATGGTATCCGCAATCATTAGTGCTCTTGTCCCAGTTAAAGCAACAGTTGACGCCCTTTGCCGTCGGGATGCTAATCTGTTCACAGCCGATGTTGCCATAACTTTTATGTTAAAAAAAATTTAAAGATGCTAACAATGTTATAAGTCAAAAACTACATTCAGCCCTCATCCTTCGCATGCAACAAAGGAGAATAGATATCAGTGGGATACTTCAGTATCTGCTCAATTGTAGAACAAATGTTCAGTCCGTATCCGAAACAGAGTTCGTAACGGTTCCTTCTTCCATAAAATGTCACAAATTAATAGTTGAGTTACTCGAGGGACTAAATGCTTCGAGTCCAGCTACATCACTTCTAATAGCTTCTGAGTCAGAAGTTAAACCTGATTTAGATAAGGCACCTTTCGAAATTATTTCAGATTCTTCTGAGCTTCCTTCTGAATCTCTTTCTTGTTCTCTTGAAGAACCTTTAAATATTTCAGACGAGCTCAATGAAGCTATAAAAAAAAGCACATTTACAGAGGATAGCAATTCCATGTGAGACGTTGTCTGTAAAAATTCAGAGAGAAATGCTCTTGTTTGAAAATGGAGGAACACGTGGTGACTTTTTGCAAAGAGCATACGATTTTTTAATGACTATTAAGCTAGCCAGTGTAGAGCCTGAACGTGCTTTTTCTGCAGCTGGATTTTTCGCAACTAAAATAAGAAGTCGTTTGAGCGATGAAATTTTGGATGCTATGTGCTTCCTCAAAACGTATTTTAAAAATAATAAAAAATAATAACTTATCGCACTTGATCAACAAAAGAGTATATATCTATAAAAACAATTAACTCTTTATAATTAATTTAAAAATGTGTAAAATTAAAAATAAAATTAATATTCTTATAATTTAATAAATTCTCTCTTATAAACCTATTTTTGGATGTGTCATGTTATTAATTTTATTGAAATAATATGTTAATATCTTTCAAGAACAAATTTTTTAAAATCCCGGGATAAATCCCGGGATCCCGGGACTAGGTAAATGAAATCCCGAAATCCCGGAATTGAAAATATAGAGCGGGATTGCCAACCCTACTGGCAACAAACAAAAAATGCATTACAATGTGTCGAATACATCATTAAATAAATTTCTAAAAAAAAAATATGTATTTATTTTTCCGTTACAAACCAAATTGGATCTTCCTAGGGGGTGACTGGCTGAACTTATTTTTTCGACCCACCCTAATATGCATGCATTGAATTCGTCGTAGTCTAGTAGGTAGTGTGTTAGCTTAATAGACGTGAATCCTCGTTTCCAGTCCAAAAATCTCGAATGAAAGCAAATATGAAAAAATATATCTTCGGAGACTTCCACTCAGAAATCTTCTAGCAAAAACTAGGATAATAAAATAAAATTGCCATGAAAATTTTCTCAAAAATCTTACGTTCGGAGTCGACTAAACGTCCCGGATAAATTTAATGCACACAACATGAATGGTGTTAAAATTTAGGCTTTAATCCTTACTAAAGGATCGGCTTATTTTCAAACAGGGTGTTTCCTTCACCCAGAATTTGTCAACAGCCACTACCTTCGCCTAATGGACTGCCGGTCTTTTTAAAGACAAATTGTTAACAAATCATTAGCACCTCAGAAACTCACTGTAAGAAAAGTTAATTAAATTAAATTAAAAAAAAAAATAGGTGGCTTGTTGCACTAGCAAACCGTGTTATATGGAAACCGCGTTCTGAGAGTACCGCGTTATAGGAGGGCTGCCGCAATTTCAACCCCGCGTTATATGGAAACCGCGTTCTGAGAGTACCGCGTTATAGGAGGGTTGACTGTACATATATAAGGAGTGCGCACAAAAAAAAATGGGCCTACTTTTAAGCTTATAACTTTTATCATAATTGAAAAAAATGATTACCGTTACATTGTTTTTGTTAGTCATCTGTTTCAAAATCCACGTGATAAATGTCATTGCAATAGCGAAATTAGTTTTTTGAAAATGGTCACCCAACAAGAATGTCGTAAAAAAATAATAGAAATTTTCAATGAAAAACCGCGCCGCTTACAAAAAACGATTGCTAGGCTCGCAGGTGTTAACCAAACAACAGTTTCTAAGTTAAGAATAAAACAATATAAAGAGTCTTTAAGTATTGAGAGAAAGCGTGGAAGTGGAAGAAAAAAAGGATTTGCCGACCAAAACAAAGCAAGTAAAATAATACGTATTTTTCAAAAAAAGTTGGATGCTCTGAGACCTTTGTCAGAAAAAAATTTTATACACAAAAGAATTCAAATATTATTTACTTTAATTGAAATATAAAACGAAAAAAATCCGCCACTTAGTTTTATTTCTATAACGAAAAGTGTAAGTCCAGATTTTTTTCGTGCGCACTCCTTAGGTTCATATTCTGGAAGAATATCCCCTGGCCGATTCTGTAGTAGAACAGGGGAAGTGAGTAAAATTTAAACAAAATTAAATAGGTATGTGAAGATAAATTCGAATTTAAAAACCAAAGACACAAACCCACACTGTAAGCAGCGCCACTTTCTGCCTCTAACAGGGTAGACTTTGCTATTAACAGAGCACTGTAAACGGTTTAACAGTGGCAATAAGTAGATTATTCTTCTACTTTCCAATTATTGCAGACTATTGACATACAATTTAATTCTCAATTATGATAATTATTATTTGTGAACAAAAGTGTTGAAACGTAAAGGATGGTTGGTGGGGTGGGAGACGGAAATTATCTCAACTCTCAAAATTATTCCAGCTATCCCACTACCACGGTTCGAAAGAGGACACTCTGGACTATCATTTGCATATAGTCTGTATGGTGTACTATTTTTTAAATATTCCAAAATGACACCACTGATCTTCTAGAGAATTTTTAAGCAAAAAATTGATATTTTCAAAGCCAATTTTCTCAATACCATATTAGTTTATATGTGAGGCCTTGGGACCTTCCTTTGCATATATTATGGTACTCATAGTTCTAGCATTTGTCCTAAAATTAGCTCCTAAACAAGTGGATTTGTTCAGAGGGATACTGTTAAACAGCTAACAGTGCTCTGTTAAGGGTAAATTTTGTTCTGTTAAGAGAAAATTTTTCTCTCTTAATGCCAAATGTGGCGCTGCTAAAATTTATGGATTGCGTCTTGGATTATCAAATTCGAATTTATCGTCACACACAATGCAGTAGCTTTGTATTGCAGTTTTCTTCGACAGTGCGCACAGTATAATTTTGCTTAAATTTACGCTAAGCGCTTTAAAAATATTTTTAAATTTTAATTTTAATATCGAAAATACATTGCTTTGAAAAAAAGCAGAAAAAACGAACAATAACTGGACAACAATAGCAACAAATTTCAATTAAAATTTTCAACAACAACAGCCATAGCGACGCTTTCTATTGAATACATAATTTAGTTGTTGCACCAACAGCAACACTAATAAAGGGTGATTTTTTAGCTATTATTATTTTTTTGGCAACACTGGTTTAAACAGCTCACGCACGTTTCGTGTTTTGTTTCACTGTCAAACATCTTCAGTTTGGTCTATAATTTTACCATGAATCGTCTTACAAACGAACAACGCTTGCAAATCATTAAATTTTATTATCAAAATGCGTGCTCTTGGAAAGTTGGCCGAAGATCCACTTCTTTATCGAAAAATTGTGTTCAGCGACGAAACTCATTTTTGGCTCAACGGATACGTAAATAAGCAGAATTGTCGATTTTGGAGTGAAGATTAGCCAGAAGCATTGCAAAAGCTAGCAATGCATCCAGAAAAAGTCACAGTGTGGTACGGTTTATGAGCTGGTTGCATCATTGGACCGTACTTCTTCAAAGATGCTGCGAATCGTAACGCCTTTAGACTATTTTTTGTGGAGCTATGTTAAAGCTCATGTCTATACAGACAAGCACGCTTCAATTGACGCATTGGAAGACAACATTGAAGCATTTATTCATGAGATACCGGCAGAAATGTTGGAAAGAGTATGCCAAAATTGGACTAAGCGGATGGACCATTTGAGGCGCAGTCGCGGTCAACATTTGCATGAAATAATCTTCAAACATTAAATTATATGGACCGTACTATCGATTCGAATAAAGATTTCATGCATTTTTCTAAATTTTATGTGTTTTTTTTTTTTGAAAATTTTTCCTATAGCTCTTAAAAAATCACCCTGTACTAACAACAGCAACAACAACAACGGTTTGGTTATCAATTAGTGGCAAATAAATTATTCAATTTATGTGTTTAGAATGCAATTTTCCATGAACATGAACCAATATTTTCTCTCTTTTTTCACGTCTTTTTTCTCGTTTTTTGTTTTTGTAGGGGAATTCCCAAATCAACAATAAAATTTATCACACATACAAACACATGCACATGCACATACACTTATGCATGAGAACCCATGGACAGTAGAAGAAATAATTGAAAATCTATTTTTAAGCTGGCAAAAGTTTTAGTAGCCAGCCAGCCAATCACACACACATACACACCAATTGTTTGCTTTTTGAAATTTTTTTATTTCAAAAGAGAAAAAATTTTTTTTTTTTGTGTTTGGCCAGTCAGTCTCCCTGAGTCTGTGGAGAGTTTCTTCTTCGTTGTGTTTTTTTGTTCTTTTATTTTTTTGACTGTGTGTTAATAATTGCAATAAATCAATGTGTCTGCGTGTGTGTGAGTGTGTGTGAGTCTGATGTAAGAGAGAGAGGAGAGAGTCTTGTTTCTAACAAAAATAATGTTGTGTAAACATTATTAAACAATATCCTTTCTAGACAAATAAATTCTTATCTCACTCTCTCTGTCTCTCTGCTAAATTCTCTCTTCTGTTTTTTCCATTTACAAATGAAAAATGGAAAGGGAAAGAGAAGGAAACAAAAAATAATTCTTACGAGCAATTAGAATAAATTACAAAGTCAATTACCTCAGAAGAATAGAGAGGCAGACAGACAGACGAAAGGAGTGCGGTGGTATGAGTAGAAGAGAGAAAAACGAAAACGAACAAGAAACGAATGAAATGAATTTATTTGCTTGGCAAATATAAAGAATATTTGCTCTTACACTACTCGTCCTCTCTCCCTCGCTCTCTCTCTCTCACTCTCGCTTCTCTTTACATTTAATATGACGATATACAATATAAAAATGAAATTTATTTCATTTCACTTTGGAAAATTGTGTTGCTGCCGTTGCCGTTGCCGTTGCTGCATAAAAACATTACGAGATTCCGAAAAGATTGTGTATGATTTTGTTCATCGTGTTCTATTTTTTTGTAACCTTCCGGGGCGGACATGTTTCAATATTAAAAGTGCACACACAGAGAGAGAGAGAGATAAAACCATAAAGACTCGCACACACACACACATATATGGATGGCAATGAAGCTGCCATAGCTTTTGGCAAGAGTTACGAAATTCATGTTTCTTTTTTTTTTTTGCCCCCCAAAAAGAAAATTGTTCATGCTTTTTAACACCGTTACCGTTGTTATTATCAGTCAGCCTGTAAGCCAGCCAGTTAGTCAGTCTCTCAGTCAGTCAGTAATAGTCAGTCATATTGGCATTCTGTTATAGGCGGCTCTCATTCTCAATTTTTTCTGTGATATGTGCTGCAGACTCTATAAATTTTATCACATAAATGTCGGATGGTTTTTTTTTTCTTAATATATTGTTAACACACATACACATACACGCAGACACACAGAGACACACATTTGCTAACTCTTTTGTATTTAAAGGGAAAATAAATAGTAGTTAAAGTTGAACTGGTCTTAAGGTGTACAAAAGAAATTTTTTTTTCATAAAACTTTGTTGAATCTGAAATTTTTAATTGAATTCAAAATAGTTGTTGAACTCTTAAAAAGAAAAGAAATACCAGGAATAAATTTAGACACGATATTTACTATGGGAATAATTGCAAATGTAAGTATTTTTTTTCGAAGCATTAATACACTTCTTTTGAAATCAAAGTGGCTACGAAAATGTGATGAATCATGCAATGAAGTGCCAAACTTTATCAAGGATTTTTTAGAGAATTTTTTCAATCTCTCTCTGCACAGCTGACATGGCCAGATCTTTATACATTTTATACATTTTAGCAGCGCCACATTTGCTGTTAACATAGCAAACTTTCCTCTTAACAGAACAAAATTTGCCCTTAACAGAGCACTGTTAGCTAATTAAAAGTATCCCTCTGAACAAGCCCACTTGCTTAGGAGCTAATTTGGGACAAGCACTAGGCCTATGAGTACCATATCATACTCAAAGGAAGGTTCCAAGGCCTCTCAGTATAATAAACAAAAAAACCCATATAAAGTGATATGGTATTGCGGAAATAGGCTTTGAAAATTCAATTCATTGATTGAAAATTCTCTTGAAGGTCAGCAGCCATTTGGGAACATGTATAAGAAATAGTATACCTAACCGACTATATGCAAATGGTAGTCCAGAGGGGCCTCTTTTGAACCGTGGTACTGGGATAGCTGGTATAATTTTCCAAGGACCAACCATCCTTTACATTTCAACACCCTTGTTTACAAATAATAATGATCATAATTAGAATTAAATTTTTTGTCAATAGTAAGGAGTATTTGTATTTGTATTTGTATTTATTTGTATTTATTTATTAAATTTGAATTTCTGATACAACAAGATATAATATCTTATAATTTAAAGTACCAGAATCTGACAAGTTACATTAAAGAATTATAAATTATATGTGTGTATAAAAAAGAAAGAAAGGAAAAAAAAAAATAAATAAACAGTAATATGTATAACATAAAATTAATAATCAATTAATAAAATAAATAATAAAAATAATTAAATTAATATAAGAAATAAAAAAATAGGATATTTATATTTAAGTGACATTTACAGCAGGTTACGCTTGATAGAATTGATAAAGTAAATGTTTAAATTTATTTGCGTTGCTAATAACTTGAACGTTTGGAGGAAGTTGGTTCCAGAGTCGAATGCTTAATATGAAAAATTGTCTGTCAGACGCTGCATTCCGATGAGGAATCTGCAAAATACCATTTCCTCTTAAAGACCTCATGAATCTTAAGCGTTTGCGAAGATATTGTGGGTGCTCCGATGTAATAATTTTGTGTAGAAAAACCAAGTTTTTCAATTTTATATAGTTATTAAAGGAAACATTAAATATGCGGTTGGAGTAGTGAGAGACATGATCATATCTCCTTAGACAGAATATGTAACGTACAATGTTGTTGAAGGTAGTGTTGAGTTTCGCAGTGTCTTTTGAATTACAGCCGGAGAAGACTTCAGATGAATACAGCAGAGTTGGTACTAAATAAGTTTTAGCCAGAAGCAGTCTTATTCTTGGTGGAGTGAAATACTGCGAAGCCCATAAGCATCTTAGCATACTATAAACCCTTCCACATGCTTGGTTTATGTGATCCGACCAGGTTAGCGTACTGTTGAAGACCACGCCAAGATTTCTGGCAGAATTAACAATGTCAATCTTACTACCACCCAGGAAAATATCAACATTAGATCTAATTTTTGTGGATTTTTTGCATATTACAATACACTGTAAACGATTAAAACCACACAAAGAAAAATAGATTTATATTTTTCTATTTCTTTTCTTTATTTCATTGATGTTGTCGCCTTGAGTCTTACTTACACACTAAACTTTTCTCTTATTCTATCTTATTACAATACCGGCAGTTTTCCTATTCTTCTTTCTTCGTCATTTATAGATACATACATATCCTAAATTTTCTGTATACATTTTCTTTTTAACAATGTTGCCACAATTCGGCCATCCTGACTCTAAATCGCCCCGATTTCTCCTTCAACCAGTCGTTAGGCAGACTTTTTGTGATCCTATATGGGCCCTTATATTTGGGAATGATTTTTCTACAAGCACCAGTATCACTGACAGAATTCTTCACATATTCATAGTCACCTACATTGTAAACTTTGTCAATCCGGTTACGATCCTTCAAGTTTTTATTGTATGCCTGACATTCCTCCATTTTCCTAGAAGCAGAAGCCCGTAAACATCGTAAATCCTTCCGAAACTCGTGTTCATTATTCTCCTCCAGTTTCTCCCTTAAAACTGCATGAATTTGATTAGGCTTCCTCTTTGGGCACACGGCAGCTAAATGTCCTTTTTCTGCACACACATAACACGCACCAACTTCTCTCTTAGGCTTGCGACACTCATTTAACACATGACCAAGTGAATTGCAATTAAAACAACGGATCCCCTTAGCTTTCCCATCCGAAGCACCACTTTGACGTTCCTTTATTTTTGGCAAGTCTACAGCGTGAAACGCCTGTAACATTTGGTTCTTGCCTTTAAAGCATTGCATTTGAGCAAACGATCGCAGTGTATAATCAGAAATACCCTCGATAAGATATTCTACCATTTCTGACTCGTCAATCATTGCTTTACTAGCCAAAATATTTTTTTCATAGAAATACTCCTGGAAAGACTCACCAGATTTCCATTTCCTATTCTCAAATGCACGCTTAAGTGTTAAACGGCTGGATCTGTCTTCGAACAATGATTTCATATCAGCCAACAGGTTTTCAATAGAAACTGTCATCAAATCTCGGCGGGAGTGCAACCATTTTAATGCTTTGTCTTTTAATTTGTTTGAAATAAGTGCACGCATGGTATTATCGTCTAAATTATAGTTGGTTTTTATATTCTTTAGCTGAGTCGACCATAGTTCAAAATTATCTCCATTTCCATAGAAATCGGAAAGAAGATCTTTAACTACCCAAAAACTGACTTTTAATACATTTTTGTCTTCATCTGCTCCACCGTTTTTATTTTTTAAAATTTCATTTTCAATTTTTAACAATTCTATTTCTCTCTTCTGCAATTCCATTTCTCGCTCCATTATTTTCATTTCTTTTTTCATTAATTCAATTTCTCTCATTTTTAATTCATTTTCTTTAGACACACTACGCTCTTTCGATTCATTTGCTTCTTCAACACACAATTTGTTGTCGATCCTTTGTTCACTCTTTTTTTTCGTTCCTCCAACGGCATTCATTTTTTCAATTATCTTAGCGGTATCACCGCCGCCACGCTGCTCTTCCATTTCAGCCACACTGCCACTGCTGCTGCTGCTTTCTGCTTTTCTTTTCCTTTCGTGTAGCAAACGGTGACTTTCTTCTGGGAACTCCAATAGACGCAACACAAATTCATTTTTATTTCCCGTGGTTTTTTCTCCTACTTCTTCCAACATATTCTTTAGTTCCCTTACCGTACAAGCATTTAATATTTCTTCAGCCATCTTTACGGTTTAATCCCACTTCTGATGTTGTAAACGATTAAAACCACACAAAGAAAAATAGATTTATATTTTTCTATTTCTTTTCTTTATTTCATTGATGTTGTCGCCTTGAGTCTTACTTACACACTAAACTTTTCTCTTATTCTATCTTATTACAATACCGGCAGTTTTCCTATTCTTCTTTCTTCGTCATTTATAGATACATACATATCCTAAATTTTCTGTATACATTTTCTTTTTAACAATGTTGCCACAACACTTAGATTTTTTAGGGTTAATCCTTAAACCATTCGCAGTCGCCCAAAGAGAAACATTATTAAGGTCAGTGTTAAGATCTTTAACACCAGTGTTGATGGAAGCTAAAGAGCTATCAAGGTACAGCTGAATATCATCAGCATACATTTGAATTCTAGAATGTTTGAGCTGCTCTGGTATATCATTAGCATAAATAGAATATAGTAATGGTCCCAATATGGAGCCCTGCGGAACACCTCTTTTCACGCGAAGAGGGTTAGAAAGTAATCCCTTATTGGATACGCATTGCCATCTGTCAGTTAAATATGTGGACATCAGTCTAACTGCAGTAGTAGAGAAGTTAAACATTCTAGATAGCTTGAAGCACAGTATTGAATGGTGAACCGTATCAAAAGCCTTTGAATGGTCCAGCAAAACTAAGAATGTTATTCTCCCATCGTCTAAGTTATTTCTTATGTCCTCGATTACATCGGTCAGGGCGGTTAAACAGCTATGTTGAGATCTAAAACCTGATTGACGGTCAGTCAATAAATTGTATTGATTTATAAATTCAACCATTTGTTTATAAATAAGCCGCTCAAAAACTTTAGACAGGTATGGTAAAATTGATATTGGGCGATATTCATTGCCAGTTTTTGGAACTGGTATGATTTTGGCATATTTCCATAAAATATTTCCATATTTTTGCGCACAAAAAAAAAAATGGGCCTACTTTTAAGCTTATAACTTTTATCATAATTGAAAAAAATGAATACCGTTACATTGTTTTTGTTAGTCATCTGTTTCAAAATCCACGTGCTAAATGTCATTGCAATAGCAAAATTAGTTTTTTGAAAATGGGCACCCAACAAGAATGTCGTAAAAAAATAATTGAAATTTTCAATGAAAAACCGCGCCGCTTACAAAAAACGATTGCTAGGATCGCAGGTGTTAACCAAAAAACAGTTTCTAAGGTAAGAATAAAACAATATAAGGAGTCTTTAAGTATTGAGAGAAAGCGTGGAAGTGGAAGAAAAACTAGGATTTGCCGACCAAAACAAAGCAAGTAAAATAATACGTATTTTTCAAAAAACACCCCAACATGTCTGGAAGAAAAGTGGCTCAAAAAGTTGGATGCTCTGAGACCTTTGTCAGAAAAAAATTTTATACACAAAAGAATTCAAATACTATTTACTTTAATTGAAATATAAAAGGAAAAAAATCCGCCACTTAATTTTATTTCTATAACGAAAAGTGTAAGTCCAGTTTTTTTCGTGCTCACTCCTTATACTCGTGTCTGATGTAGCAACGCACTGTTCGAAATATTGTTTTATCTTCTCTCCGTTTTCTTTATGAGTAAAGCTAAGGCAATCCCTCATACAAGCCTAAAAACAGTTGTATTGTGTAACGTGCAGGATAATCTTGTTGGAACCATACGCCGTCTAGTAAATAAGCTTCAAATAAGTCGGATATCACATGGGCCTATTGCTCTGAATTGGCTGTAACGGTTATTTACATATGTATGCGTGTGAAGATAAATTCGAATGTGAAAATCCAAGACGCAATCCATAATTTTTACATCGCCATATTTGCCGTCAACAGAGCAAAATTGGTTATTTACAGAGCACTGTTAACTGATCACTATTATTTGTGAATACTAATGTTGAAATGTAAAGGATGGTTGATGGGGATGGAGGGGGCAAATTTTTTCAAATCCTAAAATTATTCCAGCTATCCCACTACCACGGTTCGAAAGAGGACCCTCTGGACTACCATTTGCATATAGTCGGATAGGTGTACTATTTTTTATGTGTTCCCAAATGGCCACTGATCTTTTAGAGAATTTTCAATCAAAAAATAGATATTTTCAAAACCAATTTTCTCAATACCATATCACTTTGTACGTGACTACATTACTGATTATTGTTACGTTTTTACCTTTTAAAAACGTTAAAAATATGAGTTCGTAGATTGCAAATAAAATAAAAATAAATATGTGTTTATTTTTGAATCAATTCTTTATTATCTGCACAACTTTTGTGCCACTGTTCGAACTTATTCCACGTATACAATGATAACTTTCACAATATGTGCTTATTCGTGATATTTCTCTGCTTACAACCTTTTTTGTAAGCAACAACAACACTTGTTAGTTATTCTTCTTTGCTCACAACCTTTTTTTGTAAGCACAACACTAACAACTGTTTTCTTCAAGCAACTTGTCTGCACACAAGTCTGACTGAACTATAACTCGATCTCGTATCTTCACACACCACTGGTTGAATTCTCACTCAATTCAACGCGACGTCGTCACATGACTAACTTAACTCGAACTCCGAGAATCACGTGTCTTCATACACGACTGACTGAATTCTAACTGAATCCTCCTTGCTTGCTTTATCTTGCCTTTTATATCACTGGATCAACAGTGTGATGAATGCCCTTGAAGGATGATGACGGCCTTTGGGAACAATCCAAAAATGTAAACATCTCGTCATCATTGTTGTTCATGTATCTTGTTTACTTTCGTCCAGGCAGAATTGTTGTTGTTTTGTTTATTTGTCTTTCCGCTATATTTTTGTATACACGGACGTTGTTGCTATATTTTTGTTTATTCATCGATCTTGTAAACAAGCCCGTTGTTTTTGTTGCTATATGTTTACTTATTCGTTGATCACGTGATCAAGTCCATTGTTTTGTTTTTGGAGCTTTTGTTTATTATTTTAATAACAACATTTCCATTTTCGAGGCCTTGGCATCTTCCTTTAAGTATGATATGGTACTCATAGACCTAGTATATGTCCTAACAGAGCACTGTTAGCTGTTGAACAGTATCCCTCTGAATAAGTTCACTTGTTTAGCAGTTAATTTAGGGAAATACTCTAAGTCTATGAGTACCATACTATATGGAAAGGAAGGTTCCAAGGCCTCTTAATATAATCAGCAACATAGTATAGAGAAAATTGACATTGAAAATATAAATTTTTTGCTTGAAAATCCTTTAAAAGATCAGCGACCATTTAGGAAAATATAAGAAATAGTACACCATACAGACTATATGGAAATGGTAGTCCAGAGGGTCCTCTTTCGAACCGTGGTAGTGGGTTAGCTGGAATAATTTTATTCACAAATAATAATGATCATAATGAGAATTGAATTGAATGTCAATAGTCTGCAATAATTGCAAAGTAGGACACTAATCTCTACTTATTGCCACTGTTAAACAATTAACAGTGCTTTGTTAATAGCAAAGTTTACCCTGTTAGAGGCAAGAAGCGGCGCTGCTAAAAGTGTGGGTTTAAGTCTTTGGTTTTTAAATTCGAATTTATATTCACATACATGTTTACTATTCACTGTTTAAACTGTGCTACACTGTAGCAGACATTCCGAAGCCTGAAACCATTTTCTTTGGCTGTGTTCTTTGGTTAGTTTTAGAAATATGAAACCCCCATCCAATAGTTTAGAATAAATATTCTTGCAAATACTGCCTTTAAAATCGTTTTTATTGCTTTGCACTCTAATTATTTGCTACTTTTCATATCAGTGACACTGTACAACATATGCCTTCTCTTTGTATGAACGAAAAAATATATTTTAATTCCGTTGCTGTTGTTGTTGTTACTGCTGCTGTTGCAGTTGTTGTTATTAAAACGTAATATGAGTAGATATTTTATAATAAATTTTCATTCTCTTTTTTCCTTTGCCTCGCGCTCTCTTTCACTCTTCGTTTCTTAAGCTTTCATGTTGTAATGAAATACTCGTTGAGCATAAATAGCAAATTTATAAGAGAATAAAGGAAAAAAAGAAGAAGCTATTGACGACGTTATTATTTGTGTTGATGTTGATGTCGATGTTGCCGGTGCTGATGCTGCTGCTGTTGCTGTTGCCTTTACTAATGCTGTTAGAACATCATAAACAACCTTTAATACCGGAAGGAAACGTCTGATGACTATTCACATTTGCTTTTTTTATAACGTTTCGTTTCTTTTCATATTTTTTTTCTTTCTCATTTGATTCCTTTTATTTCTTCTTTTATTTTCTTTGATTTTTGTTTTTCTTGTTGCTTTCATTTGCTTTTTTTTTACAGCAATTCGTTGTGTGTGCATGAGCATGTGTGTGTAAGCTTGAACAACATCTTGAAAATATCAAAAAGTCTACACTCACCTACAAGTACACAACAAACACTTGCATTTACTTACTCACTCTCTCTCTCTCTCTCTCGTTTGTTCTTTTAAAATATTTGTATTCGTGTAAGTATTTCTTACATTACGAGTAAAAAGACGACGATGACGACAGCTGCTGACTTTTCTTTGATTTTTCGTTTTCTTGCACTTGAACAGCAGTAAGCAGCAGCAATAACAACAACAACAACATATTCTTGAAGAGTTATAGAAATCCGTTATTTTGTTATGCTGAATATACTATGTAAAGATTTACTAGAGAGTGTATGTGTGTGTGTGCGACAACTACACTTCAGGCAAATTTGGACAATAAATCTTGTGTTTATGCGAAAACAATCAAATCTAATCAAACAACTACAACACAAACAACAATAGCATCATCATAGTAGTTATATTTCAACAGTGGAGGGCATATTAATAGCATAGAATTTACAATATTTCATATTTAAAGTAAACATAGGCATTATGGGTATCAAATTAAAGATAATTTCAATGCCTTTTACATGGCAATACTCTGGTATATATTTATTTGTTTATTTATTTATTTGCTTACAAGAGCTTTAAGAATGTTATTCTTTTATAGCTCAGTAGGATATACACAAATTACATTGGTCATTAGTATTCCCTAAATTAATTTGTTTTATAACGTATATAACTAATACACAAAAAGGCAGTAATTATATTTCACACAAAATTTCTAAAATAAAATTTAAAAAAAAAAAATAAAAGAAATATGCACATATTAATTTATTTTTTTTTTTAAATATTTGAGGACATATGTATAGTCAAAAAGTGACTTCTTAAAACTGCTCTTTCTCGAAATGTTTTTAATAGTCATTGGTAAGGAGTTCCACAAGTTAATTGCGTTGACGAAAAACAATCTGCTAGTATTGATGTAAGTGTATCTAGGTATAATTAGAGTTGTATATCTAGTGGATCTACCAAATACAAGCTTCTCAAAGAGATAGGGTGGTGTCTTACGATAAAGAAGATTATGTAAGAATATAATATTTCGCATCCGAAGGTAGTCGATTAAGTCACAGCCCAAGATCATTTTCCTCCAGGACGATACACTGCTAAACCTAGTTAAACCATACACATACCGCGTAGCATTATTAAAAGATACTTGCAACTTATGTAGTGAGAGAGAGCCCAATTTACTGTAAACCTCTGCAAAATACCTAATCAGTGGAAGTATTAATTGAGTTATAAGTTTCCTCTTAACTTCAACTGGTGTGAAGTTAGACGACATTCGTAAATTACGATGCAAGAGGTATACGTTACGCACAACATGATTAATATGGTCAGTGCATGACAAGGTGGAATTGATCCAAAATCATAAGTATTTAATCTTACTAACGTACACAAGAGATGTGTTCCCCAAGTAAATGGTCGGAAAATAACTAAAATCATATTCCCATCTACTGATTGGTAAAATGTAAGATTTTCCAGGATTGAGCATAAGGTTATTATCCTCAGCACATTTTAAAATAGACCTCAAGTCATAATTAAGTTTGTAACTTGTATCCTCTATCAGACCAATACGGTTTGAGATGTACAGCTGAATATCGTCTGCGTATGCATGTACCTTAGTATACCTGCATACTGAAAATAAATCATTGACGAACATACTAAATAGCAGGGGGCCTAACACCGACCCCTGTGGAACACCAGATGTTATACGCCTCAGCCCCGACTGCCTATTTCCAATAATTACCCTTTGGGCTCGTCCATACAAGTAGTTTTCCATAAGAGATAAAGCGGTATTTGTAAATCCAAAATAGTGCCCCAGTTTTCGACATAAGATTAAATGATCAACCCTGTCAAAGGCCTTTGAAAAATCCAGTAGACACATAAGAGAGAGGTTTCCTTTGTCGTATTCGGGCCTCATGTCATCAATTACTTTCAAGACCGCAGTAGTACAACTATGAACAATGCGAAAACCAGATTGGAATGGGGACAAGAGATTATTGTTATTCAGATAGGACGTAATCTGTTCAGCAATTAGGGACTCAAATATTTTCGAAAAAACTGGTAAAATACTTATTGACCTATAATCGCCCGCACTCACTGCATTGGAAATCTTTGCTATCGGTATAATTCTTCCAATTTTCCAGGCTTTGGGAAACTGGGTGGTTTTAATGCAATGATTAAAGACATGAGTCAGTGCTCCCAAAATATATGACAATATAAGTTTAACAAATTTAATGGCTACACCTTCTGCACCGATGGCATTGGATTGAATTTTCAAGATATGCCTGGTTACGTCAGCCTCTGACACTGTAAAAAATGAGAAGTTAGTATTGCAGGAGAGTTCATTTTGTAGATTAGGACCGGTATGATTATTTGTCACGCCATTAATACAAAAAAAGTCATTAAGCTCATCTGGGTCTATTTTGCACCCAAAAGAACTACGGGAGTGTATACCTAACGACTTCACATTCCTCCATAATTCGCCAGTAGGGAGATTTCAATTAAGTTTCCGGGAGAAATATGATTTTTTAGCCTGTCTGACAATGAGATTAGAGCGGTTTCTAGCTCTATTGTAAGCAGCTCTGTTTATCAACGTGGTATACATTGGTATACACGGACCATATTTGAGATATTTTGAAATATATTTTGATTGTTATTCTTTTTTACAATATTTTAATAAATTTTCCAATTCCCTCTGGGAAACTACTTTCATTATTAGAAATCACAACGTTTTTACATGAAGTTTTAGTGCTTTTTCAGAAATGCACCGTACCTAATTAGCTAAATTGCTTGCATATCTTTTCAAATGATTAATTATAAAAATTGTTGGCTTTTTAAAATTTTATTTACAACATAAAAAAACACACAGTTAATGTTGTTAAATGCTGTTCATCAATTATAAATAAAAATTCCAATGAAAACTTTAGGCTCTATTAAGCTTTCTTTATGACAAAGTTAGCCTCTGGGTTAACAGGTTTAATAAATGATTGTGATGTGATGTTTTCAAACCTGATGACAGTCTGGTCCAAATATTTATTAAACAACCCTTTTAGTTTCAACTCCATCAACATAATCTAATTCCGTTTGATGAACTACAGCTTTAGCATTAAATAAAGTCACCCTGTTTTGTTCCTACCTCCCCTCCCACCCACTAAGAATTAATCAAATAAATTGGAAATTAGCTAAGCTCAGGGAAAGGGTAAGAAAAGGGGTAAAGCAACTGCCGTAATCATATCATATAACCTTGAGGCATATTTTTGATTAAGTTGAGCTTGTCAAAAACGTTCTGACTTGGCCATAGGCCTACAAATTAAGACAAGCCGGCTAAAAATATTTATTGAAACCCTTTAAACGTTTAAATGCCAGCTAAACAACTTACAACACGAATATCACAGGAATATACTGTGAACCTCTGCCAACAAAACGGAAAATGAAAAGGAGATTGTAAAAGCAATGGTGGTTGTGCTAAAGGCGGCAGGGGTGAAAAGGGAGGCGGGTGTAGTAGACAAATAAGAAACGGAAAATGTTGATTAAATTAATCAAATCAAATCAGGTATTCATGGCATGGCATGGCAAGTTTTCGTTAAAAGCGTGAAAAGGATAACGTATAGCATTTATATGTATGCGTGTGTGTGTGTGTGTGTATAATATAAATATTATTTATTGTAAAAACTCTGTTGTTGCTGCTGCTGTTTATAATACCCACGAATAACATTTTAACAGTGTTGACTATAAAAATTGTTTATTTTTCTTGGCATTTGATTAAACCGCTTACATTTATCACACAGTTTTAGCTTGTATAGCAACAACACAGCTACAGCTACGGCTCTAGTCATAAAATAAAACGTTCTTGTTTCTGTTTTTCTTTTTCTTTCTTTCTTTCTATTTTTTTTTTCTTAACAATCTAATGAATGAATCTAATGCCATAACAGCCATAAACCATTGCCAAGGATTACGTTTATATTGCCCAGAAATGAGATGGAGGCTGCGTTAGAAAAATATTATTTTTTGAGAGAGAAAAATTAGTGAAAGTCATGTTTAATTTGCGTCTGAGTCTACAATGTGTGTATGTGTGTGTTTAGCTAAAAATTGCTTAAATAAACGTAAATATACACAGGATATTACACATATGCTGGGTAATATGTTTTAAACAGAAGCAAGGCGTGTGAAGTAGAGTGTAATAGGCCTTCGCACTATACATATGTACAGTGATCGTCAGCAGTTGTGTTGCATTGTGTTTTCACTAAAACAATCACATGTCCTATTCTGGAAAAGCTTCTATCCGAGATGGTTTATTGCCTTATAAGCTCGGCTAAAGATCATTGTCTGGAAACACCATTTTTTGAAGCGACTTTGGCTCATGTCCGTTTTATTTCAGAGGACACTCTCAAAGTACCTTCTCACGGCACTCCATCATTTTTTGCATTTTAGCATTCTGAGTCCGATATAAAGTCGCCGTAGTCTAGTAGATAGTGTGTTGGCTTATTATAAGTAAAGGCCACGGTTCAAACCCCAGGTCAGACATCAAAACGAAATCAGAAAAAAATATTTCTTCGGTGACTTTCTCTCAGCAGATTTCTGGCAAAAACTCTGAAACTAAAATTAAAATTGCCATGAAAAGGTTTCTCAAAAAGCTGTCGTTCGAAGTCGCCACTCATGTATAGGGTGATTTTTTAAGATCTATAGGAAAATTAAAAAAAAAAAAAAACGCATAAAATTCAGAAAAATGCATGAAATCTTTATTTAATTCGACAGTACGGTCCATATAATTTAATGTTTGAAGATTATTTCATGCAAATGTTGACCGCGACTGCGCCTCAAATGGTCCATCCGCTTAGTCCAATTTTGGCATACTCTTTCCAACATTTCGGCCGGTATCTCACGAAGAAATGCTTCAATGTTGTCTTTCAATGCGTCAATTGAAGCGGGCTTGTCTGTAAAGACATGAGCTTTAACATAGCCCCACAAAAAATAGTTTAAAGGCGTTACGATACGCAGCATCTTTGAAGATGTACGGTCCAATGATGCCACCAGCCCATAAACCGCACCAAACTGTGACTTTTTCTGGATGCATTGTTAGCTTTTGCAATGCTTCTGGCTGATCTTCACTCCAAAATCGACAATTCTGCTTATTTACGTATCCATTGAGCCAAAAATGAGCTTCGTCGCTGAACACAATTTTTCGATAAAGAAGTGGATCTTCGGCCAACTTTCCAAGAGCCCATTTTGATAATAAAATTCAATGATTTGCAAGCGTTGTTCGTTTGTAAGGCGATTCATGGTTAAATTATAGACCAAACTGAAGATGTTTGACAGTGAAACAAAACACGAAACGTGCGTGAGCTGTTTAAACCAGTGTTGCCAAAAAGATAATAGCTAAAAAATCACCCTTTATAAAATTAACGCACACAACCTAAGCGGTGTGAGAAGCTAGGTCGTCGTAATCCTGACTGAAGGGTTATAATGACCAATGTATGTATGTATGTTGAATATTTTTGTGTATTTACGATACTACTTTTTCCCCAATCCAACATTTTTTTGTATAAAATATTACGCATGCATTTGTATGTAAGTTTGTGGATGTGTGTGTGTATGTCTGTGATTATTTAATCCAAAAACATAAAACATATCCTGCAATCGTGCGTCATAATTTTTCGTTTTCCTGGCATTGCTTTGTGCCGTCTACTATACACGCACTAAATTAAATAAACACACGCACTATTCTCTCTCTTTCTCTCTCTCTCTCTCTCTTTCCCAACCAAGAGCATTTAAAATGGCTACACAAGTACAACATGTTTAATGGAAGCATGTGTACACATACATATGTATGTAGGTACGATGGTTTATGTTTGTGCCTTTTGTGCATGCGTTGGTAAATGTGTCGTCATGTGTTTATTCATCAGATTTATTATTTGTAGACTTCAAAAGTATGTTACTGTTGTTGTTGTTGTTAATGTTTTTTGCTGTTGCTTTTGGTATTTGTTTTTGTGTTTGTTTTAATTCATATCCTCTCTCTGTGTATGTTTATTATGCCATAACTGTTGTTGTATGACAAATATATTGTCGTCTCGACTTTTTATAAGTCCATTAGCATACACACACACATACTCAGACACACATATGCGTAGGCTTTCTCTCAATTTATTTTGTTGTTGTTGTTTAATAGAAAATTACTTTCTCTGTTCTTGTTGTTGTTGCAGCTGGTTGTTCATCTTTGTAATTTTTTTTAGCTCTTTTTTTATGACTTAATTCGCTTGCTTGATTGTATTCGTGCTCTCTATCTCACTCACTCTCTCTCTTTGTATTTTAGAGATTAGAATCTCCTTTCGAGTGATTCAGTGATTCAGTGATTTTTGTTTTGATTTGATTTCTGCCTGCCTGCTATCCTGCCATATGACGGCAATGGCGATTCTTTTTGCTTTCCTTTTCCATGGCTCTGTGCGTCTTTCGTTTAATGGCGTAGACCATCCAGTGTTTCCAATTCATTTGTTTTTCTTTGTCATCGTTAAAGTGGTTAAAACACATACGTACGTTGCTGGGGGGGAGCCTCTTCCTCTTACGCATAAAATATTTATTTTCTAACCATTTATGAGACATTCACTGGTAAAACGTGTGTCACTTTTATTTTTCGGTCTTTTACAGTTGAAATCACATGGAAATTGAAATATTTTCATGGGAAAATTAAGTCGTAAATTAAAGTGTGTTTGTCTGTGTGTGTGTGTGAATTAATCAACAACAAAAGAATGATTATGAGAAGCTTTTCAGCGAAAGGCTTTTACCATTATGATGAATAGTAAGAATAAATAACTCCGATTTAAATTAAATTTTTACGTGATTTAAGAGGAGCTATAGTTCGCACATAAATCTTGATTTTTTTCGCTTACTCCGGAGGGAGTTTTCTTTACAACTGCTTTGGTTTTAACAGGTTTTTAAAAAAATTTAAATTTTTATCATATTGTTACGTTTTTACCTTTTTAAAAACGTTAATTGCAAACAAAGCAAAAACAAATATGTGTTTAGTTTCAATTAAACTCTTTATTGTCCGCACTATCTTATGTGCCACTGTTCAAACGTATACAACGTACACAACAATAACTACAACAATTTATTTGTTCGCTATACTTCTTTACACTTCTGTTCTCGTAAGCACTGACAACTGTTCGGTAGATCTTTACAATGGCGATCATCAAACCACGACTGATTTCTTCACACGCAAATACACACAAGGCTGACTGAATTCTTACTGCCTGTCGTCTGCTTTGTCTTGACGTTTTAGTGTCCAACACAAACAGTCTAACGAACGTTCTTGAAGTAGAAGATTCGTGTTCTCGCCTTCGCGAGAACTCTATCGCGACCACTTTCTTGTTTGTGCATTGTGCACACTGAGTACATGCAATAGGTCTTACATTTTCCGTTTTCAAAACTAAATATAAAGTTCAGTTAGAAAGTTATGAATTGAATGAAACTTTTATTTCATTATTACGGCTGAACGTTGTTTAATTCGATGGGCCAACTGGTTTGGTTGGGAGTGTTGATATCTTTGAGAGAGTTGTCGATTAATTTTTCTTCCATTTCACTCGGTATTTCATCGATAACTTGACAAATGTTAGTTTTCCGATAGTATACAACTTTAGGGGATTATTTGCGTAGACACTGTCTGTGTTGTAGCTTCACAAAAACGTTTAATAGCACCAAATCGTCCAATCTTTGATGTTTCCAAAACGAGAAATTCCTCTTTCTAGAAACTGCTCACGCCATATAGTCAAATTCAGTCGAGTTAAGTGGGTTGTGGCATCGTTTTATTCAAAATACATTCCGTGCAGTTTATTAGTTTTAATTGGAGGTCGTTTATCATATTGTTTCGTTTTTACCTTTTTAAAAAAGTTTAAAATATGAGTTTCGTTGATTGCAAACAAAATAAAAATAAATTCGTGTTTGGTTTCAATTAAATTTTTTATTATACGCACTATTTTTGTGTGCCACTGTTTATAACTTGTCGTAAACAACAATAATTGCTTCTTGTTCGCTTTTCTTCTTTGCTTACAAGAGAGATCTTCAAACCACGACTGTTCTCTTCACACAAGACTGACTGAATTCTTGCTACTTGTTGCCTGCTTTGTCTCACCTTTTTATATGCCCACGTAAACAGTCTGGCGAACATTCTTGTTTTCGCTTTCTTGAGAACTCTATCGCGACTTCATTGTTGTTTGTGTATTTTGTTCACATTGCTTGTTGTTGCGTTCGCTTACTTGTCTATCCCCTTTTCTCGCATACTGATGTTGTTGGTTTACTTGTAACAAGTTCGTTGTATTCGTTTGTATTCGTATATTGTATTCGTAGCTTTTGTTTATCGTTTTAATGTTAAACGATGGTACACCGTTTCCATTTTCGTAACAATATTATTGTCGTATATGATCTACTTTTTATCATGCGTAAGTATTCGCTTCAGAGATATTGCAATTTCGTTCCGTTTTCGTAGCGAACCGGAATTAAATATCTCACGGGGTTCCAAGCATCGAGTTTCTTTGGGTATCGCGCATAGTTCAAATGCTTAATAAATGTTAGGTGAATCATACTTAATAGTTGAAGTAGCCGAAGTATAGTAGGTAGTGTGTTGGCCTAGTATACGTGAGGCCACGGTTCAAATCCCAGGTCAGACATCAAAACGAAATAGGAAAATAGCATTTCTTTGGCGACTTCCTCTCAGTAGATTTCTGGCAAAAACTCTGAGTGCAAATAAAATTGCCATGAAAAGCTTCTCAAATATCTGTCGTTCGGAGTCGACTTTAAACTGTAGATCCCGCCACTCATGTATAAAATTAACGCACACAACACAAGTGGTGTTGAGAAGCTAGGTCGTAATCCTGAATTAGGGGTTGTAATGACCAATTATGTAAGTGTGATAAGCAATCAGGATCCATCAAAAATTCTGAAAATTTTTCAACTAAAAGTTCATTTGATGAGATGACATATATAAAAAATATCACTCGACTGTTAGACTCTTTAAATAATAACTACGGTCATTTTTGTCCGATTTGATCAAGTGATGACTCAATCTCTTCACAAGAGAACAGACTTTAATAATATTATCACTTATCCTATATTTTTTTATTAAAGTTTGCTACTATGAATGGACAAACTTGAAAAATATGGAACAAATTTGAATTTTCTAAGTTTACCTTATCAAAACTAATAGCATATTAAGTCGAATAATAGATATGTGTATACCGTTTTAAAGGTCCATCTCTCCCCTTTCTAACAAGATTTAAATTTTAGAAATCGGGTCGGAAATGTTTGAATAATCCAGAAATTTGTACGTAAAGTCAAAAAAAAAAACAATTTTTGTCAAATAAAACAAGTTTGGAGGGTTCGAGAAATATAAAAAAGGTATTTTTGTGATCTACTCAACGAAACTCACAACCAACACTATGTCATTAGCCGGGTGTATTTAATTTTTTTATTTTGTCGCATAGTGTTATTAACAGTGACCAGGTTGTAGAAGCTTCAATCCCACCAGATACTTTGCATAACCGAGTGTTGCCACCGTCTGCTAAGCTTTACGTTGCTTCGTTCGTGATGTTTTTCGCATATTATTGTCGCTGTCACCATTCGCTTCAGAAATATTGGGATTTCGTGTCGTCTACTTTCAAGCAAGCTGTTGTGTTGCTTGATGTAATTAATATTGACGAAGATAATTTGTTATCAATCAAAATGCCAAGAACTTTAAGTTTTATTGCACAAACAATTTTAATCCAACGAAAATATTTGCAATTCTTAAATAAACTTTTGTTTTCTTGCATTAGAGAAATGACTTTTGCACACCACCAATATTCTTATGCTTTTAAAAAACGTGCTGTTTTGATAAATGGCTCTAAACGTGCGTGCATATGTTAGTGATGGGCATGGTAGTATGCTGATGACTTTTAACATATTGTATGTTTGTATGTGTGTGTGTATGTATTTTTATTTGCTTTTTGTATTTGTGTAATAGAAAATACATCTAAAGAGTGGTATAGAGAGTGCAAAAAAAAAGGGAGAGTTTAATAAGCAAGCATGTAATAGTGATGGCGATGGTGGTTTATTTTACTTCATAAACGTTAAATTGTTGTAGAAATGCTTACATGCTTACACGTACACACACACACAGGGACATGAGAAACAAACAACGAATACAATTGATTGACCATCACTAACAAGATTAAATAAATATGAGTGACCGACCCACGATGTTTGCCAGCCTGCCTGCCTGCTAAACGATAACGGTATGCACACACATACGCACATACACGGATGAACTTTAATCCGCATAATCGTAAATGTCCGATTTAGGAAAAAAATGAAATGAAAGAAAGAACAGAAGGAAAATTAAATGCAAAAGGGACCGTATTTTTTTTTCAGTTTCATTTTGTTCTAATGAACCTGTGTAAGCAAATACAAATAAATGAGAACGAATGAATGATTAAATGAGTGTGTAGGCTTGGGTGTAAGCATGTGTACGTTCGTATGTGTGTGTCTGTGAATAAATGATTTGTCTGAACGAATGGTCACATATAATGAATCGTATTATTCGGGGTCCAGTTTCGAATACTTTTTAGTTGCTGTCGTTGCTATTGGTGTTGTTGTTGTTGTTGTCATTCGCAAATACGATTTCTGCTTATTAATCATTCATCAGAAACGATCATAATTTATACGAACACAATAAGACAATTACTCACACTCATGTTGTCGCTGCTCTCATACTCTTTTTCTCTCTGTCTCTGGCTCTGTTATGAAATACTTTGCAGTAATAAAATCAAAACGGATTTATTTGTTTTTCTATTGTATGCATTCATTCACAAACACACACACACATACATACATAGCCAGTTATATGTTTAAATACAATTGAACATAAATAGCAATAGAAATTCTCTGTTCTGTTCTTTTCTTTTCTCTTCTCTTGTATTTTATTTTATTTAAATTGATTTGCTATTTGGGATTAACACTTTTGTTGTTGTTTCTGGTTTTGTTGTTGTTATTGCCGTTATTATTATTGTTATTATTGTTGTTGACTGGATTTGTTTTCCATTGTGCAAAAACATGAATTCGTTATTTATTGTTGCATACGCTCTCTCTCTCTACCAATTTTTGTTTTTCTATACAAAAGAATCTCATTAAAGACCGTGTGTGTGGTGAAAGCACAATGCCTATGTGTGTGTGATAAGGGGGAGTGAGTATGGTTAGGAGATTAATTTTATTTGTTACAGGGTGTAGCCATACAAATGAACTGTTAATAATGCTTTGGTCTTTAGGATCGATGTTCTTTCATCATCATCAGTATTATGAGAATGTTGTAAAGGATTTTTTCTGATATTTTGTGTGTGTTTAAGGATTGACATTAAATAATGTTGAAAGTATATTTGCCAAGGGATTTGACAACATAATTAAAAATAATATTTAACAATTGCCAACATTTTATGATGGTGGTGGTGGTGGGTACGGAATTTTTGGGAAAGAATTTTTATTAAATATGCTTTATCATTAAAGCATATTTAATAAAACCCTTTTTACAAGACTATGTGGTGTTTACTTTATTTTGACGCTCACAGTACATATAAAGGTGTTTATTGTTAAAAAATCCCAGATTAACTTTTCTTTACTTTTCTGTAAAAATTCTCTTGAGAATTGTTTAATTTTGTGTCTTCTCCTCCACTAACAAGACACTCTAAAATTATGTCTTTTAATGGTGTTTTCTTTTCTACAAAGAAAATGTCACCCTCTTACAAGGTACATTAAAAAAATTTTTGACCAACCCTGTTGTAATGTCATTTTTTATTTGAGAAGAACATAACACAAATATTAAAAAAGGGTATGCCCTGTGTTTACCACTTATTAAGAAAATGAATAAGGAAATGCCAATTTGTTCAAAGGTGTTGCCAGATCGCTAATTTTTCGACTTCATTTTTTGCACGCTTTTTTATAACAAGAAAAAAAAAATATTTTAACACTGTTCTAACATTGAATGCAATTTTTTATACTGCTGACCATGTAGCTTTAATAATGTAATATTTCTTTAAGATTACTCCACAAAACAATAAAAAAATTAACTTAAAATTGGATAACAATACCAGGCGACTTTTTTTAAATTTCATCTGATAGCCCTATAAATAAACAAAAGTCATCTGCTTTACAGGGCATTAGCAGCACCCTCGATTTATACAGGGCATAAAATGCAATGCCCTCCACCATTGGCAAGTGCGAATTATTTAGAATAAAACATACCACCCTTTTAGAGGGCGAAACATTTTTAAGAAACAAACAAAAAATTGCATTTTGCGTTAATAAAATGCACATTTTTCGGTAGAAAAGAAAACACCATAAGCTTTAATAGCAAGAAATTGTTGTTGTTTTTATTTTTGTAATTCAATAATTTCAAACTTTATATCTACACTCCACAGCTCCTTCCTTCCACCACCACCATTGCCACTTAATCTTAATAAAATCATATTAAACAACGACGACAACGACAGCGACAACGATAACGACAACGATTATTAAAATTGTTTAATTGAATCACTAATTGGCATTGATTTTAACTAGTAGGGTAGGAAGTAACACTGTTAAACTCATACCCAATACGCACACATTTGTGTATGAATATGTGTGTACAGCTGTAAAGAGCATGTAAACAGTGAGGCAATAACTTGTAAAGAAAATATGAAATGTTAACAAAACAACACACACACACATACGCACTCAACGGGACAGAGGCAAGGAAAAGAAATGCCACTAACCACTCTACTTTATATCTCACAATAACGACCGATAAACAAAAAAATATTAAACGAGGGACTCAGTGTTAATGATTGTCGTATTATGGCGAGTGTAGGAGGAAGAAGCAGAAGAAGAAAAAAACAAAACAACAGGCTCCATATCTTGATAAGAGAACAAACGAATGGACGGCCATTAGTATTGTTATAAACTCAGCAATGTAAACATGAAGTGTGAGAGTTAAGGAGACAAACTGTTTTATTGGAAGACGAGAAGAAAAAATAAAAAATTTATTATGAAAATATTATTGCCGTTATACGAGTATTAGAGATTAATATAAACAGATTAGCCTGTATAGCCTGCACACTTAAACTCTCTCTCTTTCTCTGACTCATTTACTGGCTGGCTGCTTTGTTACTGAGTTAGTGGTCATACAACCACAACAACAACAACACCAACACATAAAGCTTTATGATTATGAATAACAATAATCAGCAGGACAATATTGTTCTTGTAATAATCGTTATAAATATTAACAATTTGTTTTTGATTTATTCTGCTCTCTTCCTCTCTTGCGCTCGCCACACTCTGTTACTGGGTTTTTTTTAGTACGAAATTCATTTGGTGTGTGCATGTATTCATACAGCTATGGACATTAAATTAGCACAAAATCCATGTATAGTTTGATTGTGAATTTTTTCTAATTTGTATCTCAATTAGGCCAATTGTTTTGGTCTGGAATGTTGCACGATGACATCTAGCTGTTGTTTAACAAAAAATATTACCGTTATCGTACATATTTTTTGTTTTGACTGCTATTTTGTATCAGTAGCTAAATTCGAGCTGGACAGTAAATTAGCACAACGTGCATAAAAGTGTTTTAGGTACAAGCTTTGTTCAAGTATTTTTATTCTTACGGTATATTATTTTAATTTTATGGCATTTATAGTAATTTTTTAAAAAATGGGTCTTTGAAAAGATTGCTCGCCAGAGGAGAAGCTCATTATCGTTGACTAGTAGAATAATGGGAAAAACCTGGCTGAAATTGCTGAGATTTCGAATTGCTCGCGAAAAATGATTTATAACGTGATCATTTCCTGCAAAGCAAACATAATAATGTCGCAGAAAACAAAAAACGAAAGCCACGTGTCAAGGAAACAACCGAAGTCGTGGACCGTGCTATTGTCCGGAAGTCAAAGAAGGAGCCTTTCATGTCGTCACGCTATATTTTGAACAAAATTAACTCTCAATTTAGGTTAAATTTATCGGACAGGCTCATACGATGACGTCTTAATCGCGGAAAGCTCTTTGGACGCTCTTGCCGAAAGAAGCCACTTCTACCAAAAGAAAAATATAGTCAAGCGTTTAACGTTTGCTCGCACTCACAAGGATACAGTGCTAAATCGTATGGAACCAGACGGCAGAGTGGTTTTTTAACGGCCAGAATGTCAGACATTAAATCCACGCTATACTCAAAGGATCATAACGCATGGTCGAGAAAGCACAATGACGTGGGGAGCATTTTCATGGCACGGTGTAGGTCCTATCGTGAAAATTAATGAAAAAATGGACCGTTATCAGTATTTGGACATTCTAGAGAACAAAATGGAACCATAAGCTTTTAATACATGCCAGTTTTATTCATATTTTTGCAAGATAGTGGCCCCAAACACACATCTAAGCTGGCAAAGGATTGATTTTATAAAGAGTACATTCCCGTTTTAGACTGGCCGGCGCAAAGTTCTGACTTAAACTTGATATAAAACCCCTGAAACGATGTGAAATGTACTATTCAACAAAAGTACAAAAATTTGGAGGATTTGTGAATTGGAATACGGTACGCTTGGTACTAGATTCCCAACAATCTTTTCCAAAAAACTTTGTCCCTTAGATGCCACGCGGTGCTTGAAAATAGCGTCTACTCTACTAAATATTGATCAAATAAACTGAAAACATTAATATTTTTACTATTTATTAAAATATATTATTTTTATTCCAGAAATTTTAATTTGTGCTATTTTACTGTCCAGCCAAAATCTGGTGTTTTATACGTTGCATGCCTTATTCAGCATACTATTGGTAATTTCGCAAAATTTTTGTTTTTTTTTTAAGAACAATATGTATCTTAAGATTCTATGTTTAATTTTTTTTATGAATAGACCTAAAATACTATAAAAAATCTGATTGTTTTTATAATGAAGTTTTGTGCTAATTTAATGTCCATAGCTGTATATGCTTGTCTGTGTGTGTGTTTTTTTAAAGTAAATTTTAAGTGCGAGAGACTGGTGGGTAGGCATATTTTATGCGTATGCTTTTGGTAGCCTGAGAGCAAAAGCAAAAAACAGAGGGTTTTCCTTTCTTTTTTTTTATTAAAAATTTATGCTTTATTTTAAATTGGGATTGTAGATATGTATGTATGTATGCATATGTATATGCGTGTGTGTGTATGCTTATTTTGTTGGCATTGTACCCACAAGCGCCACATTATGTTAAACTCATTAACTTAACGAGCTCTCTATTGTAAAACATAAAAGGATTATTCACAAATCAGTGGGTTTTTGTGCGCTCATGTTTGAATTGTATTTTGTCAACGTCGAAAAGGGCAAATTTACTCTCTATTTCCTCCTTCTCTCTCTCTCTATTGCTCTCACTGTGTATGTGTGTAATATGACCTTTCTGTTTCTATTTTTTGTGTGTTTATTTTATTCTGCATACACTTAAATCTCCTTTTGTTTGTTTGTAGAAACAAAATAAAGAAAGAGAGAGAGAGAGAGAGAGAGAGAGAAACAAAAACGTAAACATTTTATAAAATTATGAGAATAAAAAAAAACGGCATTGCCGTTGTTGTTGTTGTTGCTTGATTATGAAGAACTTGACTTGGTTTAACAACAGCAACAGAAAACACATGCAAATGTAGGCTGACACACACACTCGTACACATTATTTTACAATGAGAATAAATTGAATAAAAAAAAAGAAAGAAAGAAAGACACAGGCAAGTAGAATAGACAGACAGACAGACACACAGTTAGAAAAGCTTTTGATCTATAATTTAGTAAATTAGCTTTGAAGAGATTTAGTCAGTCAGCCATCCAACAGCAAACAGCCAAAACATGCCAGCCATGCAGCCAGCCTGTGTTTGTCATAAACGTTTTATTTTCATCTTAACTGTAGTTGTAGTTGTTACTGTTATTGTTACTGTTATTGTGCTTTATTTCACCCTACACTGCTTATAAGTGATGGACTAGATTTCAGTTGATTTAAAGAAACTACAGTAATACGATTATTAGTGCAAGTCTCTTCGGATTCATGTTTAAAAAACTATTCTCTCTGTGCGTGCCTCAAGAACGATTGTTGTTGACTGGTATTGGTTTAACATTTCGAGCAGAATCTTTCTTAGTATGGAGTTGAAGTATTCTAGTGTGATAAACTCCAAGACAGTGTACGACTGTCGCAGATGTCTCAATGAGATGGTGAACCGATGTGATGTTTGTATCACTTGGGTACCGGGACATAGAGACATTCCCGGCAACTGTAGAGCGTATGATCTGGCCAGAAGGGGCACGACCATCGAGCTCTCTAACGAATTCTCTACATTAGGGATCCCTTTAAGTACCTGTGGGCTTATAATTGACAATGCAATCGTGGACCTTGTCAACAGTAGGTGGGCAGCTTCGGATAAAGGCAGAGCGGCGCAGAAAATCTGGCCAAGGCTGAATAGGAGGCGCACGGCGACTCTGCTTAAGCTCCAAAGAAGCAGGCTTAGTGCTGTTATCGGGGTTATCACGGGGCATTGTATTATAGGAACACATGCGAGGCGTATTAGTCTTGGACACCTCGCGAATGATTTCTGCAGAAGCTGTGGAGATGAGGAAGACGATGAAACTATTCTTCACCTACTGTGCACATGCCCGGCACTTGGTCAGAGGAGAAAGAGACACCTGGGTGCCTACAACATGGAGGACCTAGATGAACTGTCATGCATGGATATTGGCAGTCTGAGTCGCTTCATCGGAAGCTCCAAGTGGTTCCTGGAATAGGGGAGAAGATGAAACTGTGGTGTCACAATGGGTCCTGTATGCGGCCTAAGTGTGTCCGCTCATGACTCCATCGGGTGGACAGCTACTTCTACCTACCTAGCTACCTATGGAGTTGAAGTATCACAAGTTGCTTTGTCTTCATAACATCTATACAAACTAGTATATAAGCCAGGATACGAACAAATATTTCGAAGAGATCTGGTTGTAGAACTGTAAAATTTTTTTGCCAGTTTTTACAGGACGGTAGTCGTCTATCACTGACTAGATAAGGTGTCACCTTGTATTTGAAAACACATTCAGATTCTTAGAAGTATTCAGACATCTTTTATTGCTTTCTAAGGAAACTAAACATTAACCGTTTTCATCAGACAATGGTGAGTATCCTTGATTAATATGGCTTAACATGCTTGTCTGATCTCGTTTTGCGATTTGAGGAAATTGTGAACATTCTAACCCCTCAGCTGCTATGAAATACTTAATCACTAGACCTCTAGATTTCTTATAGTCTTATTGAATGTGTGTGAAGATAAATTCGAATTTAAAAACCAAAGACGCAAACCCACACTTTTAGCAGCGCCACTTCTTGCCTCTAATTGGGTAAACTTTGCTATTAACAGAGCACTGTTAACTGTTTAACAGTGGCAATAAGTAGCTTAGTCTTCTACTTTGCAATTATTGCCGACTATTTATACATAAAATTTAATTCTCATTATGATCATTATTATTTGTGAACAAAAGCGTTGGAATGTAAAGGATGGTTGGTGGGGATGGAGGACGCAAATTTTCTCAACTCTCAAAATTATTCCAGTTATCCCACTATCACGGTTCGAAAGAGGACCTTCTGGACTACCATTTGCATACAGTGTGTATGGTATACTATTTCTTATATGTTCCCAAATGGCCACACTGGTCTTCTGGAGCATTTTCAATCGAAAAATTGATATTTTCAAAGCCAATTTTCACGATACCATATCACTTTATATGTGACTATGTTGCTGATTATATTAAGAGGCCTTGGAACCTTACTTTGAGTTTGATATGGTACTCATGGAGTATTTCCCAAAATTAGCTCCTAAACAAGTGGGCTGGTGCAGATGGATACTGTTAAACAGCTAACAGTGTTGTGTTAAGGGCAAAGAAGAGGAAATTTTGCTCTGTTAACAACAAATCTGGCGTTGCTTAAATTTGTGGATTACATCTTGGATTTTCAAATTCAAATTTATCTTCACACACATTCTTATTGATCGCATCATTGGTATCCTCAATTGCACTGTTCAAGGCCTAGGTTGATTGTTCACGTATAATAACAGCGTTGGCTAAATGGTATCTTAAGCTAACTCGTTTTGTAGCAATTGGACTTGATTGCTCTTGTTAAGGAGTCTAGAGAATATGCCCTTTTCAGAAGCTTGGTTTCGCTTTGTAATGTAGTCAGAGAGCCATAATATTTAGTGTCCAGTGAATCATCACGCGTTGTAACATTCTGCATCTCTGTCCTGTAGATCTTAAATGAGGCTTTGTGTGTTGTTTGTTAAAAGTAGTTTTGAAATTATTGTGATGGCCCCTCTTCATGCAGTGCATTTTTATCCTCATGTGATAAAAGTAATGTATTTTCCTTGTAAAGCATTGTGTGTGTGATCTATTGGGCAATGAAACACGTAGAAATAAGCTCTAGAAGACATACGAGTTGTAAGTAAAAATATTTGCTTAACGGAAACAAGTCTCTTCTTTAGTTCCCTCGAATAAATGCCATTGAAGTAGTAATAAAACGCATGAAACTCAATCCACATTGAGGCAGAGCGCTAGTGAATCAATCAAGAAACTATTTTTGATTGTAGCGTATTATGTATTCGGCTATTAACGCATCGCAACTTCCTGATTTTTTTTTTACTTCTTTCGTTATTATTGACGGCTGAGTGATTTGTAAGAAGAAGAAGAGAAAAAAAATACGAAGAATCTAAAGAAGTCATAATGAATCCACACACACTCATATACACACAGACAAAATTTAATTGCGGCAATAAAATCAAATTTAAAGCGGATGTTAAATGAAGCTGAGCATATTAACAGAAAATATTAAAAAAGAAGGCAGAATGCTCAAGAGAGAGAAAGAGAGAGCGGGAGAGAGTGAGAGTGATTTGATTAAATCTAATTACGGTTTACATTCATACACACACATTGAAATAAATCTGCAAAAAATCTCTCTTTTTTTATTTCATTTTTATTTTTATTTCGTTTACGACGCCACAAACAAACAAAATATTTTGAAATCTCGTGAACAATTCGAGGAGCGGGTATAACGATTAGCTGGGATTTACTTTATGGCTTGCATTGTATCACTGTGTGAGTGAAGAAAAGTCATAACGTCAATGTTTATTTGATGTTTCGCTATAAAATATGGGCCATGAAATGGTTGCTTCTGTCATAAAGCTTTCAATTCATGAGGTTCGTTAAAGAGTTTTGTCTCAGAGAGATTGGCAGTCAGGCAGCTACGATCAAATGGTTTTAGTTGTTACCAGAGATTACCCAGCTAGCATTTGGAAGATTGTTTTTAAAAAAATCACCTTGCTGAGACTTTTTAGAGTACTTTTGGTGATCAAAAACTTATTAGTCAGTTACACAATCAAAAAAGGACTCAAAAATGATTCGTGTCAATGAGTAAAATGAGTTCGATTTAAAATACAATAAAAAATTGTATAGCAATCGGAAATTAATCGTCCAGACGTTTAAAAAGTGACTATTATTTCCGTTATTTATTATTATATTCTACTTATACTGAAGATTGAAAAACGCTTAATCAAAAACCGATCATGCAGGTGTTTGAAAAGTGTTTGTAATTACGTATTTTATGATTATATTTTGCTCAGATAGATGATTAAACACTGCTTTTTTATATCCTCTCTGTATAAATTTTCATTTATGTAAAAGATGGCTATGATATAAAGTACAATTTTGTTTTGAATAGAAAATTTTTCTTTGTTTTTTAACGAAAAAAAAAATATTTGTTTTAAATAAACTTTGACGTCTGATGTACATACATCACGAATATAAACATACATATATTCTTTATTTGTTACGTAATATTCATGCGAACGTGATTTTTGAAATCGCGGCAGCGTAAACGTAGGACTCAGAAAACCGACTAAAAACACTTGAAGAGAGTAAAATACATTTTGAAATACGACTAATAAATGACTCAAATTATAATCATAAATGACGAAAAAAGTGTCCAAATTAGTACAAACATGACTGATAAATGACAATAAAAGGACCCCTAAACATACTGATAAATAACTCATAAAAGACTCATATGCGATTAAACGATGATTGAAAGACGACTCGAAAAAAAATCATAAACGAAGGTAAATAAGACTAATAAATGATCAGAAAGCGATTCGAAAATTATCATAAAACTACTAGAAACAGTGTCGAAAATAACTCTAAACTAATATAGAAAATGACTCATAAATGACTTTTTAAGAAGAGTCGCTCGTAGTCACTTTTTTCTCCCGATAACAGAGTCTTTTATGAGCAGAAAATGAGCGCATATTCTAGCTTTTTAATCGCGCAGAAGAATCAAAAAAAGACTCGAATTTGATTAAAAATTTTCAAAAATGCTGGCAGGGTAGCAATGTATCGTTTTTTCGCTACTCATAAGCACTCCGTGAAATTTTGAATATAGTATGTCAGAGTCAACATCCACGACATATTCGATTATTCTTTACATTATTCGTGACATTGACAGAAGGTCTCATCTCCCAGTTCTATGAGAAGATATTGTGTTTAATAAAGGGTTGTTCACCTTCTTTAGAGAACCTGGATAAAATGCACGATTAAAGAACATTTGGATCCATTTGATCGTTTTATAGCTCATTTTGAGGCAAGGTTTCCAGAAAATTAATGGAAGTTTGGTAATTTTAATTATTTGGCCATTAACAATCCGAATAACGGATTTCGGACTGCCGTAACACATCCTTCCAGGCGACTCTGCTTCTTGCGCGCCTACGCCGGTTGGTCACACCAATTGATGACAGGGCGTCCTCGATTTAGTCCTTCCAACGCAAAGAAGGTCGTTCTCTTCGCCCATTTCCGCATTAAATAACCGTCTCGCCGGAGCATCCTCCTCCATTCGAACGACAACGAACGGCCGAGCCAGTGCACAGTGCTGACAGCGGGTCGTAATGGTAAAATGATTTTGATGAGAGCGGGTCGCAATGTTACAACCCGCCATAAGAAATTTTACTTCTACATAATGCTCATTCTTTATATCCATATTCTTTGGTATTAGTTTTGGTGGTTTTCTTGATGTAAGGGGTGATTTTTTAAGAGCTATAGGAAAATTTAAAAAAAAAAACACATAAAATTAAGAAAAATGCATGAAATCTTTATTTGAATCGGTAGTACGGTCCATATAGTTTAATGTTTGAAGATTATTTCATGCAAATGTTGACCCCGACTGCGCCTAAAATGGTCCATCCGCTTAGTTCAATTTTGGCATACTCTATCCAACATTTCGGCCGGTATCTCACGAATAAATGCTTCAATGTTGTCTTCCAATGCATCAATTGAAGCGTGCTTGTCTGTATAGACAGGAGGTTTAACATAGCCCCACAAAAAATAGTCTAAAGGCGTTAAATCGCACGATCTAGGCGGCCAATTGACCGGTCCCGAACGTGAAATAAAATGTTCACCGAACTCGCCTCTCAATAAGTCCATTGTTATGCGTGCTGTGTGGCATCTGGCATCGTCTTGTTGAAACCTCATGTCATGCAAGTCAAGCTCTTTCATTTTGGGCAAAAAAAAGTTGGATATCATCTCACGGTAGCGCTCACCATTCACAGTTACGTTACGATTCGCAGCATCTTTGAAGAAATACGGTCCAATGATGCCAAATTCAATGATTTGCAAGCGTTGTTCGCTTGTAAGACGATTCATGGTTAAATTATAGACCAAACTGAAGATGTTTCACAGTGAAACAAAACAAGAAAAGTGCGTGAGCTGTTTAAACCAGTGTTGCCAAAAAGATAATAGCTAAAAAATCTCCCTTTATTATGGCAGACTTTAGTTTTAGTCCTAAAACAGTTGTTTCAAATGGCAATGGAGCAAGAGTCAGATTGTTTTTTTTTGTTTTTTTTTTGTTGTATAAAAATGCAATGGCCTCGTGATATATTGAAATAGTTTATCTTGTTAGGTCACTAGGCCGTGCCTTGATTGCACTTCCCACATTATGCCAGTAACACTTCATTGAATTCATAAATCCTACTAGAGAGTAAATAAATACAAACAAATTTGTGTTTAAATTGTAATATAAAAATTTTAAAAATAAAAAAAAAAAAATTCGCCTAAAAATCTACTTTATTTAGTTTATGCCCCTAAATGTATACACTGTTGGCAATAAAACTAAAAACATGCTCCTCTTAAATAAAGAATGTTTTTAATTTTCACATTTTCTCCTTGAAACTACAAACATAATCAACTGAAAACAACAACAACAACAACAACAACAACAAAAACAACAACACGAACAACAGCAACAAAACTACAGAAATATTCTGTTTGGGAATACATATTGCAATATGAGCGAATGGATGCATGAATGAATGAATGCACGAATAAACCAAATGTTGTTGTGTTGTTGTATTTAAAAAAAAAAAAAAAAAGAAGAAGCAGAGTAAAGAATTCTAAATGTCTACACAAGTAGAACGAACGCATTAAAGTTGCTGTTTCTGGCAAAAAAAATTTTTTTTTTTTAATTTTAGTTCCTATAACCATTTTATGCAAACTGTTCCAAATTATTTTGCTTCTCTCTCCCTCTCTCACGAAAAAAAAAAAAAAAAAAAATAAAAAAAAAAAACAAGAGAGAACAAAAAAAAGATGAAATAGGAGAGTAGAGAGGAACGTTAAGCGTGTGTATGTGTTTTTTTTTAGGCCAAGTAGACATAAACTCATATTGCAATAGCAACAACAACAACACCAATAGCAATGGCATGCAACATTAAATCCAAAACAGCGTAGAGAGTCTTTGAGAGAGAGACAGATACTCAGTGAAATGATTTCTTGCTAAAAAAAAACAAATCAAATTCAAGTGAATGTGATTCCGTGAGGATGTATGTATGACTGGCAATGCAATGCCAAAAGGAAAAGTCAACAACAACAACAACAATAACAGCATTAGCAGTAGCAGCAGCAGCATTAAGTAACACAAATCAAACGACCTAAAAACTGTAAGGAAAACAATTTTTTTTCGTGTGTTCATTCGTTCATAGTTTGTCATCAATTAATCATGAATTTACTTTGGCCGCGTCTCTCTCTTCCCGCACTCTAACTCTGGCTCTGGCTCCTTCTTTCTATTTCATTCATTTGGAAATGACTTAAAGTGTCTATGTTTAGAGATTGTAAACCACAAGTCATCATCATCATTACTGTTGTCATACTCTTAATAACTTTAATCATCATCATGAGCATCAGCATCCTTCACATCATGATTTTGGATTTCAGATTTCAATTCATTTCACACACATATGTATGTACATATGTATGTGTTGTATACAAGTAGTACTATTAGCCAGTCAACCAAATGTTAAATGCCTGGAATTCATTTCATTTTTAATTCTTCTTTCTTTCTTTCTTTCTTTCAATCATTAATTTATTCATTCCTTCATTCATTTCTTCGTTTGATTTTCAAATCCAATTTCGAATGTCCGGTGTTTGCATAGGGAAATCTGTAACGTGTTGTGAAAAGGATGCCAAAACTAAAGTGTCATCAATATGAAGGAGGGTCTTTTTTTAGACGTGTAAACGAGGATTGTATAGCAGTTAGACAATTACAACTAATGGCAACTAATTAGCACACTGCTTAACTAATGGACGACATAGGCGAGTAATGCCATGAAACGTTCCTTTGTGTTCCGCTACCGTTCGGGTATTGCTGGCTCTAGACCAGAAATCTATGGTGAGAATGAGTCATACGCTTAAAACCTACACAGTTTTATTGCATACCAGAAGAAAAACATGGGCTGACTTCATAAACGCAGTTTGCAATGTAACCTTACAATGCATGGTGTTCATAAAAGCAGTAAAATTTGTTTTGGCAATGTCTCATATTCATTATTGCATAGCAATGCTTTTCAGTGCACATTATTTGTCAATTTCGTCCATGGTTTTTATTTTCGATTCTTTGTAAATATTTACATTTATTACCGGCAAAAATTTTGTGGTAGAAATGGCAAATTTGTGGTAATTAATTTTTTTTTATATTTTTTAGTACAAACGTGATTTAACATTTAATTTTTTGTGCATAGTGAAAAAAAAATGGAATCATGAAAGGAAAAAGCTTCTCATAGAAGTGCGTTTGAGGCATGAGCCAGACTTCATAGCGAAAAAAAGAAGAAAATAAACTCAATTTTAGAACAAATAATGCGGGATATTATGGAAATTGATAGCACTTTTCCATTTACCAAAGATGAAACAATAAGATGTTTTGTAAATATAATGGGAATATTCAAAAGAATCAAAATTTATCAAATTATACCATTTGGTAATAAATTCCTGAAATGTACTCTTCTTCATTCTAAAATGAGAATAAAACACGACACGTCCTGCATGCTTGCGATAATTTTACAAAAATTTAAACTCTTAGGAATTTTTCTCTCTGAATTTTGGCTAGTTAATAATGCTATATGGCGACGCTTTCTTTTTTTTTAATATTTTTTTCTCAAAGTGCTGTTTGAATTTTTATTATCAGGCAAATCGAAAGCGATTTTTAAAAGAAGACCGCATTTTTTCTGAATATTTAATCTAAAAAATTAAATTATACAAAAATTTTAAGTCATACAAGTTTTCGAGTTCATAAATGTATTAAAATGTCATCTCATTATTTGACAAAGCAGTGTTGCAATAAAACATTGCTTTGCCATGTAAATGAATTTCTTTGCAGTGTTGCACTGCAAACTGCTTTTATGAAGTCAGCCATGGTTTTGTATTAAATATTAGACAAGGAATTATCCTTACTAACACCGATTTGCCGTCTAAAGTTTGTGACGGCAATAGAATTGTGTGAAGCTATTTGAACCGTATCCATCCATATATAGGCTGTATGGTTATGGATTGGCCTGTGGCAAAATTCTGTACATAACTTGTCTGTTTTCCTTTCTGGATAATTGAAGTCACCGTAGTCTGGTGGGTAGTGTATTGATTTATAATCAAGCATGTATCGAACATGTCGAATGAAATGAAATACGAAAAAAATATTACTTTCGGTGACTTCCTCTCAGTAGTCTTCGGGCTAGTAAAAAGTCTTCTGAGAGTGAATAAAATTGCCGTGAAGGCAAGTCTAGTTTTAGACCGTGGCTTCCGCCGCTCATGTATAAAATTAACCTACATAATATGGGTGGTGTGAAAAGCTAGGTTATAATAACGAATTAAATAAGTTAATCCCCTGGGAAACAAGTGATTAATCAACAGGGACGATGTGTTATTTGCAGTATATTAAAGAATCCTAACGAAAATTTTTCTACAAATCAAAGGCATTCACGGCTATTTATTCAGCCAGTGTAACACCTTAGAAATCGTTATAAATAAAGAATTTATTTCTAATTTCCCCATGTGTGTGAAGATAAATTCCAATTTAAAACCAAAGACGCAAACCCACATTTTTAGCAGCGTCACTTTTCGCCTCTAACAGGACAAAGTCTGCTATTAACAGAGCACTGTTAACTGTTTAACAATGGCAATAAGTAGATAAGTCTTCTACTTTGCAATTATTGCAGACTATTTACATACAATTGAGTTCTCATTATGATCATTATTGAAGTCGCCGTAGTCTAGTAGGTAGTGTGTGGGCTTATTAGACGTAAAGTCCGGGTTCGTATCCCAGGTCAGGCATCAAAACGAAATATGAGAAAAATATTTCTTCGGCGATTTCCTCTCAGCAGATTTCTGGCAAAAACTCTGAGAGTAAATAAACCTGCCATGAAAAAGTTTCTCAAAAATCTGTCGTTCGAAGTCGACGTTAAACTGTAGGTCCCGCCACTCACGTATAAAATTAACGCACACAACGTGAGTGGTGTGAGAAGTTAGGCCGTAATCCTGACTGAAGGGTTATTTTATTTTTTTATTTTTTTTTTTATTTTTTCGAACGTCCCCGGCCTTACACTAACCCACCCTCACCCGACCGCGGTGTTGAAATGTAAAGGATAGTTGGCGGGAACAGAAATTTTCTCAACTCTCAAAATTATTCTAGCTATCCCATTACCACGGTTCGCAAGAGGACCCTCTGGACTACCATTTGCATATAGTCGGGTATGTGTACTATTTCTTATATGTGTGCCCAAATGGCCACTGATTTTCTAGAGAATTTTCAATCAAAAAATTGATATTTTCACGATACCACATCACTTTGTATGATTTTACTGATTATATTAAGAGGCCTTAGAACCTTCCTTAGAGTATGATATGGTACTCATAGAGCTAGAGTATTTCCCAAAATTGTCTCCTAAACAAGTGGGCTTGTTCAGATGGATACTGTTAAGCAGCTAACAGTGCTCTGTTAAGAGCAAATTTTGTTCTGTTAAGAAAAAATTTTGCTGTGTTAACGGCAAACATGGCGCTTCTAAAATTTAGGGATTGCAACTTAGATTTTCAAATTCGAATTTATCTTCACAGACATACTTAACTTTTGTAATCATGCCACCCCTCGTAGGCATCATAAACCACACACGTACAGATACTTTAAAAAGGATCTCATAAACTTAATGTAACACATACTTTCGTTCGTAAAACAATCATTTTGCCATTGACCGACCATCACATCCATAAATTTTTCACATGTTTTTCCAGTTTTTTCGGTCTTTTTCACCTGACAACAGCAACCAACCAACAATACTTTTAGGATTTCCTCTGGACCAACAAAGTCTTTGCCTTTTACTTCGCCCCCCGTTCATTAGCTAGAACGGGGCCAATTTTCCAGTTTCCAATCTCTTTTTTTCCTGTTTTTTCTTTTGTTTTCTATTTGTATTCCCTTTATCGACCTGATACTGCTGCTGCTGCTACTGCTTTTACTTCTACTCCTGTTAGTGATGTTAGTTGTCCTGTATTCGATTTCTGTGTGTGTGTGTGTGTATTCTTTAATCTTGCTTTTGTTGTTGTTGTTGCTTTCTGTTCCCATTTCTTTTTTTTTTTAACAGATTGTGTGTTTTTTTTTTTTTTTTTATAGCTTTACGAGCTAAAGGTTGGGAATCTTCGAAAGACATTGGTAGCCCGGGCTACCAATGTGCACGATTCGCCGCAAGACTTACTCTCGGCTTGCTAAGCGCATACGTACTAAACCCAACCTAGTTCGTCACACATCCATTAAGTCGCCCCCCCCGGGACCACAATCAAGTATTACATCGGGGGAGGTAAAGATTCAGCGGGTGCTGCTATCCATTTCTGCTGTTCTTGCTCTCTCTATTATTCTCTGTTGTATCAGAACTTCCTTCGCGAAGAAACATACTGCGTTCCAGTTTTCGCATGATGCTAGCATCAGGTTAACCACGTTGTCGGGGGTCACCTGGAATCCGATCGTCCTTTCCAGTAAATTTCGCTGGTATTCATAGCGTGGGCAAGTAAAGAATATATGCCCCGCTGTTTCGCTTGTATTTCGACATGATGGGCACGTTTCATCCACGTCATGTCCATACTTGTAGAGGTATGCTCTATAGCATCCGTGGCCCGTTAGGAACTGTGTAAGGTAGAAATTCACCTGGCCGTGTTTCCTTCTAGTCCATTCTCCTATATTTGGTATCAATCGGCAAGTCCATCTTCCCTTTGTGGAAGAAGTCCACTCTTGCTGCCATCTGTTCATTGCGTCATCATTCACCCGGTCAGGGTGCACTAGCCCCGTTCTCCTACTTGTCAAGTGTCTTCTCCTCTCTACATCCACTAGTATTCGAAGCGGCATCATCCCCGCAATCACCAAGGCTGCTTCCGTAGATACTGTACGGAAGGCAGAAATTACTCGGAGGGCAGATCTTCTGTAGGCCGCATCCACTCCTATCCTATATGTCTTCTTGTCCATGGCCTCGGCCCATATAGGGGCTGCATATAGAGCAATCGATCTAACCACTCTCATCAGCAATTGCCTCTTCTCCTGCCTCGGACCTCCCAGGTTAGGCATTATCCGCGAGAGTGCGCCCGTTGTCGCCGCACACTTCCTACTAATATACGCCAGATGTTCCTTGAATGTAAGTCTGTTATCTATCATAACTCCCAGGTATTTGATTGAATGCTTCGATGTTATTCTTTGTTCGCCGACAGTGATGGTGATGAATTCCATTTTCTTCCTACTGCTTACTAATACGACATCCGTTTTATGGTCAGCAAGTTTTAGACCTACACTTGCGATCCAGCTTCTAACTCTGCCAACTGCTGCATTGCACGTTCGTTCCAATTGATCAAGATGTTTGCCGATTACCACGAGAGCAATATCGTCCGCAAATCCAAATATTTGTGCTCCCGTAGGAAGCCTAAGCCTCAATACACCGTCATACATGGCGTTCCATAGTATTGGGCCCAACACCGAACCCTGTGGTACTCCTGCTGTTACAGCGTATGCTTTTCTGCCTTCGTCAGTGTCATATAGAAGCACTCTATCCTTAAAGTAGTCTCCTATGAGTTCCATCAAATATCCAGGAACGTCCCTCTCGTCGAGTGCAGCCAGGATGGCGTCCCAATCTGCCGAATTGAAGGCGTTTTTGACATCCAGTGTGATGATGGCGCAATACTTCTTATCACCCTCAAACCAGCGGTCACCGCTGATGGCCTCCTTCGCCACGGTTATGACCGCCTCCATTGCATCCACGGTCGAGCGACCTTTCCGGAAGCCAAATTGGCGATCCGACAAGCCATCTCTCTCCAATACCATTTCCAGTCTTCTACAGATTATCTTCTCCAGGAGTTTACCGACGGTATCAATCATACAAAGTGGGCGGTAACCTGTTGCATCCTGTGCTCCGTTGCCCTTTGGGATAAGAACCAACCTCTGTCTCTTCCATATTCTAGGGAATGTCCTCTCCTGGATACATGTGTCAAAGACCTTCCTAAACACATCAACGTTGCTCTCTATAGCCACCTTAAGTGCGATGTTCGGGATTCCATCAATCCCCGGCGCTTTCCCGAGCTTAATCTCCTTCCATACTGCATCGAACTCCTGCTCGCTGACCCTCGGGATTTCTTCGTGGGACCCACTGTCCCGCACGGCATACGACACCTCGGCCCTCTGTGGAAAGAGGCCTTTAACAATAGACTGCAGTTTTTCCGCACTTTGCGTGGCCGGTGGTCGAAAGCAGTTCAGCTTCCTCATCACCACTTTATACCCAGTGCCCCAGGGATTCTCGTCCACATCCGCACACATCTCCCTATAGCACCTTTTCTTGCTCCTCTCAATGGCCCAATTAAGGTTGGCTCTGAGCACTCTGTATCTTTCCCGAAGTTCTGTGAAGTCATTGCGACCCCTTGCCCTCTGGAATATCCTCCGCGCCCGGTTACATTTCCGCCTTAGGTCAGCTATCTCCGCGTTCCACCAATAAACGTGTCTCCTGCCGGGCAGGTGAAACTTTCTCGACATAGACGCGCTGCAGGCCTCCGTTATAACAGATTGTGTGTGTGTGGCTCTGTGTGTGTGTTTACAGTTACCCGTTGGTATCCGCTTCGTTAGTTGGCTTGTTAGCTAATCAGGTAGAGAGGATTCATGGTGGCTTCATTTCAGTTCTTTTGATTCTTCTTTCACTCCTTTATCTTCCTTTTTTTTTACTGATTTTTGCTTTTACTAGAGTACTTCATATGGCCGTTCAGTTACTATTGATGACGATAATGATGATGGAGTTGCATGTGGTGGTGGTGGTGTTGGCGGTGTTGGCGGTGATGGAGGTCGTGGTGTTTACTTTAGAGCACAGGCAGGTCATTTTAAAGCTTTTATTGTTGTTGTTGTCGTAGGTTTTTTTCCTTGCTTCTTTCTAGAGCAGATACACATACACATGCAGAGTAACTCTGACATTTTTGCTAATGTTGTCATATAAAGTTGTTGTTGCTGCTGTTGTTGGACAAAAAAAAGTAATTTTTCCTCATCAAATAACCAGAAGACAGACACACATTAAGTTTTCGGTTTTTTTAATTTATCACTGGTCTAGTGTAAGTTGTTGCAGCTTTTTTATGTGGGATTTTAGTTTGTTTTTCCAAGTTTTAAAATTAGGCTGGCACTTTTAAGAGTACTGACCGTATAAATAGAATATTTTGAGTATGTTTACGAACGTTTTTAGAAGCTGATCATTAGAAGTTGAAAATTTAAATTGAAAATGACAAAATATTGGATTAAGAAGGTGTATTTAAAGGCTACACAGGTCATGTTACATTTTTACAGGAGAAACAGTTCTATTGATTCGAAAGTATACCAAGTAGAACGACGCTATGTAATGGTTTTTTACTATCAAAGAAGTGAAAGAATCGCCAAAGTCACCGGAGATTTTCTGTATTATTTTCCATAAATTTTGATCTGAAAGCTACACCTTACTGCGGCATGTCTCTCACTGACAGGTCGCTGGATGGGAATTTACATTGAAAGGCGAAAGAGCGGCAAAGTTTCATTTAATAACGGACCGAGCCTGTAGGAAGCACTAAACAGGTGCAATATGCAAAGTACTCTACAAAGAAAATGACGCTTCGAGATGAACTTACTTACATAAATTGGCCATTACAATCCTTTAGTCAGGATTACAACCTAGTTTCTCACTTCATCCCTGTTGTGTGTCTTAATTTTGTCAATGAATGGTGGTACCTACAGTTTAAAGTCGACTCCAAACGATAGATTTTTAAGAAATGAGCTCAGGCTGTAAGCGCCATACCTCAATTAATGGTCGTAAAAAAAAAAGTTTTTTGTGATTATATCGAAGCGAAATCAATTTTGTTTATCTGGTGTCAAGAATTGTTTGAAGCGCCCATTTAATCTCTACTTTAGGTGATAGGATAAGAGTTTAAAAGCAATTTCTCCCTGCCTTACCGAGAGTTATTTATTATTAAGGAGTGATTTCAAGCTACTTATTAATTGAGTTAATTTCAAGTAGATTTTCATTTGTTCTAGTAATAGCATCATAACTTTTTTGGGATGTACGTTTTGTACTCTGAATTTGATTGTAAACATAGCTGGACGTTCCTTATTCGACTTTGAGAAAATGTTTGGGTCAATAAGCATTAGTAAAGCCATGAAAGTGCTTATTTCAAAACTATGTTCAAGAACTGTTTGATTAAAAGTAGCTTGTAATCAAGAGACGTAGTCGCCGTAGTCTAGTAGGTAGTGTGTTGGCTTATTAGACGTAAAGTCCGGGTTTGTATCCCAGGTCAGGCATCAAAACGAAATATAAAAAAAAAAATATTTCTTCGGCGATTTCCTCTCTGCAGATTTCTGGCAAAAACTCTCGAGAGTTAATAAAATTTCCATGAAAAAGTTTCTCAAAAATCTGTCGTTCGGAGTCGACGTTAAACTGTAGGTCCCGCCACTCATGGATAAAATTAACGCACACACAACATAAGTGGTGTGAGAAGCTAGGCCGTAATCCTGACTGAAGGGTTGTAAAGGCCAATTATGTATGTATGTATGTATGTATATGTAATCAAGAGCAACTTACGTTTTATTATACATATTGTTACGTTTTTACCTTTTTAAAAACGTTTAAATATGAGTTCGTTGATTGCAAACCAAGTATAAACAAATATGTGTTTTATTTCAATTAAACTCTCTTTATTTATCACACTACTTTTATGCCACTGTTCACACTTAACCGATACAACATTAATTGCTTGCTATTCACACACAACTATTGCTCGCAACCGATATCTTCAGACACGACTATTTACTTCGCACGCAACTTCATTCAAGACTGACTCAATTATAACTGACTGGTTGCCTGCCTTGTCTTGCCCTTTTATATGCGAACCTCTTCAGTCTGATGATGGTTCTCGAAGTGGAACGTTCGCGGCTTCGCATTCTCGAGAATTCTATAGCGACTGCATTGTTGTTTGTGTACTTCGTTCTCATAGCTTGTTGTTGCGTTCGCTTACCAGTCCATCTCCTTCTCTCCTATACCGATGTTGATGCCCCGCCTGCAAAATGTTCGTTGTAGTTGCTGGTGTAGCTACTATTAATCATCATGTTGTATGGATGTGTTAGTGTAGTGTGTTTTTGTGTCGTGTGTATTGTGTATACATTGTCTCTTGTTTTTATGTGAAACGATATTAGGTCGTTTCGATATGCGTAACAATATATTCTATTAGCTTCGTAATTGTAATGGCATTAGGAGAATGTGATGTCTAAAAGCTTCCTTAATGTGATTGAAAACTAAACCACAATTAAGTTAAAGAAGTTGCTGGATGTGTTCCTTATGCAATCATAAAAGCAGTTGTGAAACATATTTGTTGAAAGAAATTTTAACTCCTTTTTTGACTGTAGAATCTAAGGTATAAATCTAAAACATACAGTTTACGTTATGTATTGTAAGTCTATAATATTTTTAAATACTTAAACTATGCAATCACAATGTATTATTTGCTCATATTACGAGTACTTACCATTCTTTAGTAGTTAATTTCGAAACATATTTTATACATCATTAGAAATTTTTTTATTCATAAAAATTTAGAATTTTAATCAAATTTAAACAATAAACAAAATAATTATTTCAATGAAAAAAAAAAAAAAAAAGTATGAATACTTACTAACACACACTGTATATAAATGCATATACTACATAGTTTGCATAACACATTTTAAATAATAGAGTCACCGTCGTCACATCATCATCATCATATCGCATCATCATAACAAATGTCATCTCGCATCATATCTCACGTCACATCACATATTAAATTACAACACAAACAACCAATCAATTGAGCTACCATCCATATACCATCCATACCCATACATTCATGTTAACGGTGTGTGTGTTAGAAGAGATTAGCACCATTATAACACACATTTGTTCTCATACTCACCACCACTACCACCAATACACACACACACCTGTACCTATAATTACTTATACTCTTAGAGTACGTACTTCAATTTGTTTGTTTATTTATTTGTTTGTTTTGAAAAATATGTAGCAGAGTAGAAGAGTAGTTTAAAACAAGCTGCCGTTTATTAAGATATTTCCATTTATCCATATTTTCCTTAAAAATAAAAAATAAAAAGAAAAAAAAAAATATTAAAGCAAGCCATTCACACCACCCTCCTCCACCAACCAACCAAATCAAACCAACCAACCAACCATTCAATTATCATCAGCATCAACCAACATCATTATTTACCTTCTCAATGCCATGCTCTCTCCATCATCACATCACATCACGCTCATCATCATCATTATTATTCTCTTCATTTCACTCACTTCACTTCACTCTTTAAGTGAAAATGACAAAAAGAGTTTTGTTTTGTTTTGTTTCTCTCTCACTCTATCTCTCTCTCTTGCTCTTTCTTTTTGATTTTTAATTTGATTTATTTTTTTTTTTTCCTTTTTGTTTTTGTTTTAAGTTCTATTTTTTGTTGTTGTTGTTGTTGTTGATTTGATTTTTTATGTGTGGTGTTTTTATTTCTTTTTTTCTTGTCCATTTTTTTTTTTTTTTTTTATTGTAGGATGGACAACGTGGCCATTTAGAGGGTCTGGCATCCGTTTATTGTGAATTGTTAATGGCTCCCTTTGGAGATATTTTAAGTGCTTTAGAAAATGCTAGACAAGCAGCCTGGGCCGAACGTAGCCCCATGAATCCCGCCGGTGGCAGTGGCAGCAGCGGCAGTGGCAGTGGTGTCAGTGGCATTGCCATACAACGACTGCATGGCCATCGTGGCAGTTCCACACATGGCGGTGGTCTACCCAATAGTCATAGTCAACCCATTTATGTGCCAGGAAAATATTCGGTATGTACTTTAACCTTTACATGCACACACAAACACACACATACGTATACTCTTAAAAATTTAAAAAAAAAAAAAAAAAAAACAAATATTCACTTACTTTTACTACTGCAATGACACTCTTTTTGTACAAAAACAAAAAAAAAAAAAGAAAAAATTAAAGAGAATTTTTTTTGTTGTTTCTTCTTAAAGCAGAGAGCATTGGTTGGTGTTATGGTATGTTATGGTCTCCATCAGCTGTTGTTTTCCTTCGCCTTTAGGGTTTACAAATGAGCACAAAAACAAAAAATTGCCAAAAATTGCAAAAAAAAAAATCGAAGAAAAAAATCCTTTTAAAAAATAAATTCAATAAACCGTAAAACAATGTCCACAAGCTAAGACAACAACAACAGCAAAAACAACATTTACAGTTTAGTCATAAATAAGTTGTTATTATGCTGGCTTTTGTTGTTGTTGTTGTTTTTCTCATTGTCATCGTCAGCATCATCGTATTTTTTTTTTAATATTTTTTTGCTTTCACTGTTGTTGTTCCCCTTTTTAAATGTTTTTGTTGTGGTTTTATGATGCCAAAAGGTGGTGACGGTTTTGATTAAGTGTTAGAATAAGTAAAAACACATACACATACACATATGTACATATACGGCAACAACATATGCTTGTATGCTTATGGGTATAGTGTTGTTGGAAAACAGAGCAAGAGAAACAAAGTTCTACTCTTAGTAACGGTAGTTACTATGTGTGTACTTCTTTAGGTACAGTAGGGTAGTAGTGGTGGAGGCAGCATAAGGTAGCATGAGCACACTGTGTAAATGTGGTTTCACTGTGTAACAGCAAATATTGTATAATCAAACAAATTCTTCTTCTATTATTACATACACAAACACAGAAACACGCAAAAAAAAAAAAAAAAACAAACAAACATGGTCTCTTATGCAATGGGGAACACGACGTAAACACATTCATATACACACACACACACATACACGCATAAACCAAGAGAATTTTTTTCTCTGTAATATTTACATATTCTACAACACTTTGGTAAATTTAAATAAGAGCACACTTGATGTAATGCATGTTTCTTTTCGGTGTTTTTTCTTACGTTTTTATTTGTTGATTATTTTTTTTTTTTTAATGTAAATATTAATACTACTAGACGTTTATGGTTGCAGTAATCGATAAAAGTGTTATCGATATTTTCGATGTTTATTAAGCGAGAAAGCGAGGACATTGAACAAATTTTAAGGAGAAATATATAGAGGGTGCACGAAAATATTAAGGCATACTCCTGGTCTTTTAATCATTTAGTGTGATTGAAAATGGACAGGCATCACGAGTATTAATTGAAGTGATAACAATAGCCGCTTGGCTATCGTTCTATAATAACTACTTGGCTGTGTGCTTACACAGGTTTTGAACTGCACTATCGTTCTATAATCTGCTATGGAAATACCTGCGTATTTGGAAAAACTTGACCAGGAAACTGAAACAAGGGAAAAAAAAAGAATGAGAAGAATTTACTAAAGTTCTCTACTTCTTGAAGGTACGACAGGATATAAAAAATTTCAATTGCTATAAAAAGAGTACAGTAATCTGCATGTCATAATATATAAGATGTTGGCTTACACTAGCTTATATAATAATAAATGCCGGATGTGTGACGTCACGTGTCCTTAGTTAGTTATAAAGCAGAAATTGATTCTAGACTTTAACAAGTTAAAGTTGTTCAGTTCTATGACCTTCTTCGTGTACTTCTACTAACAAGTTTAGATGAGATAGAGAGACAATCGATGATTATATAGGAGCACTTCTGGATACGGGGACAATGATAGTAACAACATATATGGCTAATGTGCTTGTAAAGACTGTTAAAAATTATAAAATGAACCCACTAGTATAGAAATCAAGCAAATCTGGAACACCATGTAAAGGGTGATTTTTTAGCTATTACCTTTTTGGCAATACTGGTTTAAACAGCTCACGCACGTTTCGTGTTTTGTTTCACTGTCAAACATCTTCAGTTTGGTCTATAATTTAACCATGAATCGTCTTACAAGCGAACAACGCTTGCAAATCATTGAATTTGGCATCATTGGACCGTACTTCTTCAAAGATGCTGCGAATCGTAACGTAACTGTGAATGGTGAGCGCTACCGTAAGATGATATCCAATTTTTTTTTGCCCAAAATGCAAGAGCTTGACTTGCATGACATGTGGTTTCAACAAGACGTCGCCACATGCCACACAGCACGCATAACAATGGACTTATCGAGAGGCGAGTTCGGTGAACATTTTATTTCACGTTCGGGACCGGTCAATTGGCCGCCTAAATCGTGCGATTTAATGCCTTTAGACTATTTTTTGTGGGGCTATGTTAAAGCTCAAGTCTATACATACAAGACCGCTTCAATTGACGCACTGGAAGACAAAATTGAAGCATTTATTCGTGAGATACCGGCCGAAATGTTGGAAAGAGTATGCCAAAATTGGACTAAGCGGATAGACCATTTGAGGCGCAGTCGCGTTCTACATTTGCATGAAATAATCTTCAAATATTAAATTATATGGACCGTACTATCGATTCAAATAAAGATTTCATGCATTTTTCTGAATTTTATGTGTTTTTTTTTTTGAAAAATTTTCCTATAGCTCTTAAAAATTCACCCCTTACATCTGCAGAACAAAATTTGCGTTAAATTCAACATGAGTCCATATTAGGAACTTCAGTGCTATTAAAATGGGGCACTGATCTCTGGGCGCGGAGAGGGAGGCGAGAAATTTCTCATAATGACATCAGCAAAAGCCATTATGACAAGGAAAACGAAGAGGAGACCAAAAAACTTTTTTTCTATCATTGGAAACCTATTATGAAGCTTTGAAACCTAACATAAAGGATTCTTAGGCACTCAGAATTTTGAGGAATATGTCTAAAAAAATTTAAGAAAATCCTGTTCTTCAAAATTCTATCGGGATGGTTAAGGAATGAGGGAATAGTCGTATCGGTAAAACAACGGTAACCTATGGGGCCCAAGTAACCTTATGCCTTTTGTGGCGTCTGCGAATTTAACCTGACCTAACCTAGTACTTATGAAGACAAATATTTTCTCTTCTCCACAATTTTAATAGCAAAAGAATACGAATTTGATTCTTTATTTCAAGCTTTTAAAGTGGACACCAACAACTTTTTGTTAATCTCGTACACTTTAATCCCCCGTGATTTCATTTAAATCATCCTGAGTGTATTTGCCTGTGACTTTTCTCTTGTCTTCTTTGTGTTGTTGTTGCTATTGTTGTTTGCATATGTGTTTGTGTATGTGTGTATGTGTGTGTACTTTTATAATAAAAATTTGTTGCCAAAATAGAAAAATATGGTTTTTGTTCGTTGTTGTTTTTGGCTTTTTGATGCTTTTATTTCGGTTTTTTCCTTCGTTTTTTTGATTGCAAATAGGAACACAACTTTTTTTTCCACCTCTGTGCCCTCGCTTTTTCGCTCTCGCTCTCTCTCTCTCTCTCTCCGGCGTATATGTAGCATATCTTGTGTGTGGTATGTTCCCGTTTTTTTCTTTTTGTTTTGCTTGGTTGGTTGGTTGGTTGTAAGTCTTGAAATTCCCTTGATCCTGTGGTTGTAGAATAAGAAAAAAAAGAGAAAGAAAAAGAATTTGAAACAGTTTTTGCAACTACAAATGAACAGGAATATGTAATAGGAACATGGAACTCGCATAACAATAGCTAAAAAGCAAACAACAACAACAAGAACAGCAGCAGCAATAATAAGAAGTTATTTTTTCTGTTACCTCTTCGTCACTCCCTCTCTCTCTCTCTCTCTTTTTCTCTATGTCTCCTTTAGTTTGTTTTCGTTTTTTTTTTTTATTTTTTTGTTGCCAATAAACAAATGTGTAGTGTTGACATGGCCTTTGGGAATTTATTTGCTTTCTGTGTTGTTGTTGTTGTTTGGTTGTAGTTTCTTTGTGCATGTGTGCCACCGAAAGGAGATGGTCTTTGCATGTATCTGCCTGTCTGTGTGTGTGTGTGTATGTGCGAGAGTTCATTTCTACATAAAGTTTCTTTGTTGTGTTGTTTTGAAGTTTCCGTTGCTATTTTTTTTTTTTATTTTATTTTTTAAAAGATTTAACCTGGTGTTGTTGCATTTTTATTTGGTTGTTACAATAGTTTTATTGTTGTTGTTCTGGTTTTTGTTGTATATGATTTTTATATTTTTTATTTTAAAGGGTCGGGTCCATTTTTTTTTTCTTCTTTTTATTTTGAAAATTTCATTCAATTTCTTTTTTTCCCAAAGTTTTGTTAAAAAAAAGAAAGTCGGGTGATTGTTTTCCCCAACCGTCAGACATACATATTTTGGTTGTACCATAAAAACACCAACAACCCGAGTTATTGTCACACTACAATACAATGTGAATTTTTAAATCGATTTTGTGTAACCAGTTTCCAGTATTTCAACGCCATCAGTGAAACTTATGGATTACCGTCTCAAGTCCCTAAATGGGTCAAGAAGGTACTTGTCGGCTCGGTGTTTACCTGCAGTTGGTACACCATTCGCTGTATTGGCAATCCTTGTCTGAATTGGTTTCTGTTGGTACCGAAACGTAGATCCGTAGGAACGATCTAATTGGTGCGGTGGAGTACATAATAGTTGTCAGCCTGGTCTTTAATCTCAAGTTGTTCTTGACAGTATTCTTTGCTTTAATATACTTGACTAATATGTCAGGGGCAGTGCAACATCTTGTGCTGTCTACTTGAATCAGGAATCAGTCTGCTGGAAGTAGTCACTCTGGTTTTTTAAATGCCTTTTCTCCTTTGGTTAGAAGATAACTTTTAAAATAAACGCATCACTATAAAGTTCCCGTAGTCGCCGTAGTCTAGTAGGTAGTGTGTTGGCTTATTAGACGTAAAGCCCGGGTTCGTATCCCAGGTGAGGCATCAAAACGAAATATGAAAAAAAAAATATTTCTTCGGCGATTTCCTCTCAGCAGATTTCTGGCAAAAACTCTGAGAGTAATAAAACCTGCCATGAAAAAGTTTCTCTAAAATCTGTCGTTCGGAGTCGACGTTAAACTGTAGGTCCCGCCACTCACGTATAAAATTAACGCACACAACGTTAGTGGTGTGAGAAGCTAAGCCGTAATCCTGACTGAAGGGTTGTAATGACCAATTATGTATGTATGTATAAAGTTCCCATGACGAATATAGAGGCCATGTTTATATCCGGCTTGAGAATTTTAATTTTGAATAGAGTCCCCTGTAATAGTGAACAACTTGAACTCCTGAAGATAAATTCGAATTTGAAAATCCAAGACGCAATCCCAAAATATTAGCAGCGCACATTTGGCGTTAACAGAACAAAATTTGCCCTTAACAGAGCACTGTTAGCCCTTTAACAGTATCCACCTGAACCAGCCTACTTGTTTCGGAGTTATTTTTAGGTCCATGAGTACCATACTATATACAAACGAAGGTTCCAAAGCCTCTTAATATAGTCAGCAGCATAGTCCCATACAAAGTGATATGGTATTGTGAAAATTGGCTTTGAAAATATTAATTTTTTACTTGAAAATTCTTTAGAAAATCAGTGGCCATTTTGGGAACATATAAGAAATAGTACACCTATCCGACTATAAGCAAATGGTAGTCCAGAGGGTATTCTTTCGAAACGTGATAGTGGAATTGCTGGAATAATTTTGGGAGTTGAGAAAATTTCCATCCTCCATCTCCACCAACCATTCCATACATTTCAACACTTTTATTTACAAATAATAATGATCAGAATGAGAATTAAATTCTATGTAAATAGTCTGAAATAATTGCAAAGTAGAAGACTAATCTACTATTTATTGCCACTGTTAAACAGTTAACAGTGCTCTGTTAATAGCAAAGTTTGCCCTGTTAGAGGCAAGAAGTGGCATTGCTAAAAGTGTTGGTTTGTGTCTTTGGTTTTTAAATCCAAATTTATCTTCACACACATTTAAAATGATAGTGGAATTGCTGGAATAATTTTGGGAGTTGAGAAAATTTCCGTCCTCCACCGCCACCTCTTTTCTCAATTTGGCACAGAGAGTGGGGAATATATCTGTTAAGTGTAAAATAAATTTTACAGAACCGTTATATTGAAGTCTACGTAGTAGGTAGTGTGTTGGCTTATTAGACATAAGGCCTTGATTCAAACCCCAGGTCAGACATCAGAACGAAAATATGAAAAAATATTTCTTCGACGACTTCCTCTCAGCAGATTTCCGGCAAAAACTCTGGAAATAAAATAAAATTGCCATGAAAAGTTTCTCGAAAAATCCTCGTTTCTCATGTATAAAATAAACACACACAATAAAAAAGGCGTGAGAGATTAGGTCGTAATCCTGACAAAAGGGTTGTAGAGACCAATTATTCACGTATGGGTATATTGGAGTAGCCGCAGTCTTGTAGGTAGTGTGCTGGCTTAATAAATCTGATGCCGTGGTTCACATCCCAGGTCAAATATCTCGAATAGAACGAAGTCTGAAAAAATATTTCTTTCGGGGACTTCCTCGGGGTCAGTCTTTTGGCAAAAACTCTGAAAATAAAATCAAATTGCCATGAAAAGTTTCTATCGAATTTAAAACTGTAGGCTCCTTCACTTATGAATAAATTTAACACACACATCATGGCTGGTGTGCGTAACTAGGTTGTTATCCTGACTAAAGGGTTGTAATGACCAATGAAGTAAGTAAGAAATACTAGAAGGCTCTGAGTGGGCAATGAATTTCTATCTGAATTGATAGTTACGTTGGCCTAGACAGCCCTGGACATTCTTCCACCGTGTATAGAGCTTATGGAAATAAATGTTTGGGTTGCAGTATTCTGCATCAACTCGATTATCTTCTTTCGCTTTCATAACTCACGTATTACTTGCCTTTAGCATTTTGAGGCAAATTTTTTTGATGAAATTTTATTTTAAAAATTTATTTCATTTTTTAATCAAAAAATCCTTAAGGAATTTACGAGAGTTTAAATTTTGAAGAAAGGAAAAAGAGGCAATGTAACTGAATTTGAAGTTTTTCCATTATTTTCTTTATTTTATTTGGTTTTTTTTTTTTAAGATGATGATGTTGTCAATGTCCGTCTGTCCACATTACTATATACAAAGTTAGTCAGTGTCAGTCTATTATTTATGCAGTGTTTATAATGTAAATTGGTAATTTCATTTTCATTTTCAGTTTCATTTTGATTTTCATAAATAATTTCCCCAAGAAAAGAGGAAAACAGAAGAAGAATTTTTTAAAATTTGTCAAAAAAGTCAAAGAGAACAACCACAGGCAGGAAGGCAGGCTGACAGACGGACAGACAAACAAACAACAAAAGCTATGCTGATTAGAAATGAAAAAGTCGTTAATTTCTCTAAGGAAAACTTTTTCGTTTCGGTAAAATGGAATAAAAATGGAATTTTTTCTCTTTATTTTTCTGTTTTTAATGCCATTTATTTGTGTAATTCGGTTTGTTTGTTTGTTTGTTAAACTTTAACTTAGCACTCGGCCTACCTACTACCCACACTCCTCTGGTATCTATCATGCACTTACTTAGGCAGCAGCATGTCTTTTTGTGCTCTGATACAGAGTGAGAGATGAAACCCGTTTAAGAGATGAGAGACAAGAAATTAAATTTTCCAAAATCACAAAAGTTTTATGGTCTCGTTGTTTTGTTTGTTTTTTTGGTTGTTGTTGCTTTTATATGACCTGCTGGACGTATGATTAACATTTGATTTGAAATTTAATGTCATAGAGAGAGCGAACTCTCTCTCTCTCTCTTTTAGTCTCTTTGTTTTGTATTCTTTTAATATTTGTTTTTAAGTACTGTTATATTATATTGTTGTTGCTATTGTTGTTGTTATTATTGCATTATTAACTTTGTTTAAAGTTGTTTGTTTGCCTGCCTGCCTGTGTCTGGCCTTTTAAACTGAATTTTTTATCGAAAAAAAAAAGAAAAGAAAAACTTTTTTCATTTCGTTTTTCCCAAAAATTTTTTTTAATTTCATCAACGTCAACATCTTCATTCTTTGCCATTCTGTTTTTTTTTTTTTTTGTTGTAGTTTTTGTTGTATTTCATATAAAATCGTTACGGTTTCGGTTTCATTTGCCCATAAGAAATGAATTTTTTTTTTTATAAAATATAAAATTTTCTTTTGTTTTTTGTTTTTTGTTTTGAACTGTTTGGTTTGCTTCGTTTCGTTGCTGTTCGACTCTTAAGGAAAACCACTGGTTTTCATATATTCTTTGTAGCGGCCTTTTTATTTTTTTATTCGTTTATTTTTTTTTTTTTTTTTTGTTCCTGAGTAGTTCGGCTGTTTCCTTTCTTTTTTGTTTTTTATTGTCTCTCTCTTTGTCTTGGGCCAACAAATTTGTTTTGTGGCATGTTGTTGCTTAAGTTGTGCAACTTTTTTCATTTCTTTATTTTTCTTAATTTTTTTGATCAGTTTTTTATGGCTGCCAAGTAAAGTGAAAGTATGTTTTTTGTTTTTGTTGTTGTACAGTTTTTGAATTAAAAAAAAGGAAAAACTAAAATGAAAAAGAAAACAGTGGCCTCTCAAGTAGTCTCTTGAAATTATGCCACTTAAGAAAACTTTTGACAACATTGTTAACGTGGCCATTTATTTCTCAATTTTAATAAACCATGTAACATGAAATAATTAAGACACACGAATTGCTCAACATGCTACCAATTATAGCCCGTAGTCTAGTAGGCAGTGTGTTGGCTTATTAGATGAGAGCCCATGGTTCAAACTCCAGTCCCAGTGTGTTCGGCAGTGTTCTGGCAAAAAACCTGAGAGTAAATAAAAATTGCCATGAAAAATTTTCGCAAAAATCTGTCGTTCGGAGTTGACTTTAAACTGTAGGTCCCGCCACTCCTGGATAAAATTAACACACACCACATGGGTGGTGTGATAAGCTAGATTGTAATCCTGACTAAAGGGTAGTAATGACAAATTATGGTATGTGTGAAGATAAATTCGAATTTAAAAACCAAAAGCGCAAACCCGCACTTTTAGCAACGCCACTTCTTGTCTCTAACAGGGTAAACTTTGCTATTAACAAAGCACTGTTAACTGTTCAACAAAGGCAATAATATCAGGTCCGCCATCTAACGATTTTTTTTAAACTAGTGCTTATTTCGTGAATGGTAACACTTACCTCATGTCTGATTTGACAGATAATTAGTTTTATCCTTCCGCTGAACGAATATTGACCATCCAATGCGTTTTCGCTTCGCTAAGTGGGCCTGCGATCGACTTACAGAAGATGCCGATTTTAGCAAAAAAAATCATCTTTTCAGATGAAGCTCATTTTGATCTTGGCGGGTATGTAAGCAAGCAAAATTGTCGCATTTGGGCCATAGAAAACCCGCACGCATATATTGAAAAGCCGACGCACCCAAAACTAGTCACTGTTTGGTGCGGATTTTGCTCCAGAGTTATAATTGGGCCATTTTTCTTCGAAAATGAGCAAGGAGTGGCCGTTACAGTCAATGGCGATCATTATCGGGCCATGTTGAACGAATTTTTGTTCACAAAAATTGAAGAGGAGGATATTGGCAACATTTGGTTTCAACAGGATGGCGCTACGTGCCACACAGCCGAAGCTACACTCGATGTTTTGCGCCCTGTTTTTGAAGATCGCATTTTCAGCCGCAGAGCTGGTGTCATTTGGCCACCTCGGAGCTGCGAGTTGACACCGTTGGACTATTATTTGTGGGGTGCCGTCAAAGATAAGTGTTACGCCGAGACAAGCCAGAGACAATTGACGCTTTAAAGGACAATATTCGTGAAGCCATTGGTGAAATACAGCTGCACACAATCGATAATGTGCTTAAAAATTGGAACGATCATGTAGGCTACTGTATGGCCAGTAGAGGCGGCCATTTGAATGAAGTTATTTTCCATTATTAACCGGAAGGATTGTACTTTCAAATAAAAAAAGAAATTCAGTAAAAATATTCAGTGGTTTTAAAATAAGCATTTTCAAAAAAAGAAAAAGTTATTTGACGAACCTATTAGTCTTCTACTTTTCAGTTATTGCAGACTATTGACATAAAATTCTCATTATGATCACTATTATTTGTGAACAAAAGTGTTGAAATGTAAAGGATGGTTTGTGGGGATGGAGGCTGGAAATATTCTCAACTCTGAAAATTATTCCAGCTATCCCACTACCACGGTTCAAAAGAGGACCCTCTGGGCTACCATTTGCATATAGTCGGGTAGGTGTACTAATTCTTATATGTGTGCACAAATGGCCACTGATCTTCTAGAGAATTTTCAATCAAAAAATTGATATTTTCAAAGCCAATTTTCTCAATACCACATCACTTTATATGTGACTATCTTGCGGCTTATATTAAGAGGCCTTGGCATCTTCCTTTGCATATAGTATGGTACTCATAGACCTAGTATATTTCCCAAAATTAGCTCCTAAACAAGTGGACTTGTTCAGAGAGATACTGTTAAACAGCTAACAGTGCTCTGTTAAGGGCAAATTTTGTTCTGTTAAGAGGAAATTTTGCTTTGTTAACACCAAATGTGGCGCTACAAAAATTTATGGTTTGCGTCTTGGATTTTCAAATTCGAATTTATCTTCACACACATCCAATTATTTATGCTAGTCTAGTAGGTGGTGTTTTGGCTTATAAGACGAGGGCATGTAGCTCAAATCGAAGCTCGGACATCTTGAATAAAAATTAAATACAAAAAAATTTCATTTGGAGGCTTTCTCTACACAGTGCTCTAGCAAAAACCCTGACTTGAAGTTTTACAACCATTTGCTGTTCATGTTCGACAACTGACGATCCCGCCACTGATAATATGGGTGGTGTGACAAGCTAGGTTATAATCCTAACTAAAGGGTTGTAATGATCAATTAAGTACGGAACTGGAGCTGTTTGACCAGTTTGTAGTTGTCAAAAGTCAATAAATCATCATCCATTTCAGTTTTTAGTGCCTTCTTGAACCATGCCTACAAATTTTAATGGAATCTACAGTTTAAGGCGCAGTATGTTCCATATTATCGCTTAATTTTTAAGGCAGAGAAGACACTATTGCTTGCACTTTAGGAACGATAATTAACAGTTCGTTCATGAGCGAATTGAACAGAGTTTTTCTTCAATGAATTATGCTTACACCAAGCCTCCGTGAGATAATAAAATAATTGAATTATTCCACCATGTTCAGCCATCTCAGCAGCATTCCAAACACTTAAGAAAAAAAAATTCAACATGAAAAAGTGTCTACTTTTTCTTATGTCACTCTGTATTTTCTTGGCCATATTGAGTGTGTATTTGATATTGTATTCGGGTGTATTTTTTATTATGCCCCAAGGTGTTGAACTAAAAAAGCAGAAAAACACGCCAACAAACAGTCACTTAAAGTGGCGGTATGAACGAATTTAAAACGAAAAAAAATTAACAAAAAAAAAAAAAAAAGTGGAAGAAACAACCTTTAAACTATGAAAACAACAACAAAAAGAAACCATAAGGAAATCATTATCAAAAAATTAAATGTTTAGAATGCTTTTTTCATTCATTCTTTAACATCCAAAAGCCAACCAAGAGTTCATGTATCGGGAGATCTGTTCTTTAATTTTTTGTTTTTTTGAAGAAACTTTCGTTGTTGTAATCGTTTTGTTAAGTGGCCTTGTAAAACACCGTTAACAATACAAGAGGGGGGAATTCCTTATAAATTTTTTTTTTAATTTTGTTTTCAAAACTTGACCCTGATTTATGACATCGTCTAGCTAGCAAAAGGAAAACTAATTTTGATTTTCTGTTTTCGTTTTCATTCTTTTCTTTTTTTTTTTTTATTTTCTAGCCCTCCAGTTGCCTATCGGATAAGGAAGAAGATGAAATTTATGGTTTCGGTTATGGTGTATTTGCGCCACGCGTTGCACGTGGTGCCTTAACGCAACAGCAACATTTCATACAACAGCAGACACTGCATCAGGCTCAACTGGCCGCCCAACAGCAACAGCAATTGTCTTTAATGCAAGGCGCTGTTTCGCATCATCAGCTACAGCAGCAACAGCAACAGCAGCAACAGTCCAATCATCAGCCACAACAACAACAACAACAAGGTTTACAATCAATCCCGCCCAATGCTGCCCATCATTTGAATTTTGTACAACAAAAGTAAGTTTTTTCTTGTAGCGCAGAGCTACTTTAGTTTCTGTTTTTTTTTTTTTTTTGTTTTTGGTTACGTTTTGAATTTTTCCTTGAATTTCTGTTTTTTTAATCATATAAAAAAAATATTTTTTCTTGTGTTTTATTTGTAGTTGTTTGAGTCCACGTTCCGCCTATTTTTATGAATTTCCTCCCACAACGGGTAAGTGTAGCAAACGTAAAAAAAAAATTTATTTTTTATTTAAAAACGATTTCTTTTTTCTTTAAAAAAAAAAACAGAAAACCGTGATTATTTTTATTGAATTGAAATACTTTTAGAGCACCCCTCTGGTAAATGTTGTAGGTAATGATAGAACAACCCTGCTCTCCCTTAGTGGACTCTTTAGTAAAGTAGTCAATTTGCTTCACTAAATTTGATCCTGCACACCGAAGAACAAAATCAGAAAACGCAAAATTTAAACATTACGCAGTGCGACGGTCAAAATACAACCAGCTAATGACATAGTATAGGTTGAGAGTTATGTTGAGTAGAACTCAAAAATATTTTTTTAATATTTCTTGACCCCTCCAAACGCGTTTCATTTGACAAAAACAATTTTTTTTGGACGTTACACACAAATTTTTTCATTACATTAACATTGCTGAACCGATGTCCAAAATTTAATCTTTCTTAGAAAAGGGAGGGATGGGTCTTTAAAACGATATGCATATATATATTATTTGACTTAATATGCTATAAGGTTTGATGAGGTAAACTTGGAAATTGAGAATTTTTTCTTATTTTTTCAACTTTCGCCATGTTTAATTGCAAAATTTAATTTAAAAGCATGAAATAAGTGATGACATTCTGAAAGTGCATTATCTTGTGAAGAGACTGATACTTCGTTTGATAAAATCGAACAAGAACCGCACGTTTCTTGTATATGTCATGTTATCAAATGAACTTTCAGTTCAAAAATTTTCAAATTTTTTGATGGATCTTGATTGTTAACCGCAAAATCTTTCACGTTTGGGCGACTACCAGAAGTCGGTTAATATTTGCGGTTTTTGCAAATATTATTATTTCTCTTGGCGCAAACATTGGCCAACTTCTGGTGTCGCTCAAACGTAAAATTGACACATTTTCCAATTTTTTGAACTAAAAAAAAAAATATGTATGTATGTATATTAGAGCGACTCACCAAAAAAAGTGCTCGATATACCCTCCTAAAAATGAACCTTGGACTTTTTTAAGATGACATTTAAAATATTTCGGCTCCAGCTTTGACCTCTCGTGAGCTGGACCATTTTGAAAAAGGGTCTATTTTTGCATGTTTTGGTAATTTGAGAATCTGTTTCCTTACCAACATATACAATATGGGTATCATAAGAAAGATTTTTTTAAGGCGCGTCCAACAGTATATACAATTTGTCCAAGGACAATCAACCATGTCCTTTTTTTAAGGATATTCTGTAAAAAAGAACGGTTTTTGAATTTTTTGTTCGGGGTTGTTTGTAATAAAAATGCCAAATTAACATATTTTTATCTTTAGTCGATTTAATTAAACACGGGTCTCAAATTTTTTTGAACTTCGTGATAGTTCGCGTTTTATAGTAATTTTTCTTAATTTTTGTGTGATATTTCTATTCTTCTTCTTATAATACATTTTCAATTTGTCTTCTAAGCACTTAAGGTATTCAATAAAACACCTGTTGTTGCTCTGACATCTCTTCACAGAGTACATGCTGGCGTATGATTATTAAAGAATTTCCATTAAAAATATTACTCATACGTCATGTATTTTGCTCACATAGTATAACAAGACAAGTGCGAACAAAATCAATTCCATGGAACATGTTATATGCGCACAGTTCACGTAGGAAAATTAAAAATTGTGTAGAAAAGTAAAGTTAATCTTTAGGTACCTTTCCGGGATATAAAGGAGGGTTATTCAGATTTCGATTTCAATGGGAAAGTTACCATAAATGAAACACACATAAGGCAATGATTTTGGTTATAATATTTGGACATTGCCTTGGCCATTGCTGCCACAATGCAATGTTATTTAAGTCGCCTTAGTTTAGTAGGTAGTGTGCTGGGTTATTAGACGTGAGGCCACGGTTCAAACCCCAGGTCGGACATCAAAACGAAAATACGAAAATATCTCTTCGCCGATTCTTGTTGACATAACCATCGGTAAGCTTCGCAGCTGATAAAACTTTTATAAAAAAATTAAAGGTCTGTTGCTTTAGAACTCAATTAGCAGAACTACGGCGTTGTAAATGGTCAGCCTGCTTTCAATATTGCGTGACTTAGACTGCCTTCCAAAATGTTAGTTGCTTTGTGTTTGAACAAAGTATCGTGTTCCATAATGCCGCTGTACAAAGTATATACAATGTATTCTATTTCGAAACGTCGTCAATGTGTATTTTTAAAGCAGTCAAAAAGCAATCAGGTATCGGATTTATAGTTGATGCATTGCTTGGTTACTTTGCATATCTACATAGTTTATATACAGTAGTAGAACTGCATACAAACTTTGTATTGATACATTTTGGAAGGCAGCCTTCGTCTTCATACAAGAGAAGATACATATCCAAATGCAAAATACCTCAAAATAAACCGTAAGAAAGTCGGAATTGCTGAGAATATCGTGGAATCGATAAATTAAAATTAAGCGGCACATTTTCTATAACAGAAGCGATTTTTTGCAGTCCAAATATTGCAATGAAGATGCAATGGACGGGGTGTGGTTTCGCCATAATAACCCCACAATGCTCGAATAGTAGCGGCCATTTTTGAATTTCGACTTTTGTAGTGGAAATTTTAAATATTTTTACGCATTATTCGGTTGAAAAGGACCGAAAGGACAAAAATATTCATCAGATGAAAGAGATTTAACAGGTAACGTCCTTGCCAAACCGGTAGTTTTAAAATTCCTGTATTCAGTACACTCGTCGTAGTCTTGTAGTTAGTGTGTTAGTTTATTAGACGTGAGGCCTCGGTTCAAAACCCAGGACAGACATCAAAACGAAAATATGAAAAATATTTCTTCGGTGACATCCTTTCAGCAGATTACTAGCAAAAACTCTGAGAATAAAAAAAAAAGATTGTTTCTCAAAAATCTGTCGTTCGGACTTTAAACTGTAATTCCCGCCATTCACTATATGAAATTAAACCACACAACATCAGTGGTATAAGAAGCCAAGTCATAATCCTGACTAATGGGTTGTAATGACCAATTATGTGATGTATGAATGTATTCAGTACAATTGCATTAATTTTATTTACACAAGAGAATCAAATCCGTCGTTGTTTATACTGATGTATTGAACTCAAATTATAAAGTAACTGCTGAATATCTTAACTCCTTTATGAAATTCTAATTGAATTCTAACGTATTGCGTCTTAAAAAGGTCGACATTAAGGCATTTGGAGCCAATAAATTGTCACAAAATATTACACCCCTACACTGACTTTTTAGCGAAAAATTCCTTTAAGGTTCTCCGAAAAGATTGAGTACCCGCCATTCACTGATGATTTCATTCAAAGCCAACATTGTGATCCCGGCATTTATTATGCCTTAGCAAACGTTATCACATAGGAATATATGGCGTATACTTAACTTGTAATACGAGATTCGTAACACTCATACGCCATGCAGTGCTAGAATTAAAGGCCGTTAATATGTGTCAGAGAAACCAGTTTCACTGATTAAAGCCTTTTAAACGAAATAAAAACAAAAATTTATTTAAAATGACCTGTTTTTGGTTTTGATTTTTCATTTTTTGTTTTTCTCTCTCTCTTTTTTTAACGGCAATAAATCAATATAAATTAGTCCTCAAAGATTACAATTTTCATTGACGGCTTTAAAAGTGTCATAAAGAAATACGAAATTTATTAAATAGGCCCCCCCTTTCAATATAAATTGTATTTCAACAAGTATTGATGAGTCCTTAGAGATGATTTTACACAACCGCATCGCCGCACCCAATCATTTACGAGAGCACAGTATTCAGAAAGTTAATGTCAATGCTTGTGTTCATTTAAACTGCTTAACAATAGCAGCTGAAAAAGAATTGCTTAAGAGCCTACATACAGGCAGAAGGTAAGGGGTAAGAGTTTTAAAAATTCAATAAAAATGAAAGCAAAAAAAACAACGCCACACATATTTACATGCGAGTTTAATTTTTTAATTGAGCGATTTAACCGGTTGGTTTTAGGTGTAATTTATAACTGACTCTTTATTCAATTCTTATTCTTAAATCTAGCTTAAAAAATAATGTATTGGCTAAACCAATACATGCTTACTTTCTATGATGATGCCGTTTGTGTATTTTCAGACAAAGGCATCATCAAATTACAATTCTTATGTTTATCTTAAAAATAATGCATTGGCTATTCCAATGCATGTATACTTATTTTCTAAAAAGATGCCGATTGTGCGTTTTTAAACAAAAGGCATCTTTGGTGGGCATATTGCGACAAATCATACGAACGGTCCAATCCAATAGTAAACAAACGCTTTGTTTACGTTAACCAACTGGTGGTCTTTGAAATAAAATGAAACAGTAGGGTAGCGCTTAAAAGCTTCCCATTATGTTTCGTCAATTCATACCGGAATTGACATAGGTAAATCGACTATTGGACCGTCCGGAGGACCCGCATATATAACTCCCCCTTCGTTAAGATTCGAGTCCCTTCGAATCCTAATATATTTCCTAATCTTAATTAATACATAGCACAATATAAATACAAAAATTAATGTGTAAAGTATATAAAAGCTATGGCCACTCTGTTGCCTTTTCAAAGTCTCTTCAATTTCATTTAAACTTGTAAAATTTAATTCGGGCAACAACTCTGTCATATTAACAGGCAAAACATTAAAATTAGGAACAATTACTTTTAATTGGCTTTCAAATCTTTTGATCTTGAACTCATCAATCTCTATTTCACAATTCTTAAAGTTAACAAAATAATTTCCCTTCAAAGGGTACGAAAAATTAGTACATGAATCATACAAAATGCTTTTTACGTTAATCAACAACAAATTTCCAATATCAATTTCCTCAACACGCTTTTTCTTATTTTCGACCCTACTACAATTGTTATATTTATTTTTTAAAATACTAGATATACATAAATTTACAATCTTCATCTTAGACAAAATATTTTCTTTTTCCACAATATATGTTACATTTCTTATAGTTACAGTTCTTGTTATTTCAACATTCAACTGCATAAAATTCCGATCCGGTACAGGCACCACAACTTCCGTCTTGTATTCCCTGTCAACAAAATTCGGTATCAACAAAACAAAAACTATCCAACTGTCATCTATCGAGCCCATACTACCCCTCATATATCTCAACTTCAAACTATCGACATCAAAGTGATCTACCTCTTCGTTTGTCAAAAAAAATCTGCTTATCATTCCATGCCTTGACATAATCATATTGTCCTGCACCTGCTCTATCTTATTCCTTACTTCGCCAATCAACAACATGAAATTATTATACCTTGTCATTCTCAAACCCTCATCGATCACACCCGTGTATGTCTCATTAAACCATTTCCTATTCTGCTCCACGACCAATCGAATATTCTGCAAGTAACTTTGCATTTCATTATTTATTCTCACCTGTTTATTCAAATTATCAATAATTCTTCTCTGATTCAAATCTATATCTTTGAAATGGTCCTCTATTCTCAATCTGTCCTCGTCGTCCAAATTACCAAACAACCAATTTATCAATCTACCTCCTGCATTTATCAATGCTCTTTTGCTTCTTGAACCTGTGTGAATCCTAAGCGTCTGTAACGAGTGCTCTAGCTCGCTGACCTTTTTATTAAGGCTTATAAGAAGCCAACCATCATCTACCTTAAAATTATAAGAAATACCCAACTTCAACTTCTGAATCGTATCCCTAATGTCGTCAACATCGATCATGTGGATCAACTCCGAGAAACCCTCAATTATGACAGGAGGCTCGCCCTGCAACACCGCGTAACCCGCCCGGGTCTCGATACTTCCAATCTGGACCGCAGACTCAGTGCATGGGGCCAACCAAAACAGCAGAAGTACTAGGATGGTCAACATTGTTGTTCCCTGAAAAGGTTTTCAATGGTCTTTTAATATTTGCCAAATCTACTTTATTAGGATTATTAGCATTATATTTTAAAAATCTCCTAGCAGCCTTTTGTCTTTGGGCTCCGGGGTTCTTCACATATAACTCCCGGTTACTGTAGTTGGGAACTTTCCCCCTTCCTGAATTAATTCTATCAATAGCCCTTTTCTTTTTACCACTCATATATCGAGCAATTTTCTGATGATCCACATCAGAACGGTTCAAAAAATCTATTGGCTTCATGTTAGTCGTGGAGTGAATTGTGCCGTTGTAGAAGCCTATTGCCCCAATAACCAACTCCTCCACATCTATATTTTCGTTACTTCGTTTCAGAATTCGAATATGCTCCAAAAGAGATGAATGCATTCTCTCTATGTCAGAATTACCTGTATGAGAATGTGCTGTTGTGAAATGCGTCTGAATATTCTTTTCCGCACAAAACAGTCTTATCAAAGCATTATTGAACTCATTGTCCATTATTAACAGTTCTGGCTTGCCAAGTAAGGCAATCCTTTCCTGAATTTTCACCCTGACCGTACACATGTTCTTATCTGCAATTTTATGCACAGAACCCAATTTGGTGAACCTGTCTATTGTGGTCAGAAAATAGGCCTTATGAACCTGAAAAATATCCATATGGACAATCATGTTCGGTCTCTCAGGCGTTACAGTATGGTTGAAACGCTTACGATATGGATTTCTATCGTATTTGTTTTCATTGCACATTCTGCAAGAATTTATAAATTTATTTATATATTTTATCAAATTCGGATAAAAATGGGAGTCCTTTATCTCCCCAAAATTCTCTAAAATGCCTCTATGGTTTCCGTCATTATGGGTCCTTTCAATCACCCCATACACTTCCTCCTCGCTGTGCATGTCAACAGCCAACTTCGTACACCTAACAAAACTCAAACTTCTATCACTACCAAACAACGATTCCAACCTTCTCTGGACCACACAATATAAACCATCTGGAAGCTCGGAATATATGCCGATTCTCCCCTTCTTTAAAGTTCTTCTAAATAGATCATCCAAATAATGATCATTACGTAAATCTTTTTCACCCACGTAAATTATGTTGTATTTTCTATACAAAACTTCGTGTTCCCGCTGTTTATTTTTCAAAATTCTTATTTGTGTTCTATATTTGTTTACAATAGAATCACTTATAAAGAAATTGGTACTACCATCATCCTCTTGCTGGCTATGTACCGTTGCCACCTCCTCGGATACCTCAAAAAGTGATTTAATATCACAATCTTCGGCCTCCTCATCATTGGATTCCAATCGACTTAGGAAATCTGCAACCTTATTATCCCTACCCTTAACATAGTCAATATCAAACTCATATTCTGCGAGCATGATTTTCCATCTACTCAATCTGGAATTTGGCTCCTTTAGGGAGGCCAACCATCTGAGAGGCTGGTGGTCAGTGTTGACCAAAAACTTAGTGCCAAAAAGGTAAGGACGAAAATATTTGGCCGCCCACACTATAGCCAAGAGTTCTTTCTCTATTGTACTATAGTTTTTTTCATGGTTATTTAACGTTCTACTAGCATAACAAATGGGTTTATCACCCTGGCTAAGAACAGCACCCAATGCAACATTACTAGCATCCGTAGTAAGGACGAATTTTTTGTTAAAATCCGGATAGGACAGCAATGGTGGGCTTGTTATGATTCTTTTTAATTTTTCGAATGCTTCAATGTAAGAAGGATCATCAGTATTCATCCTGACATCCTTTTTTAAATATTTTATAATTGGTCCGGCTATAGAAGAATAATTCTTTATGAACTTTCTATAGTACCCAGTGAGACCCAAAAATGATTTTATTTGCTTCACGGTACCCGGGATAGGTACTTTATTAATTGCCTCAATCTTGGATGGGCAAGGTTTTAGACCGTTTGGTGTGACTATATGACCCAGGAACTGGGTCTGTCTAGCCAAAAAGCTACATTTGTTCATCTGAACTTTTAAATTATGTTCGTTTAGAACAGAAAATATCTTTGTCAGGCTACTCAAATGTTCATCCAATGAGGATGAGAAAACTAGTATATCATCCATGTAGATGACGCAAATTTTGTTGATGTAATCACTTAAAACGTAATTCATCATACGTTGAAAGGTGGCGGGTGCATTCTTTAAACCGAATGGCATTCTGACAAACTCATAATGTCCCATTGGTGTTGAGAAGGCTGTCTTCTGAATGTCCCTATCCTCCATCCTAATCTGGTGGAAACCTTTCGCAAGATCGATAGTGGAAAAGTATTGTGCCCTACCCAATTTATCAAACAGGGAGTCCATATTGGGTATAGGGAATTTATCCCCCACAGTTATATTATTTAAATTCCGGTAATCGATGACTATACGCCATTTTCGTTTACCGTCATTGTCCAATTTCTTTGGTACTATCCATAAGGGTGAGTTGTAGGGCGATTTACTCGGCCTAATTATTCCCTGGATTAGCATATCTTTTATCTGGACTTCGATTTCCCTTTCGTGCGCTTTAGGGTATCTATATATCTTGGAATACACCGGTTTATCCGATGTTGTGACAATACTATGCTTAACAGCATTAGTGGTTGTCAAAGTCTGGCCCTCTTGATAGAATGTGGTCCTATTCTTGTTTAAGAACACATCCAATTTGCGCCCTTCTTCACTATTTAAATGGTCTGGCAACTCAATATTACCGAAATCTATGTTTTGCAACTCTAAGGCCGCTATTTCTTCAAAGGCTATATCGAGTGGTCTCGAATAGAACAATATTTCGACACCATTAACCCAGAGTCTCATATTGTAAAAGTCTATTATGACACCCATAGGCATCAAAACATTATTTCCGATTATACAATCGAAAGCTTTATTCTGTAAGTCGATAAGCTTAACAGACATTGTTTCATCCCCCGCATTAAATTCCAAAGGGACATTAACTGCAACCTCCTCATCCACCATTTTAGTACCGGTCAATGTATTCAACTTCAGTCTGCTCTTAAGTCTTCTCTTTGAAGACAACCCCTCAAAAACCGCATAGTCACCCAACGTAGTTGCAGCCCCGCTGTCAACTAAACATCTAACTTTAACGTTATTAATTGTGAGTAAGACTATTGGTAATTGGGATCCGGAGGCTGTACATGAAAATTTTCGTTCATGTTTATATTTCCCACCTCCATTGGTACGGGTCTATTATTATTAATACCACTGTTTCTATTCTGATATGAACCAACATGTCCATTCTGACCTGAACCCCTCTGATCATAACCCACATTCCTATACCGTCCCGAACCTCTTCGGTCATAACCAACATTTCTGTATTGGCCCGAATCTCTTCGGTCGTAATTATTTCCACCAGGCTGGGTCACATTTTGAGGATTCGGTTTATATGATCTATTACCAAAATTGTGTCTATAATTTCCCGTCTTTTGTCCCTTATCAAAGTTCTTGTTTTGGGAGCTACTCGGATACGAACTTTTTCGCAGGTGTACGTCCTTCATTAAATTATTTTCAATGAAATAGGTTTGCGCACCAGAAATGGTAGTAATATTATTCTGGATTAGCAATGCCTTTATATTCAAGGAAAGAGAATTCAAATAGATCTCGAAGATCAACGACTGATTTATATTTGGAGAAAACATAGCGTTATTCTCCGGATTAAGGCTATACTTAGTATTCATGAGATTTAGAATCTCACTTAACTTATGGTGGAGTTCCTCCACGCTCAAAGCCACTACGTTCATGGCTTGATTTCTCAACCCCAAAAATGATTCCCTTACTCCAAATTCTTCTCGAAGTTTGGCAATAATCTGTTCCCAAGTTGGGTCTATCAGGGTCTCAATTGCCTTCAAGGCTTCACCCTGAAGACGGTTCGCCAAAACCGACCTAATAGTTGCCTTGTGTTCTTCTCCTACCAAGGACAACACTGTATTTACGTCACGCAAATAACTTGTCAAAGCATACTCTGTTGTTCCACTAAATGGCGGTAAGCTACGAGCCTCGCGCAATCCCTCAATTAATGTCAACGACATTATTATTATTATTATTAAACAAACAAACAAAAACCAAACCAAATCAAACAAATACAAAATTGATTTTTCAATCAACCCAATTATTCTAACCACTCTCAGTCAACATTCAATCCTAAATTCGCGGTCGATACCGAATCAAAAGCAGTCTTTGTATGTATACATCTATATATATATATATATATATATGCCACTCCCTCCGCAATCCGTTCCTTCAAGGCAACGGGTTTCAGACTCAAAATGGCATATATCGGTCACTCATCAATTGGTAACCGAATAGATTTTTATCGCACCACGGGAGGGTCCCTTAGGAATCGCCGAAGTCGAAAAAAGTTAAAAAAAAAAATTTGTATGTTTTTTTTCTTTATTCCTTATTACTAAAAGGAATTTATTTAGCAACTAAATTCAATTTTCTTATATTCTTTTTATGTAAACTTTTATATATTTTCCTTTTTTTTTTTCTTATTTTATTATTAAAACTATATTTTGTGTTAACTTCAAATATGTAAATTATACCTTATTATAAATTCTTCTTTGTTGTTGTTGTTGTCCTTTGTTGCTCTTGTTGCTATTGTTTAATGTTTTTATTTTTAGATGCCCCTGCCTTTGTTGTTGTGATTGTTGTTAACCGGTTTTTGGCCAACCAGTTTCTTCCTTCAAGTGCTTTGGCCGCACTCTATTGCTTTCTTTAAATTGTTTTGCTTTCTTCCAGCGTCAAATCAAAGTGATGGTTGTTTAATATCTAAGCACTTCAATTAATTAAATTCCATTTAAACTTATTTTGATTTAAAACTTTATTTATGCAATAATAGCAAGCAATGTTGACTTGTTGCTGATGATGTTGGCGATTTCATTCAACACTTCAATTATTCAATTTCCCATTTGCCTTTTCAGTTTGTTTTAACAAACGTTATTGATACTTATATGTATGTACACTTGCGTATTGTTTAAATAAATCACCATTTCAACTACTTATATAGTTTTTCTTCAATATGATTACTTGAAATAAACTTTCGCACTTGTTGTTTTCCTTTTTTTTTCAGTGTTTGCAATGTTTTTCTCTAGAAATTTTTTCGTCCAAAGAATTTTTTCTTTTTTTTTTTTTTCTGTTTTTCTTTTGTTTAGCTTACACAAATTCAATTACAATAAATAAACAGACATTAATGAGTGAAATTAAGTTATGTATTCTTATTATTCCTTTTTTTTATTAAATTCTTTTTTCTCTATATACTTTTCTTTTTCTTTTCACGTAAATTCTTTTTTGGATGCTATTTTTCACTTAGCATCCTACCGACTGCGCCAGTTTAATTTTTTAATTGAGCGATTTAACCGGTTGGTTTTAGGTGTAATTTATAACTGACTCTTTATTCAATTCTTATTCTTAAATCTAGCTTAAAAAATAATGTATTGGCTAAACCAATACATGCTTACTTTCTATGATGATGCCGTTTGTGTATTTTCAGACAAAGGCATCATCAAATTACAATTCTTATGTTTATCTTAAAAATAATGCATTGGCTATTCCAATGCATGTATACTTATTTTCTAAAAAGATGCCGATTGTGCGTTTTTAAACAAAAGGCATCTTTGGTGGGCATATTGCGACAAATCATACGAACGGTCCAATCCAATAGTAAACAAACGCTTTGTTTACGTTAACCAACTGGTGGTCTTTGAAATAAAATGAAACAGTAGGGTAGCGCTTAAAAGCTTCCCATTATGTTTCGTCAATTCATACCGGAATTGACATAGGTAAATCGACTATTGGACCGTCCGGAGGACCCGCATATATAACTTGCGTCGTACATTACACATGTGTATTGAAGTGTTTTTTGTTTGTTGGTTTGACAGCAAATAACGGCAATTTGTTGAAATTTATTTGTTTCTCTGTGTTATTATTTCTTTTCTTTTCTCACACTTACACTCACACATTTTCTTGTATTTTCTATTGATTTTTCTTATTGTTTTCTACTTTGTTTCAGAGGGCAGAGAAACGAAAAAACGCACAACTTTACTTCGTTTATTAAAAGGTTTGAAGACCGTTAATCGAAGAGATCGCAGCCAACAACAACAAACAACAGCTCAGGCCCAAGTGAGAGTAAGTAAATGCATAAATACCATCATAATCTTCTTCTTCTCCTACTACTCTTTTAGTATTTTTTTGTGTATTTTTTTTAATATTTTATAACGGAAAAGAGAAAGTATTTCGTGTTGTTTTTATTATTGTATGTTGTATTGTAATACACACACACACACACAAGTAACAATAAAAATAAAATAAGACAACCAAACAAACCACTTTTTATAGGGTAAACTAGGGGAGAAACGAAAGGCAGTGAGAAAGAGATGGAGAGAGAGAGCAGGAGAATAGAGTAGAAAAAATAACAGTAACACTATATCATTAAAAACGATTATCGTAAAATATATTTTAAATATGCACATACACTCACACACACATACACACATACATATGTAGATGTTTACAGCAATAACCACCATAAGCATGAAAAGTTGTCTATAAGAGCATAGGACTGTGTGTGAGAACAGGACTGTGTGTGAGAACAGAATAAAGGCGTTTATTTATTAAAGAAATTACTTTGAAGAGCAAAAGTGCTATTGTTTAGCTTTATATTGTATGGATGTGTGCATGTATGAGTATGTACATATACAAGTTAAGTTATTAATGCATTAGAATTTTATCTATGTACGTATGTGTGTGTATGTATGTAAATGGTTTTGGTTTTCTTTAAATTTAAATTTTTTTTTGATATGATTCATGTCTACAGGGTCTTTTGCGTTTGAGTTTCTTTTCTCCTAATGGAAGTAAAATAATTGAGGCAGCATGAGAATTTATCATGTTTATTAATATGTATTGATATGAAGATATGAAAAGTAGTTGGTATCAAAGCCTAAATATCAGCCATTATTAATTCATTTCTGTTTAGCAAAGCGATAATTGAGAGTTGACGTTTCGGATTACATTCTCGCACGACAGTGTTGTTTATTTCTTCAATTGTAGAATATTGATTTGAAAATGCCGTAGTCAAATTGGTAGCATGTTGGCTTATGAGACATAAGGCCACGATTGAAACCCCAGGACGTATATCTCGAACGAAACGGAATATGGACTTCTTCCTAACAGTTTTTTCTGAGTGTAAATAAAAATTGCCACGAAAAGTTTTTCAAAAAAATCTGTCGTTCAGAGTCGACTTTAAACTGTAGTTCCCGCTACTCATGTATAAAATTAACGCACACCACATAAGTGGTGTGAGAAGCTAGGTCATAATCCTGACTGAAGGCTTGTAATGACCAATTATATATGTATGTATGTAATAGGATTTCAAAATGCTGAAATAGTTTTTATATGTAGGCTACGTTATGAAGTTTTGCTTATAAGAAGAGAAAAGTGATAAAATATACTGAAAACTTTGTGAAACATGCGATAAGAATCACTGCATTCTGCATGTGTTCTAAACATGGTGCACTTGAATGTGTTCCGAAGGTTTTCACAACAATGGCAGAAATAACAGCTGTTGATAATCAGTAATTGAAGTGAACACAGCATGAACTAGTGTGGATAGACCTTCAATTTTGCAGGAAGATCAGTGCCAATTTTACGAATAGGATCGACATGTGTTAGCGTTTACACTAAGAAACTTTGCAAAATACTTACATGGTCATTACAACCCTTCAGTCAGGAGTATGACCTAGTTTCTCACACCACACTTGTGATGTGTGCGTTAATTTTATCCACTGAGTGGCGGTACCTACAGTTTAAAGTCGACTTCGACCGACAGATTTTTGGGAAATTTTTCATGGCAATTTTTTTATTTACTCTCAGAGCTTTTGCCAGAAATCCGCTGAGAGGTAGTCATCGAAGAAATATTTTTTTATATTTTCGTTTTGATGTCTAAACTGTGGCCTTACGTCTAGTAAGCCAACACACTGCCTACTTGACTATGGCGACTTCCAGAATACATGGTTTTCGAAAATTAACATGTTAAGCTTCCATTAAATACAAAAATATGTATATTATCTGCATTTGAAAAATAAAATTAAAATTGGAACTTGTAACACTCTCTGGCAGCAGCACCAAAAAGAACATAGGTTTTCTTAAAAAAAAAAAAAAATATTCCTTTCCTTTGAGTTTAGCAACGTTTTTCCTTTTGATTTACATCGAAAACTTTCAGTTTTTCCATTTTTATTTTCCTTCTGTACAGGGTGGCTGATATATAATGCAACAAAGTAAAGCGCTATATTTTTTTAATTTTTTTTTTAATTGTATTGTTCAAAAGCAAAAAATGTTGGAAATAACATCAAATTTTAGAATCAGTTTAGGTTTGTTCGAATTGGCCACCTTTGGTACGAATTATGGCCTTCAAACGGCCGACAAAGTCATCACAGGCTGCACGAAAGTGGCTCTGCGGTATTTTGGCCCATTCCCGGCGAAGCGCTGTCTTGAGATTATCGACACTTTGGTATTTTTTGTGAGAACCTTACTCTCCAAAATGCCCCAGCTGCAAAAGTCCAACGGATTGAGATCTGGAGATTTTGGTGGCCATTGTGCGGTAGAAATGAAGCGAGGAACCTTCTTTTTAAGCCATTCTTGGTTGAGGCGTGCTGAGTGCGGTGGTGCTGAGTCCTGTTGGAATGTCCATGGTCTGCGGCCGAAACGTTTGTCTGCCCAGGGCTTCAATACTGTCTTTAAGACAATTTTTCCGATAATATTCGGCATTTATTTTGACCCCACGGTCGATGAATACGAGCGGGGAGCAACCATCGGCCGTTACGGCGGCCCACACCATTACCATCGGCGGCGCTTGAGTTCTGGTGGCCAATCGCAGGTGTAAATTTTCAGCTGACCTCTTTGGCAAGTAAACCCGATCATTTTGTTTGTTCACAAACTGCTCAATTTGCAATGGCTTCTCATCGGAGAAAACCAAATTCGGTAACTGGCCACTTTCGTGCAAGCAAAGTAACTCCTTGGCTCTTTCTAGTCTAACTTTTTTTGTCCATCGATGAGCTCTTGCACTTTTTGGAACTTCAATGGCTTTAGTCCAAGTTCATTTTTCAATATGTGTTGCATCTGTTCTCGCGATATGTTCAGCTCATGAGCAATTTTTCTACCACTGCCGCGTGGATTTCGATCAAATCTGGCCTTCATTTTTCGGATCATTTCTGGTGTTGTTACCGTTTTTTTTCGTCCACTTTTTGGACGCGATGCAACACTGCCACCAGTATCACGGAAACGAGCAATGGTACGAGAAACAAAAGATTTATTCACATTTAAATGCTGGAGGGCTCTAACGATAACCACCTGTAGTTTTCCAGCCAAATATACAGCAATCACACTATCACGCTTGAATTCCATCACGAATAACTTTTTTTCTGAATGCAATAGATCAAAATGCTTTTGTAAGCTTGTAAATAATAAAATGAACTGTCACTGGAATAAATCTGTCAGCTGTCAGACGAGCGGTTTACAAATGATAACAATCTGAAGTTGGTTGCAATGCGTATCAGCCACCCTGTATGTCTGCCTGTCCGTCTGTCTGTGTTGTTTCTTTTTAAAGGGGATACAAATTTTTAAAAATTCATTTTTAACGCTCTACTCTTAGCTTTGAGGGTGTCAAATTTTTTTTAAGTACCCAAACATATCCGTAAATTATGATTGTCTTTTCCTCTCTTGCCCCTTTTTTTTTTTTGTTTTCTTGTCTTGTATCGTATTAATAAAATTTTCTTTTTGAATTTTTAATAAAATTTTTTGAAAAAAAAAAAAAAAAACATTTTTTTTACTCGCTTCTGCTGGTGCTGCTCGCATTTCTAAATATGTACTCCAAAGGAAAAACCAAAGAAGTAAAGCAGATAAAAGAGCAAACGAGTAAACGCGCAATTACAATAACAATTTGTTTAAAAGTTTTTTTTTTCTTTTGTTGCCTTTTAAAAGCGTTTTTTTGTTGTGAGATCATCCATCCAGCCTTTGTAATGACATCATTTGGTGAAATATACGCGCAACTCTTTCATAATCATGGTAATTGTCTTGCTGGAGGTTTATTTTCTAATTGCCATTTCATGTGGAACTTTAAAAAGTGTTTCAATTCCTTTTCCCTCTCTCTATCTATCTCTTGCTCTCACTCTGTCTCTCTCTTTCTAGCTTTCTTGTTGGATTAAAACATATCCAAAGCAACAAAGTTTTTAGAATATTTCCCTAAAGAACATGAATTGAATTGATGTTTGCGTAATTCGTTACATTGAAAAAGATTTCCATAAATTGGTCTTCACCAGGCTAGATAAGTCAGAACGTGTAGGGTAAGAATGTAAGAACTTAACATCATCATTGGGTTGCCAAAAATTATCTTATTTTGACAGCTGCGTAAGATTAAGCAGGATTAATCATCTAGTCGCTGTAGTCTAGTAGGTAGTGTGTTGGATTATTAGACGTGAGGCCATGGTTCACACATAGCGAACGATAATGTAGGCTTTCGAATTCCTTGAGGTGTTTATTTATTTATTTATTTATTATAATATACATAGCACAACAAGATATGAATCTTATAAGTGACAGTGCTATGTTTGGAAACATTAAGATATAAAAATTTAATATTGAAACAAAACAAATTAAATAAAAAATACAAAATTAATATAATTAATATTGTTACGTTTTTACCTTTTAAAAACGTTAAAAATATGAGTTCGTAGATTGCAAATGAAATAATAATAAATATGTGTTTAATTTTAAGTCAATTCTTTATTATCTGCACAACTTTTGTGCCACTGTTCGAACTTATTCCACTTATACAATGATAACTTTCACAATATGTGCTTATTCGTGATATTTCTCTGCTAATAACCTTTTTGAAAGCAACAACACTTGTTGGTTATTCTTCTTTGCTCACAACCTTTTTTGTAAGCACAACACTAACAACTGTGTTCTCAAACGCAACTTGTCTGCACACAAGTCTGACCGAATTAAAGTTCGATAGATTTAACTCACACCGACGTGACGTCGTCTTACACGATTAAATTCAAACTCAACCATTGCTCGCTTTGTCTTGCCTTTTTATATCGCTGGATCATTACTGTGATGAATGCCCTTGAAGGATGATGACGACCTTCGGGAACAATCCAAAAATGTAAACAACTTGTTTCCATTTTTGTTGTTCGTGTATCTTGTTTACTTTCGTCCAGGCAGAGTTGTTGTTGTTTTGTTTGTTTGTCTTTCTGCTATATTTTTTATACACAGACGTTGTTGCTATATTTTTTTGTTTATTCATCGATCTTGTAAACAAGCCCTGTTGTTTTTGTTGCTATATGTTTACTCATTCGTTGATCACGTGAACAACTGCATTGTTTTGTTTTTGTAGCTTTTGTTTTTATGCGTGATCAAGTCCATTGTGTTGTTCTTGGAGCTTTTGTTTATTATTTTAACAACACCATTTCCACTTTCGTAACAATATTAAGTTAAAAAATAAAGAAAAATATAATATAAAGAAATTTAAAAAAACTAACAATACTGTAGAAGTAAATAAGAGCGTTGAAAAATAATAATAAAAAATGTTACTATTAAGAAGAATCAGTCTAAAAAAAATAGGAATAAAAAAAATATAACCGATATAAACCTATAAAACAAATCACAAATCGTAAAAAATTTTACTTATGAAAATAATTTAAATAACTCCCTTTTGAACGCATTTGCATTGCCTAGATTCTGGATGTAATTTAGTAGGGAATTCCAAAGGCTAGTGGTGTGTATAAAAAACTGTCTCTGAGACAAAAGAGTCTTGAATCGTTGCTGAATAATGTTCCTATCCCGGTAGGATCTAGCAAATTTAATTCGACAAAATAAATATTCCGGCCGTTCCGTGTAAATTATTTTATGAAGTAAAATAAGGCATTTAATTTTCAAGAGATTATCAAATTTTACATTAAGAATTCGGCAAGCCAAATGAGAAATGTGATCACGACGCCCTTTATGAAAGACATATCTAGCTATGTTATTAAATGCCAAGTTAAGTTTACGGTTGTCATCACAATCACAGTTTGGGAAAATTTCACACCCATACAAAAGTAACGGAATTAAGTACGTTCTAGCAAGTTGCATGCGAATGCAATAACCGTCCACAAGTTCCTAAGCATACTATAAATTCTACCAACAACGACACCTATATGGTTTGACCACGATAAACTGCCATTAAAGACAATACCCAGATTCCTTGCAGATTTGACAAAGTCAATTTTATTTCCCCTGATGCACAATTCAGGCAAGACAAATGATCTGTCGGTCCTCGAAAGTATAATACATTTAGTCTTAGAGGGATTGATGCAAAGTCCATTGGCCGAGGACCAGTTGTCAACCCTAACCAAATCACGATTAATGTAATCCAAACAAGAATCAATATTCTCCCTAGGAGTACTAGTATAAAGCTGCACATCATCAGCATACATATGAACATTTCAGTGAACCAAGACATCCGGTAAATCATTGTTTTACCTGTGATGATTTAATTACGCAATTAATGGCTTCAATCATAATTAAAGCATATTCCTGGTATGCATCCAGATTGGCTAATTAACACGTTTAGAAAATTCCTTCATAGGAATCTTTCTCATTTCGTTAACAGTGTCGTGCTATAACGAGGTATTGGGTGACTATTGCATGGTCTTATTGCATGTTGCAATTGTTGTAAAAGTCATGCTCCGTAAGACTTCCTACGTGAAGGCATATGTTCCACTTACATACCATAAATGGCTGCCATAAGCTGTTGACACTTGTCTTGATTAAGAATTGAATTCCATTAAAATTTTAAAGACCATCTTGAAAATGATTCTTCTCCTTCGACGTATCAACCTTCTCAATTTCCTACGATTTTCATCAGTCACTTATGCACTCGATGTAACCGAATTACCGCAGTCGTTGTAATTGAAAGCATTTCGCCCTAAAGCTCGACACCCTAATGCTTGACGCAAATAAAGCCGTATGGAGAGTAGTTCTTTAAGTATCTTCTTCATAGCTAGGTTTCTCAAAAGTTTCTCAAGTTTTATGTGTAAACAAAAACAGGGGTAGTAGGTTCGACGCACACTGGTTTCCCCCATAGGCCAAAAATCAATAAAAGTTAGTTTTTTTCTTTCTAAGCTTTATTGCACTAAATTTATTAACAACACTCTAAATTTTATGAATCTAACAAATTTTGTTGTTTTTTTTTGCGAGATTTAATATTTGCGTCATTTGAAAGTGGAGGTATGTTTATATTACATACATATATGTATTGTGGTAGCATAGTCATACAAAAAAACTTAAGTTTAATTACTAAATTTTTCGTGTTATTATGGCAGAAGTCTCCAAAAACCCAACAAAAATTAAATTTTAACTTGTTTTCTACCAAATTAAATTATAAAAGTTGCAAAAATTTAAGCCCATTAAAAAATCCCTAAAGAATACTTTTTTGACCTTTTCAAAACACACGTTTCTTAAAATCTAATTTTTCACGTAGACTTTTAGTTATTTCGCCCTCATCTGGCCACAACTTATTATACATCAAATTGTAGATTTTTTATCCCTCTAATAAATATATAAATAATATTGTGGCCGCGGATTTTTGCATCTTTTCGCATATCGATGTGATTTGCATAGTCATTCTACGAAAAATAATAAAAAAAAAGACGCATTTTGTTTTGTACTACATATATCTTTTTAAGAACATGAGTAAAGAGAAATAATTTTTGACAGTTATGAAGAAAGACAAAACATTTGTTTAAGAAATTGCTGTTTTAAACTTTATATTGCAATTTAATTAATTGAATTCGCGATAGTGTTATACGTTTGGAAAATATCAATATGGAAATTAAAATAGAAGGTTTATTCTGTCAGTGCCAATTTTCTCGAATGTATGTGCTTGATATTTGGAGTTCCACAGCTGGTAATTATCATTCGAAAGAAAAAAAATATTTCAATTTATGGAGGAAAAATTGAAGGCTGAAAACATAAAATTCGACCTGAGCAATTTAACAAAAGTTTTAAGAAGTCTTTGTAAGCGGATGGGTAAACTTTGGACTAAAAATTATCGAAGCAAATTAAATATTCTGAAGGAACATAAGAAATGATTTGAAACTATTCAGCTAGAAGTAAAATCCCTTGGAAAAGAAATACCTGCACCTAGTCAAAAGCGTGGTCGTCCTGCAAAGGAATTTTTCAAGTCTTCAGAAAGAACAAAGAGGCATAAAATATCTAAAATTACGCAAGGTGATAATTCTTTAACCGAAGTTTATCAAAAACACGACATACAATGTGGAAATTTACGAAGTTTTGACTCTTTTTGTTGAAACAAAACTTACTAAGCAACAGTACTTAACTATAAAAGATTTTGTGAATAAAAAAATATCGAATAATTTTTTCCCAAGCTATAAATGTATCTAGAGGGCTAAGAAAACCTGTTATCCAAGCACAGAAAACATTACAGTTACAGAGTCAAGTGCAGAGGTCGATATGCAGGCTCTACTTGATCATACGGCGAATCGAATTGTGCAACTACAAGATCAAGTTTTTGATGAAGCATTAGGCTCAGGAGAAAAACATTTAACACTGATTGGAAAATGGGGATTCGATGGCAGTTCTGGCCATAGCCAATTTAAGCAGAAATCATTCATTTTCATGCTTTATTCTTAAAACAAATCTATAAGCCAATTAACCCTTCAGAGATCAAATGGCTACTTTGGCTACAGTTGTTAAAATTTGTTCCTAAAAATTTGCATACTTTAAGCTCTTAGGACATGCTATGGGCTGACGATTTTGAAGATCCTAGCTTTTTTGGTTTTGAAGATATTGATTTTTGACCGCTTGTTTTTATAAGGGAAACCACTGTGCGACGGTCGTTGCAGAGTGAATAAGTTACTTGTGTGGCCAGCGTATACGTTAACTTTCTCAGCATCATATATCAAATAAAAACTGCTTGAATTTTAAGGTTGCTTGAGTTTTCCCATAGCATAGTACCATAAATTAATTCACTCTCCAGTCGTATCAAAGTCTTGTAAGAGATTCTCTTTCATTAGAATGCTAGGATTTGTTTTATTTTCCTGATTTCGGTTTTTGCTATGTGGTTTATTTTTTATTATATTTCTTTATTTATTTGTTTATACAATTCCTGTATAACAAGATTTAATCTTATATTTAAAGTACAAGAAAGAAGTGTTCATAAACAACATTTGGAGATCAAACTTTTCTAATGAAATATTAATAATAATAACAATAGTAATAAATCATGCATAATTTATAAAAAAATAGTAATCTACTACGGTGCAAAAAAATTAAGATCAAGAGAAGTAATAATACACGGATGCTCAAAAGATTGTCAAACGATACACCATAAAGCTTCAAGGAAATACGGGACATATGGTCATATCTCCTTACACCATAGGCATATCTTACAATATTATTGAATAAGGCGTTGAGCTTCTCCTTGCTAACGGAATCGCAACTTGCAAAAAGTTCACAAACGTACATTAGACCAGGAAGAAGATAACATTATGCAATCAACCGTCTTATATTCAAAGGCGTAAAGTATTGTGTCGACCAAAGACACCTCAGCTTCATATATGTTTGTTTTGACCTACGAGTGTGTTAACATGATTTGTCCGTGTAAGATTGGCATTAAAAGTCAACCCAAGGTTTTTGGCAGCATCCACAATTTTGATCTTCTCCCCGTTCATCAAAATATCAAGACCGATATTGGAATCAAGCGTCCTCCTACGAATAACCATGCACTTAGACTTATGAGGGTTCAAACGAAGGCCATTTGCCTCGATCCTGGTCATCATTAAGTCTGTCTACATTCACACTAATAGATAACACAGGACTACTCAAATGTACATCATCTGTACATCATCTGTGTACATATGAATTCTGAAGTGCTGAAGTTGGCTTGGCAAATCGTTGATATATGTACATTGCAAAAAGAAGTGGTCCAAGAATTGAACCTTGAGGCACGCCTCTACATAAATTCAAGGCAGAAGACTGGGCATTTACCGAATGAACAAATTGTGAACGATTTGAAAGATATGATGATAAAAGCCGTGTCGAAGCTCCAGAGAAGTTAAAAAAGTGCACCAGCTTTTTTTTTTTTTTTTCTCTTTGAAAATATAAATGTTTTTAGCTATGTATTTTTCATTTTAAAATAATAAAATTCACTTATAATAACCTTTAGCGGCAGCACCTTTCACAATAGCTTGTATGGCTGCAAAAGGTTCCTGTGCTGTAGGTAAAATTTCTTCGGCTGGAAAAATAAACATATCTTGACTGTCAGGTGGACCGCGTAATTCAAATGTATATGCGATAGGTATTTTATATTCCGCATACGCCCAATCCATGCTACCACCATTTGAGGGGTAAATGGTTTCAATCAAACTACCGCTTGCATAATCCCGGCCAGTCAATGCCTTAATGGCTTCAGAGGCTGATTGTCCCAGTTCCTTTAAATCATCATAATTATATACATGTTCCTTGGTATAGCCATAAGGGAACATGATCATTTGCGAGTAGGAATGTAAGGCAATATAGGTTTTTATTTGTTCCTTTCCCACATGGCCTTCGATAAATTTCATTAAACGTTGAGTTTCAAATTCTGAGCCAGCCGATGGTCCCGCAAAGTCATAACGACAAGGATCACTGCTACTGCCAGTTGAGTTCCAATGATCGGGATAGTTGCGATTTAAATCCACACCGCGACAAGTGCCAAAGATTTGACGATTTTTGCGCCACATACGATCATGTTCGAATGTAAACTTATAACCATCCGGATTAACACTAGGGAATATAATCCAGTTATAATTCTTAGCTAAATTTTGTACATTTTCATCGTTAGACATTAACAGAGAGTTTATAATATATGTAGCCGTTGCTGGAGCAATTCATTCTCTGGCATGTATACCCGATTCAATAAATATGGCCTTATTTACAGGATTATGAGAGATTTTTACACCTTTTATGGGCACACCTTGAGTGCTGGTACCCATATCCAGTTGAGTTACAATGTTGGGGTATTTAGTGGCTAATGTTTGCAACCATTCATAGATAGTCTCTAAATGATAGTAATGTTGCCAATCGAATTTTGAAAGGTCCGTACCAATGGGCAAAACAGAGGCATTGTTTTTGTCTATTTTCTCTTGGAAGTTGTAAGTCAAGATACGATGTTTGACTTCATAGTGTTCCAATAAATCAGCCAAATCAGCTTCATAGAAAGCATGCCGTGATCAACCGTGTCGAAAGCCTTTGAATGATCAAGGAGGTGTCGAAAGCCTTTAAATGATCAAGGAGGTTTCCAAAGCAAAACTTTAATTATTTTTCTTTGGCTTCAAATAGCAGGAAATGCAATGGCAAAATAGCTTTTTTTCATATAATTTCCGGGGTTTTTTTTTGCTGACATAAAACGATACTTTAATACAGAAAAAAAAAAAGAAAAACAAAAATTATTTCTTCTAATAAAACCATTTCAATTGGTTTATTTAATGCATTTTGTTTGATTTTCCACAAAATTAGTTTTTATTCACAGGGCAGGGCATTTATAAATTCCCCCCCTCATATGGTATTTCCTTTCTAAGTTTCTGGTTCCTTTTTTCCTGGTTTTTTTTTAGCATTTTAAGCATTTTGTCTTTTTAATGAAATAGCTTTAGCAACAAAAACAACAATAATAATAACAACAATAGTAATAACGGTATTAAAAAATAGAAAAAAAAACAAAATTATAAAGAAACAGTAAATTCTTGTGTGTTTTTAGTGGGGAACAACAGACAAAAAACCCCAAAGAGCAGTCAACTTTATAGGGAAGGAAATGGAAAAAAAATTGTTTAAAATTCATATTTTTTTTCGTTCTTTTTATCGTACTTTCTTTCCCAACATGCGAGTTAAACAATAATACATAAAATATCTTTACTTAAACCACCCCCCCTCTCCACTAGGCATTTCCTTTTACCAGCAAACCTAATGCTTTTGGGATGAAATAAAAAACCCGTAAAAGAAAATTGTTAAGCATACCACACACTGTAATGTAATGTATGTTTTACTGTTCATGTATGTTTATTTAAATGGTGATGTTAATGCTAACAAACACAAAGCACAAGAAGAGAGAAAGAGAGAGAGAGACGGAGATGAAGAGTTTTGTCTCTGAGATAACAAAAGAAGAGGGTTTTTCTACTACTACTACTACTACAAACATACGTGCTCGTGCTCGTGTTGTTTATATGTATCGTATGCATTCATTATTTTTAAAAATCTTTTGAGGGTTTCGTCTTTGTTTTTTTTTTCTTTTTGCTGTTGTTATAAATAAGATTTACTTGTACGAGAGAGAGAGTAAGAAGAGAACATTAAATACTGATTCGGCAACAGTAACAGCTACAGCTACAGTTACAGTTACTGCTGTTGCCACTATGGCTGCTGTCTATCTATTTAGGTTTTAAAGATATTGTGTTTAAATAATAATAATAAAAAAACAGAAAATAAAATAAAAGTAAACTGTAAACATTATTTTAGATTTAGAAATGTAAGTAAAGGGTGATTTTTTAGCTATTATCTTTTTGGCAACACTGGTTTAAACAGCTTATGCACGTTTCGTGTTTTGTTTCACTGTCAAACATCTTCAGTTTGGTCTATAATTTAACCATGAATCGTCTTACACGAACGAACAACGCTTGCAAATCATTGAATTTTATTATAAAAATGCGTGCTCTGTTAAGAAAGTTCATCGCGCGCTTCTTCCATTTTATGGTCAGTTTAATCGACACACTGAAGCGGCTTTGCGGGCTATTGTGACTAAATTTCGCACCAAATTTACATTGTTGGACATTAAACCACCAACACGCTTACGTAGAGTGCGAACTGATGAAAATATTGCAGCTGTATCGGCCAGTGTTAATGATGACCATAAATTATCGATTCGTCGCCGTTCGCAGCAATTGGGCCTCTGTTACTCAACAACGTGGAAAATTTTGCGGAAGGATTTAGGTGTGAAGCCTTTCAAAATACAGCTGGTGCAAGAATTGAAGCCGAACGACCTACCGCAACGCAGAATTTTTGGGTGAATGGGCTCTTGGAAAGTTGGCCGAAGATCCACTTCTTTATCGAAAAATTGTGTTCAGCGATGAAGCTCATTTTTGGCTCAATGGATACGTAAATAAGCAGAATTGTCGATTTTTGAGTGAAGATCAGCCAGAAGCATTGCAAAAACTACCAATGCATCCAGAAAAAGTCACAGTTTGGTGCGGTTTATGGGCTGGCGGCATCATTGGACCGTACTTCTTCAAAGATGCTGCGAATCGTAAAGCCTTTAGAATATTTTTTGTGGGACTATGTTAAAGCTCATGTCTATACAGACAATCCCGCTTCAATTGACGCATTGGAAGACAACATTGAATCATTTATTCGTGAGATACCGGCCGAAATGTTGGAAAGAGTATGCCAAAATTGGACTAAGCGGATGGACCATTTGAGGCGCAGTCGCGGTCAACATTTGCATGAAATAATCTTCAAACATTAAATTATATTGACCGTACTATCGATTCAAATAAAGATTTCATGCATTTTTCTAAATTTTATGTGTTTTTTTTTGAAAATTTTTCCGATAGCTCTTAAAAAATCACCATGTATGTGTGTAGGGGGTAAAGGAATGTATTAATGCAATATATGTTAATAAAACATATCAGGGTGATAAGGAGACCCTCTCTCTAGCTTTTGCTCTCTATAACTGTATACACAGTCATTTTTTCAACATTCAATAGCCTGCTGACTCACATTCAATTACCCTGACCATAACCTCATTGACCTTTCTTTTTTTTTTTTTTTTGCAAAACTTAACTGTTATTCACTCTCTCTCTCTCTCTCTGCCTCTCTTGTATAAGTACTCATATGGATATTGAGGGTATTAAGTTCGTTTATTAATGCTTATGAATACGAGTATGTTTTAATATTTTATTTATATTTGAGTATAACAGCATACATATGTGTGTGTGTGTTTGCTTGTTTAACAGTAAAAAACCTTAAAAAAAGAGAAGAGAGAAATGAAATATTGTATTATTATTGTTAATTTAATCAAAAGGAAAAACTTTGGTTTATAACCGAGAGAACCAAGCCCCCCATATATTTAAAAACCCCATATTTTTTGGAGCACAATAAATTTGAATGAAAATGTATAAAAAAAAGAAGAAAAAAAAATTATTAAATAAAGCACTTTAATATTGTATATAAATTTGATTGTGTTCACTCTTCTTTCCTTTCGATCTCGTCTCCCTCTGCCTCACTTTTGCCTTCCCCTATATCCGGTAGCAATTAAATTGTTTCCGTTTCAGAAAAATGCATGAAAATGAAAAGTATGCGAAAAACGGTAAAGAGAGAAACTGAAACTGACTTAAACTGTGTGTAAAAATTGTTGTTGAAGATTTTCTTCTTCATGATTAAGGCTTGTGATTGTTTTTTCCTCCTGAGCAGTAAAAAATAAAGAAAAAAAAGTGGAAAAAATATTTTCTTTGTTTTACTTCCCCTCTTTAGTAACTTTTGCTACAGGGGTTGCTGATTACTTTACCAAAGAATATGAAAAGAAAAGTCACTCTACTTAAGGCAACCGGTAGCAATAATTATAAACAAGAGGAAATTCTTAATTTTAAGCAATTAAGCATACAAATTTCTTAAAAGTTACTTAAGTAATGCAGATAATATGTCTCCTTCATCTTTGAATTCTCAATAAACATGTTCAATAACTCCCAGCAACATATTGTTACGTTTTTACCTTTTTAAACACATTTTAAATAAGAACTCGTAGATTGCAAATAAAATAAAAATAAATTTGTGTTTAGTTTTAATTAAAATTGTTTATTTTTCGCACAATTCTGTGTGCCCCTGTTCACAACTTGATGTAAACAAAACAATTGCTTTGTTTGTTATTCCTCTGTTTATACCTTTTGCATAAACAATAACAATTACTAGACAATTGTTTGACAGATTTTTGTAAGGGAGATCTTCGAATTAAGATTACTCTCCTCTTTACACAAGATTGACAGAACTTTTACTAACTCAGTTGCCTGTTTTGCTTTGCCTTTTATATGGCAACGTAAACAGTCTGATGAATATTTTTGATGGCGAATGTTAGTGTTAGTCGCCTTCTCGAAATCTCTATAAATGTAAACATCGTTGTTTCATTATTGTTGTTTGTGTATTTTGTTTACATTTATTCTTGTAGTGTTTGTTGTTGTATTTTTGTTTACTTGTTTACCATTTGGTTATGCTGGCGTTTGTTGTTATATTAAGTAGGACGATAATTTGTAAACTGATTTGTTTACTGCATTGTTTTGCTTTTTTTAGCTTTTGTTTATAATTTTAATGTTAAGCGATGTAAAAATCTAAAACACCAGTATCTTGATTTTTTCCATTTTTCGTACAATATTGTATATAAAATTTGTTTCTCTTTAAAAAATTTTTTTTCGCCTTGAATTATTGAAATATGTAGATATTAGCTAAGTAAACATGTTGCTGGTAAAATTTTTTATACATTAACTAGATTCTGTGTTGCATAACAGAAGAGCAACATAAGGAGTCTTTGGTACGAAACTAAGCCATGCTAATCGCACACTAATAGAGCCACAGGGCACCTGAATGTTTTTTTTTTATGAATTTTTTTTAGCAACATGTTGATAAACTTATTTTCAACATGTTGCCGTAGCTATTTTTGATATCTTTACACTAATATGTAGAACCCCGGAGCATCGAAATTTTTGTTTATTAATTTCTGAATGTTTTTTGTTAGCAACATGTTGATAAACTTATTGACAACATGTTGCCATGGCTATTTTTGATAACTTTACACTAATAGTTCCCATGGCACCTGAATTTTTGTTTATTAATTTATAAATATTTTTTTAGCAACATGTTGATAAACTTATTTTCAACATGTTGCCGCAGCTATTTTTGATATCTTTACACTAATAAGTAGAACCCCGGAGCACCTAAATTTTTGTTTATAAATTTCTGAATGTTTTTTGTTAGTAACATGTTGATAAACTTATTGGCAACATGTTGCGTAGCTATTTTTGATAACTTTACACTAATAGTTCCCAGGACACCTGAATTTTTGTTTATTAATTTCTGAATGTTTTTTGTTAGCAACATGTTGATAAACTTATTGGCAACATGTTGCCATGGCTATTTAATAATATTTTAATTTTACTTTTTGAGTATTTTTAAAGTCAACCTTTAGGTTTAAGAGCCTTTATTCGTGCTGAAAACACAATTTTTTCTCTGCTGTTTTCGCCTACTTGAAGGCATTTTGTTTAACTCTACAAACTTGACATTATTAATTAAAGGTTAATGCCTTATCTTGATTGCCCAACCATTTCAATAACAGCGGACACAGCACAGTAGCAGCAAAATAAAAGATGGAAAGAAAGAAAAGAGAAAAAAAAGGGAAAGAAAAATTAGAAAGAAACTCTTAAGAAAAAGGAAAAATTAGGGATTCTTATGTTTTATAAGCAGGTGATAAAGCACGCAAACAAGATTGTCGTTTTAAGGCAGATGAAATATGTTTCAGGGAAAAATTTTTGAAATTTTTTTGTAACAATTTTTTTTTAAAAGAAAAGGTTGACAACATGTCTAGAATTTCCCTTTTCATTCAAAACATTTTTGTGATTAATTTCTTTACAGAAGGCCAGCTATGCTTTAATTTAAGCCTGAAGAGAAAAAATGTGTTTAAAAAAAGATTAAGAATACACAGGGAAATAAATCTTAAAATGTTTTCCTGTTTCTTGTTGCTTTTTATTTACCTTTAAGGAGTGAAATAAATTTAATTTTAATTTTTCTGTTTTCTTTCGTTTCTTCCTCTTTTAGGCGGCAAATGAACGTTTACGACACTTTCAAACCTTAAACGGTGGTCATCAGCACAGTTTCGAAGAGACAATTCACCGGGTAAGTACTCTCAAAGAAAATAGTAAATGTCCTTGAAGTATCATTAACACTAACACCAACGCCTTGTTGCCACAGTGCCATCGTCAACGCCATCGTTTTATGGCCAAACACTTGCACTTGCAACACTTAAATGCTGCCAGTCAGCCAGTCAGCCAGCCTTCGCAGTTTCTGTGGTGGTTGAACAGCAAATAAACCAACGTCTTGTGGTCCAATAAAGCGAATGTTTTTTGTTTCTTTACCGCATAGTTTTTTTCAATTTCTTTCCTTTTTCTTAAATTGGTTTAATCAAGTCAAAAAAAATTTTTCTTTTCTTTTTTGTCGTCTTTTAAGAGGAAAAGAGCACCCAGCGAACAGTTTTTTTTTTCTGTCTGTCTGCCGGTTGTATTAACTTTTTAAACAGAAATGTTAAGTTTTCGGTTGCTTTATTTGATAGCCTTTAGCTTTTAAATTACAATTCTTTTCATAATTTCTATGCAGCCCTTTTTAAACAAACAGGGGATAAGACAAATAGAGGAGAGTAGTTGTCATTAAATTTATGTTTTACTTTGTGTCTCCTTCTAAGCCAGGGCAAAAAAAATGAAAGAAAAGAGGATAAAAATTAAGAAAGAAAACTCTACTCTTTTAACATTTCAAAAAAACAAGATGCTGTATAGTAAACTTTAATTAAAACCAACGCACTTTGTCGTTGCTTCCGGCCATAAAAGCGTTTTTTTAAGGGCCACAGTCAAAGTTAAAAACTTTTATGAAGGCTTATGAAAGAACCTTTCTTGTCTTTCATTCTGCTTTAATCTTAGTCTTCTTTCTTTCTCTCTTTTTTTAAAAAAGTGCCACAGAAAAATTTGAATTCATAAGAGAAAATTTATAAAATGCGTAACGCATTTACATGCACTTTGCATACCAAAAGAAAAAAACACCGCGATGTTAGAAAGACAAGTACGTAATGGTAAGATGTATACTTTCTTTACTTTCCTCTACCATTTCTGGCTATTGACATCCACCAGTGAAATCCTTTATCTGAAAACGAAACGCATAATTTAAGTTAAAAAAAAATGAACATTTTCACAAGAAAATCTAACATGTTTAACATCAAGGTAATGAAAATAGAACGCAATGACTTGACTTGAATAAATTCTTTAACGACACCAAATAAGTCTGAAGTTCATTCTGAATGTGTGTGAATCAGCGTTGCCACAAAGAAAAATTTTTCCCTACCAGTATTCTTTCCAAAACCTACCAAAATTATTCCAATCCTACCAAAATTTGAATTTAAATAATTATAGATTATTCAGTATGAAATTAACGTTTTATTGCTAAAATTAACAAAAGAATTTCATACACAGTGTTGGAAGAAATAATAGGGACACTTAAATTTTTCAATATATTCTTATATTTTTATTTACTTTTCCATAAATATTACAAAGTATATACATTAAATTAAAGGTATTCAAATACTTAGTTTAACTAATAAAATAACAATAAATGACCAGTTCTGCCAAATTCTTAAAAAAAAATATAATTTATTTGAAAAAGGCTTGGAAAAAATAATAGGGACACTTTATATTATGCTAAAAATATGTATATTTTGTTAAACATTATCATCATTTCCAGATATTATTTCAATATTTGATTGAAGCACCTTTAATTTTTCTTGCCTCCTGACAGCGACGATTCATAGATCCCACAAGATTCGCACAGACGTCAGGGGGAATTGAATATCATGTCTCCTGAATTTTTTCCCACAATTCCTGTTAATTTTTTGATTTAAAGTTGCCGATTTTATTTTTTAGGACTCCACAGAGGTGTTCAATGGGGTTTAAGTCCGGTGATTGGAACGGCCACTCTATTACAGGCACCTCATTCTGTTGAAACCACAATCTGATGTTAAAACGGGGTTTCCAACCATTTTCTTACTTAAACATTTTGTTTTCGTTTTTAGACCTAAAAATAAATAATACTCCCAACTTTAAATCTTACAGATATTAATTGTATTTTCCTACCAAAAAATAAATGAAATTTGAACAAACCAACCAAACTACCAATCGTAGCATTTTTAAATAAAAACTACCAATTTTGGTCCAATTGGAATAAAACGGCAACGCTGGTGTGAATATAAATTCGAATTTGAAAATCCAAGACTCAATCCATAAATTTTAGCAGCACCACATTTGACGTTAACAGAAAAAAATTTGCCTTTAACAGAGCACTGTTAGCTATTTAACAGTATCCATCTGAACAAGCCCGCTTGTTTAAGAGCTAATTTTAGGACAAATACCAGGTCTATGAGTACCATACTATATGCAGAGGAAGGTTCCAAGGCCTATTAATATAATCAGCAGCATATGTAGTCACATATAAAGTGATATGGTATTGAGAAAATTGGCTTTGAAAATATCAAATTTTTGATTGAATATTCTCCAGAAGATCTGTGGCCATTTAGGGACATAAAAGAAATAGTACACCTACCCGACTACATGCAAATAGTAGTCCAGAGGGTCCTCTTTCGAATCGTGGTAGTAGGATAGCTGGAATAATTTTGAGAGTTGAGAAAATTTACGTCCTCCATCGCCCACCAACCGTCCTGTAGATTTCTACGCTTTTATTCACAAATAATAATGATCATAATGAGAATTATATTTTATATTAATAGATTGCAATAATTGCAAAGTAGAAGACTAATCTCTACTTATTGCCAGTGTTAAACAGTTAACAGTGCTCTGTTAATAGCAAGGTTTACCCAGTTAGAGGCAAGAAGTGGCGCTGCTAAAAGTGTGGGTTTGCGTCTTTGGTTTCTAAAGTCGAATTTATCTTCACACACATTCATTATTCAAACTGCAGCACTCTACTCTATTTATTGGTGTTGCGTTAGCAACATGTTGCTATAGATTTAAAAACATTTCCTTTCTAAAATACAACACTACTATAGTTATTGGTGTTGCGTTAGCAACATGTTGCTATGGATTTAAAAACATTTTTAATACATAGTTCGAGCATTCGCTCAAATATCAGAAAAATTAGGAATGATTTGTAGACGCAATTTTAAGGTGAATATTATGTTCTAGCCAAAGCACACTTTATTTAAAGTGGGTAGTCTTTCGCTAATACCATCATGTATTCTGTTTTCTGGCTTCAGAAGGACACCCAAGTAAAAAACTCGATACCATTTCGAACTAGGTACGTAGGTAGGTAGGTTGTAGTGGTAGTTTTGTTGTTGATACCAAAAGTTCACTTGCGGTCACAGGTAAACGCAGACCTTGTACTGACCGTGTTCCACCAAACTTGATCAGCTTAAGGGCTGTATAATAAAAGCACGACTACCCTGGTCAAGCTATGTGCTTGACATCAATGATCGATGATAGCTCCATCAAGCTAGTAAGCATTGGAGAGCCAAATAGTCTATATCTGCACCTCGCAAGAGATGGGCATTGACAAAGAAAGCGGATAACAGTCTCCCCTCTCTCAGCGGATCTGCACCCTTGGAACTTCGAACTAACACTTTGCCAAGGAGAGTAGAAAATGAGTATCGAAATATCAACAATACCCACTTAGGTTTAAGGGTTTGAGCTTATTGTGTTACGCTTTATGCAGTTCTGAATGGTCCAAGCGCCAACGGGAATATAATCAAACATGAGTTGGTCCTATTGCAAGTTGATTCAAAACAATGTCAGTGATTTTCTTTAAAAGAGATGCAAAGAGAGAGAGAAAGAGAGAGAGTGTTATCCCATATCCAATTCGGAATGGTCCTATCGTCACTGTGTACATAATCGGATATGAGTTGGTCCTATTGCAAGCCAACTCATAGCACTGCATTGGTTTTCTTAAACAGAGAAGGAGAGTGAATATGTTACAATGAGCTGCAAAGCCTTAAAGCCATCCAAAATTCATCATATTTCCCTGCATTTTTGAAAGACTCAAATGAGTGTAATGGCACACAATTAAGGGATGTGAAGACCAACCACTCCACCATAGATGTCAGGACCACCGTATCGGGGTCGCCGTGGTCTAGTAGGTAGTGTGCTGGCTTATTAGACGTAAAAGCCAGGGTTCGAGTCCCAAGTCAGACATCAAAAAATAAAAAATAAAAATACAAAAAGTATTTTTTCGGCGATTTCTTCTCAGTTTCTCAAAAAATCTGTCGTTCGGAGTCGACTTTAAACTGTAGGTCCCGCCACTTATGTATAAAATTAACACACACAACATAAGTGGTGTGAGAAACTGCGGGCTTCTTGGGGACGATTGCCTGTAGACTGTCTAATGGTGAAGGTATAGCACTGGCCATTTTATAGTCACCTAGCAGTAACTCGTTTCCTTGCCGTTCGCATCTTCTCCCTTTCCACCTTTCCTAAAAAAAACCTGCACAATGCACTGCATGAGTAGGGGCCATCCCCAGAGTGCTGGTTTCATAAAAAAAAAAAAAACATATTTCAATTGAAATATTGATAATATAAGGCAACATGCTTTTAGACAACAAGATCCTTTCAAATGAAAGAAACTTTTTCAATTCTGAACCAAAATGTTTAGCAACATGTTTATATACAAATTTATAGAAATTAAAGTTTGATAATGTTTAGCAACATGTTTACATACAAATTTATAGAAATTAAAGTATCTTAAGCAACATGTTGCAAGAAATATCTTAATTGCTGCTGTTGCTAGTATTTAAATTTTTATTTTAAAAATGTTTTGATTGAATTCTTTAAATTTTGATGGTTACTAAGAATTTTTTTTTGCCTAAACTTTAATTTTAAAAAGCTTTAAAATTTATTCGTTAATAATACAATATTACTTACTAAACTATTGCCAGGTGCTGTTTGTTACAATTGAGCCTTATGGGCCTTCCTTAAAATGGCTGCAGTAATGAAATCTTTTTCTTTTGTTTGTTTGTTTATTTGTATACTCCAGTCAAATGCTCAATAAATTATTAATTTTTATGACTTTAGCAGCAGGAATTCAGTAGCAGCAGTCTACGTTGATTTCCTTTCAATAAAATATGCATTCAATGAAATTGAACTGGGATTCCTTTTCGTTTTGTTTTTTTGTTTCTTTTTTTGATTTCGGAAACATTAATGTTTCCTAATAAATTTAAGCAAAATTTACATTTATTACTGACTGCCAGTCTATATGGTTGTCTGTCTGTGACGTGCTTACGTATGCATTACTATTTGATTACATTTCTTATTACTGTTCTAAGCTTTTGTATTTCTTTGGCAAAATTTTTTAAATCAAGAATTTTATTAAAATGTTGCTGTGTTATGTTGTGTTGTTGTTGTTGTCATATTCATATTCATATTTAATTTTTATTAAACACACAACACACTACATACACACATGCATGTATGTATGTATGTCTACTGTTTAGCGTTAAAACTACTTTAATTTTCTCTCTTCTTACAATGCAAAAATTTATTCCCCCAACAACAAAACACAATAAAAATGTTGAGAAACAAAACCGTTATGAAACGTACACAGAGGGAGGGAGAGAGAGAGAAACAGAGAGGAAAACATTTAAAAGTTCATTGCCGTCACTAAAACATTCATTATTAATGACAACATAACGCCTCACTAAGTTGAATTAAAACAAAAACAAAAACAACAGAGCAGCTCTAGCAACAGCAACATCAACATCAATATACACTTAGAAACAACAACTTCTAGAACAACCAAATTACAACCAACAGGCTTTAAAACAGAGAGAAAAACCAAAAAGAATAGAAAAAGAAAAAACAACAAAAAAAAAATTGCGAAAAATTCTTTGTGACACCTTGTGTACAAATGTTTATATGGCTGTGTGTGTGTGTAACATTGTCTTTAGGTGTGTTCCCTCTTGGAGCAACAGAGATACGGTGTACAACAGAGAGGAGCATATAACGGGTGATTTTTTAGCTATTATCTTTTTGGCAACACTAGTTTAAACAGCTCACGCACGTTTCGTGTTTTGTTTCACTGTCAAACATCTTCAGTTTGGTCTATAATTTAACCATGAATCGTCTTACAAACGAACAACGCTTGCAAATCATTGAATTTGGCATCATTGGACCGTACTTCTTCAAAGATGCTGCGAATCGTAACGTAACTGTGAATGGTGAGCGCTACCGTGAGATGATACCCAACTTTTGTTTGCCCAAAATGCAAGAGCTTGACTTGCATGACATGTGGTTTCAACAAGACGGTGCCACATGCCACACAGCACGCGTAACAATGGACTTATTGAGAGGCGAGTTCGGTGAACGTTTTATTACACGTTCGGGACCGGTCAATTGGCCGCCTAGATCGTGCGATTTAACGCCTTTAGACTATTTTTTGTGAGGCTATGTTAAAGCTCAGGTCTATACAGACAAGCCCGCTTCAATTGACGCATTGGAAGACAACATTGAAGCATTTATTCGTGAGATACCGGCCGAAATGTTGGAAAGAGTATGCCAAAATTGGACTAAGCGGATGTACCATTTGAGGCGCAGTCGCGGTCAACATTTGCATGAAATAATCTTCAAACATTAAATTAAGGAGTGCGCACGAAAAAAACTGGACTTACACTTTTCGTTATAGAAATAAAACTAAGTGGCGGATTTTTTTCGTTTTATATTTCAATTAAAGTAAATAATATTTGAATTCTTTTGTGTATAAATTTTTTTCTGTCAAAGGTCTCAGAGCATCCAACTTTTTGAGGCACTTTTCTTCCAGACATGTTAGGGTGTTTTTTGAAAAATACGTATTATTTTACTTGCTTTGTTTTGGTCGGCAAATCCTTTTTTTCTTCCACTTCCACTCTTTCTCTCAATACTTAAAGACTCCTTATATTGTTTTAAGTATTACCTTAGAAACTGTTTTTTGGTTAACACCTGCGAGCCTAGCAATCGTTTTTTGTAAGCGGCGCGGTTTTTCATTGAAAATTTCAATTATTTTTTTACGACATTCTTGTTGGGTGCCCATTTTCAAAAAACTAATTTTGCTATTGCAATGACATTTATCACGTGGATTTTGAAACAGATGACTAACAAAAACAATGTAACGGTGTTCATTTTTTTCAATTATGATAAAAGTTATAAGCTTAAAAGTAGGCCCATTTTTTTTGTGCGCACTCCTTATATGGACCGTACTATCGATTCAAATAAAGATTTCATGCATTTTTCTGAATTTTATGTTTTTTTTTTTTTGAAAAATTTTCCTATAGCTCTTAAAAAATCATCCCTTATAACAGCATCAAAATATTTACTAGAAGCAAAGTTTATTCTTTATGTTGGTGTTAGTTGTCATGCCGTGGTTGTTCTTGTTGTTGTTGTTGTTTTATTTTTATTATAATATGCTCCTACGACAACAACCTACACCTTGTTGTTAGTCAACAACAACTACAAAAGCACCAACAATGAAAAAAAAAAAAAACAGAAAAACAAACTACTAGTCGTAGTAGTAGTTGTTTTCTCTTCTCTTCTTTTTTTCTTGCTCTCTTTATTATTATTCCCTCCTCTGTCATTATCTTGTGAGTGTTTTTTTTTTCAGTTTTTGTCTTCTGTAAAGAGGGAAATCATTAAACTTATACCGTTATGTTAGACAACAACAATAACTATGTAGGAATGTTAGAGTAAATGTAAGTGTGTGTTGTTGTTGTGTGTGTGTTTTAGAGAGAATATCGAGCATGCAGAATGCACCTGTACAATGGCAAAATGGTTGTTTAGCAAATTTTTTCTTTTCATTCTGTAATAGCTTAACAGTTAGGGGCAAAAAAAATGTGTTTAGTTTTGCAATTTTTATTTGAAAATAGTTTTCATTTCAAATTCAACATGTGCGAAGGCTGTTGGTTTATAACACCGTGCGACAGTCTAAATACACCCAAGCTAATGACATAGTGTAGGTTGTGAGTTTTGTTGAGTAGAACTCAAAAATATTTTTTTAATAATTATATATATTATATATATATATATATTTTTTTTTAATAATTTAATAAATTTTTAATAATTTTCTCAAACCCTCCAAACTTGTTTTATTTGACAAAAACTGTTTTATTTTTTATCTTTTTACACAAAATTATTGTTTACCCAAATATTTTTTAATCTTTTTCAAAATCCTAAGTTTTTTGAAAAGGTGAGAGATGAGCCGTTAAAACGGTATACATAAACATATGGTTCAAGCTTACATTTCATGAGTTTTGATCGGGCAAACTTGGAAAAAATAATTTTTTTTCATATTTTTCAAGTTTAGCCATTCATAGTAGTAAACTTTAATTAAAAAATATAAAATAAGTGATGACATTCTGAAAGTGCATTATCTTGTGAGGAGATTGACACTTCGGTTGATAAAATCGAATAAAAATTAGTGCAGTTATTATTTAAATAGTATAACAGTCGTTTTATATTTTTTATATATGTCATGTTATCAAATGAACTTTCAGTTCAAAAATTTAAAAATTTTTTGATGGATCTTCATTGTTTACCACAAAATGTGTCAATTTTACGATTGGTCGACTGCCAGAAGTTATATGGCATATATGTGTTTTATGCAAATATGTATTATTATTTCTCTTTGCGCAAACATTGGCCAAATTCTGGTGGTCGCTCAAACGGGAAATTGACACATTTTCCAATAAACAATCAAAATCCATCAAATATTCTGAAAATTTTTGAACTGAAAGTTCATTTGATAAGATGACATATTTAAAAAATAAGGGGTGATTTTTTAAGAGCTATAGGAACATTTTTCAAAAAAAGAAAAACACATAAAATTCAGAAAAATGCATGAAATCTATATTTGAATCGATAGTACGGTCCATATAATTTAATGTTTGAAGATTATTTCATGCAAATGTTGACCGCGACTGCCCCTCAAATGGTCCATCCGCTTAGTCCAATTTTGGCATACTCTTTCCAACATTTCGGCCGGTATCTCACGAATAAATGCTTCAATGTTGTCTTCCAATGCGTCAATTGAAGCGGGCTTGTCTATATAGACCTGAGCTTTAACATAGTCCCACAAAAAATAGTCTAAAGGCGTTAAATCGCACGATCTAGGCGGCCAATTGACCGGTCCTGAACGTGAAATAAAATGTTCACTAAACTCGCCTCTCAATAAGCCCATTGTTACGCGTGCTGTGTGGCATGTGGCACCGTCTTGTTGAAACCACATGTCATGCAAGTCAAGCTCTTGCATTTTGGGCAAAAAAAAAATCATCTCACGGTAGCGCTCACCATTCACAGTTACGTTACGATTCGCAGCATCTTTGAAGAAGTACGGTCCAATGATGCCAAATTGCATTTGATTTGCAAGCGTTGTTCGTTTGTAAGACGATTCATGGTTAAATTATAGACCAAACTGAAGATGTTTGACAGTGAAACAAAACACGAAACGTGCGTGAGCTGTTTAAACCAGTGTTGCTAAAAAAGTACCCATTATAACACGACTGTTATACTCTTTAAATAATAACTACACTCATTTTTGTTCGATTTTACCAAACGAAGTGCCAATCACTTCACAAGATAATGCACTTTCAGAATGTCATCACATATTTTATATTTTTTAATTAAAGTTTGCTACTATGAATGGACAGACTTGAAAAATTAAGAAAAAAGTTTACATTCACCAAGTTTACCTCATCAAACCTCATAGCATATTAAGTCAAATAATATATGTATGTATATTGTTTTAAAGGCCCATTCCTCCCCCTTCTAAGAAAGTTTAAATTTTGGATATCGGTTCAGAAATGTTAGTGAAATCAATAAATTTGTGCGTAAAGTCCAAAAAAAAAACAGTTTCTGTCAAATAAAACAAGTTTGTAGGTTTCAAGAAATATAAAAAAAAAATATTTTTGAATTCTACTCAACAAAACTCACAATCTACACTGTGTGATTAGCTGGGTGTATTTAATTTTTTTTTATTTTGTCGCATGGTGTAACAGGCGAGCACTTCAGATCAGTGGCTTTACATTCAAACGTTTTATTACACAAAATTGAAAAAAATACTTGTTTTTCTGGTGTGCAGCAAATTCACGTTTTACTCGGGAGGCCTGTTGAGGAGACTAAAACTCCAGTTGGTGTAATCCTAATCGGAAATGTAGTTCAATTTTTCAACCTAAAATCTGTATTATTATGTGGACACAAGAATGGAAGTACAATTTGTGTAAGCTTGGAACTCATATAGACTCCGGGTGATAATCATAGCTATCGTCAGGACTGCATTAAATGATTGCTCAGAAGAGTAGAAAATTCCTTGAGAATATACTGACATATACTAGCAGCCAGGATGCCATAAAATCCTTTTCGAAAGTTATACTGACATCCAAGCTTGTGTTCATGGATGTTATCGGTTTGTCCGGAAATTGGCGGACAACCGGAAAGAATAAACACATGAACACCACTGGTTTCAACGGGTCAAATTTTATTCCAGGTAGCTGGTAACTGCTAATTTCTGTATTACGAATATTTGTTTACTATGTGGCCTCTGTACTCATTGAATATTAAGTAATAGGGAGATATGCACGTCAACTAGCTGTCCTCTCGTATAACCGTCCTATTGTATAATTTCTGTTGAACTGCTAATCGGAAAATCATCATCAGACATCATCTTGTTGTGTCCCTGTACACCACAAAAGCGAATGTTTGTGTGAAAACGACATATCTCGGGTATGCAAGAGAGATCATATGTCTTGTAATGTTGCACTTCAGCTATTTGTTAATTAAATAGAATGTCGTCAACGGACCTAAGAGAATGTCTTAAGTTGAAACATTTCTTTATTATTTGTGATAAGGCCATCAAATCTAAACTAACTTTCGGAAACATACATCCAAGGTCATTGAAAATTAATCAAAAAACAAATGTTAATTATGTTTGTGTGGTTTAATTGTCTATTGTGCCACTATTTTCTGTTCCACTGTGGTCTAACACTTTATAACGCCCCCCGAAGTATACTTTAATAATGTAAGAATTTCCTCTTAAGACGTTAAGGCAAGTGGATAAGCCAATCTGGTGTCAAAGGAGTTTGTTTTGTTTGAACGCAACCAATTTTTGGAAGGTTAACTTGAATGGTGAGACGTTATAATAATTTCATTGTCAAATTTTCAATATCGTTTGGCAAAAAGAAATTTTTCTTGTAATTGTCATGATATTTTTGGATTTTTATCGGTCTAGTTTGGATCTAGGGGTAGCACTGTAGCTGTGTAGCTTATGAAGTAAGTTTCTATTGTTTTCCAGACTGCTTGTGTAATGAGACCTTAAGCAGTTTAGCTTATAGAAAGTAAAATTTGTTAATTAACGAAATTGGATAGAATAACCACCCATTCCTTTAAGAGGATATTTAAAGTAGTAAGTAATGCATTTCATTTTTTCCTTAAAGTCCTTACAAAACCGTTTCAAAAAAGCAGACTTAGTCCCTGTTTTTAAACACATATTAAGGCTGTTTTAAATGCTTAGAAATGTAATCTAAAAAGGTTCAGTTACAGACTCTCTATTGCCGTCACTTCCTTGGGACATGCCTTAAAAGTTTACTCGTGTCGTCATTCCAAAAGTTTCTTTATATGTCTGCTCTACCTTTGGCAGTCAGTTATTAGAAAAGCGATGAAAAATAATTTTTTTCTTCATCCCCTATGGCTAACAGTTGATAGGCATGGCCTGGCCTGGCCTGTTGTTGCAACATCATCGTCTTCATCATTAAAGAAGTCGCATCTTTCTCTTTTTGTCGCCTTCCATTTTTTGGTGTTTCTTCTTGATGTTGTTTGTTCGTATGGCAAATTTAATGTAAATATTTTCTTATTCATCTTTATATTGTTGGCGTTGTTGTTTCTTCTCCCTAAGTAAATTACAGGGTGAGCACAACTGTCTCTGAGAGTAAACGAAATTACCATGAAAACTTTCGAAAAAAATCTGTCTTTTGAAGTCGACTTTAAAGTGTAGTTTCCGCCACTCATGTAAAAAAATTAACACACACAACATTGGAGGTGTGAGATGCTAGATTGGAAGTCTGACTACAGGGTTTTAATGACCAATTAAGTACGGAAGTAAAGGTCAAAAGGTTATGGAGAAAACCAATAACTGGGATAAGATTTACAATGGTCATCTATGTTACTAGAAAAGAACATAAAGAATCCATGATTTCTTGCTCCTAAGAAGTGTTCAACTATATCGGTCCCTAATTCAGGCGCCACGTTCTGTATTATCTGTATACGTATTATGAATTTTCATTTGTTTTAAGCACTCATGTATTACACATGTATTCCTCGTTGTATGTGGGTGTGTGTGTGTGTGTGTCCATATGTGTTTTTTTACTTCATTTTCTGTCTATCTCTGAGTCTGTCTGTCTATGTGTATTTAATATTGCTGCTCTGTTGCAATGTCACTTGGTCTTGGAAAGAAAAACAACAAGAAACAACAAAAAAAAGTTGAGAAAACCGGAGAATAAATGTTGCCTTTACAAGGCAACTTTTCTCTTCTATTTTTTCAGTCTTAAACTTCAAAATTGTTTTTCTTCTGTTTCGTCTTTTCATTTTTTGTTTACTTCTCTCATCACATCTTCTGTTGTCATCGACCCAGACACACACACGTTAAATGACATGATACTCGTTGTGTTGCTTTGTTGTTGTTGTTTTTTTTTTTGTTAAACTTCCCTTATAAAGAGGCACGAAGAAAAAGTTGCAAAAAAAAATGTACAGGGATAATGCTCTAGGAAGTGTATGAAGAAGATGCCTGCTTGCTTGCCTCCATGCTTTCTGAGTTTTAAATGTCTTGGTTAAATGGTTTCCTTTTTTGCCTTCTTCTTCTGCTTTCCCTTTTTGGCTAAGACGGGAGCGGGGAGAGAGAGGGTATGAAGGATAAACGAAACAATTTTTTAAATACAATTTTGTTTTGAAATTTATTTTCGGTTTCTGCATTAATTTTTGTTTTTTTGGATGAAAAAAAAAAAAAATATAAAAATTTATTTTTTTAAAGAAAAATTTGTTGGTTTATGGTTAATTTAGTACGATTTAGCATTGAAGTTGCCGTAGTCTAGTAAGTTGTGATGCGGTCCCGTCGTTTAAGCCCCAGTTCAGGCCAGAGATCAGTAATGAATCGTTTTTTCGCTACTCATAAGCACTCATGAAATTTTGAATATAAGGAGTGCGCACGAAAAAAATCTGGACTTACACTTTTCGTTATAGAAATAAAACTAAGTGGCGGATTTTTTTCGTTTTATATTTCAATTAAAGTAAATAATTCAATATGTTTAGCTAATATGGCCCAATTTTCTTATATGCAAATAAAAATAAAAACAACTTTTTATTTCATATTTTTTCCCAACGTTTCGTGAATTCTTTGTTCACTTTTTCAAGGGAGATTTTATATGTAATATTAATTTTATTTTACATATATAAAATTAATTAAAAAAACAAAAAATTTTTTAAAATTGAAAAACTTAAAAATTTAACTTAACTTGAAAAGTTCATGAGGAAGAGAATGATGCAAAAGAAATGACTAGGGCAAAAGTGGCAAACAGGGTGACACAATTCAAGAGGCATATGAAAATTACTCGAAGGGGTAAATTTATTCTAGCTATTTATGAGAAGACAAGAAAATTTCTTAATAAGAACAAAGACATCATTGTAACACATGCAGACAAAGGCAATAAAACAGTAATCTTATATAAACATGAATATGGGGAAAAAATGAAAATTTTGCTTGATGACAAAAATACTTACAGGGTCACTAGAACTGACCCAACAGTGAATTTGGTTAAAGTTAACAACAACTTAATTAACGATCTACATAAAAAACAACTCATAGACACAGATGAAAAAAGATATCTTTCCTGCTCGGCTGCAATAGCCCCTAGAATTTATGGATTACCCAAAATACACAAAGACAATGTACCTCTGAGACCAATAGTTTCTTCATTTAATGTACCTTGCTATAATCTGAGTAAATATGTAGGTAAGATACTTTTTTGTTTTTTTAATTAATTTTATATATGTAAAATAAAATTAATATTACATATAAAATCTCCCTTGAAAAAGTGAACAAAGAATTCACGAAACGTTGGGAAAAAATATGAAATAAAAAGTTGTTTTTATTTTTATTTGCATATAAGAAAATTGGGCCATATTAGCTAAACATATCGAATATAAAAACTTCATTTGGCCGATAATAATCTTACATAATAAAGTAAATAATATTTGAATTCTTTTGTGTATAAAATTTTTTTCTGACAAAGGTCTCAGAGCATCCAACTTTTTGAGCCACTTTTCTTCTAGACATGTAGGGTGTTTTTTTAAAAAAGGCGTATTATTTTACTTGCTTTGTTTTGGTCGGCAAATCCTTTTTTTCTTCCACTTCAACGCTTTCTCTCAATACTTAAAGACTCCTTATATTGTTTTATTCTTACCTTAGAAACTGTTTTTTGGTTAACACCTGCGAGCCTAGCAATCGTTTTTTGTAAGCGGCGCGGTTTTTCATTGAAAATTTCAATTATTTTTTTACGACATTCTTGTTGGGTGCCCATTTTCAAAAAACTAATTTTGCTATTGCAATAAGATTTAGCACGTGGATTTTGAAACAGATGACTAACAAAAACAATGTAACGGTATTCATTTTTTTCAATTATGATAAAAGTTATAAGCTTAAAAGTAGGCCCATTTTTTTTTGTGCACACTCCTTAAGTGAGAGTCAACAATATTGAAATTTAACTAATTTAACATTCGTATTCACTACAACATTGATTTATATTTACAGTTTGCAATGAGTATGCGTGCAACGTTGACATCAAACTCATACCATTCGAAATATGTTTGATTCATAAGCCTACTCAATCATTTAGATTCATAACTTTAGAAAAATACTCTTATAATAGTTAGAAATGATTCCGAGTGACTCGAATCATTCAACAAAATTTACAGTCTTAGTTGTTGTTAGACATTTACAACAAAACACAAAAGACACATAAGCAAAAACGGCAGAGCAGCAAGCACAGCAAACGTCGTCAGCATACATCACAATATTACAATCAGAAATAGCACAAGGAAGATCATTAAGAAATAGTAAAAACAGTAAAGGACCCAAATGGCTACCCTGCGGAACACCAGAAGTAACATATACATTCTTAGACAATACATTCCTAAACAATACCCTCTGAGTCCTAAGGGAGAGGTTGGAGTCAAGCCAACGATGAATAATATCAGGAATACCGATTAATGAAAGTTTAAAAAGCAAAATTCTATGATCAACCCTATCAAAAGCTTTGCTGAAATCAATATAAATTACATCAGTCCGAGCTCTGGCAAGAAAATCCCTGAAAACATGTGTAGTAAATTCAAGAAGATTAGTGACAGTCGACCTACCTTTCAAAAAACCATGCTGGAAAGGGGATATTAAAGATCTCGTATTAAAAAAGAAATAATCCGTCACCAATTTCTCCATCAACTTGGGAATAGCACTGAGTTTGGCAATACCCCTCAGAAGCCTATTGAAAATAAAGGTCAAAGGACTACTCAAGGCAACAGCGCACTGTCTTAAAATACAGGACGGTACCCCGTCAGGGCATGGCAAGAATGTAAGTTTCAGTCCAGACAAAGACTCAAGAACAGACTCCTCATCAAATGAATATATATTAGAAATAGAGACACTTCCCACTGAATAAGGATACGAAAAACTGCTACTCAGATCAGGGCCTGAGTCCAACTGTCTATAAGTAGACTGAAAAAAGTCAGCAAACATATTCGAAATATCAAGGTAACTAGAGGATGATACGCCCTCATAAAACATCTCAGTGGGAAACAAAGATGATTTACGTTTAGCTCGAACGAAGTCGTAAAACGACTTAGGATCACTAGCGAAGTTCGACCTGACCTTAATCATATATTCCTCATAACAGTGATGATTCATCCTACGATAATCCACACGCGCCCTAGAGTAAAGAGCATAATCAATATCAGTACCTGATCTAACAAACTTTTTAAATAACCTCGATTTCCTGTTCCTCAACCTCGACAGTCTAGCCGAATTCCACGGAGGACCAGAACGCTCCAAACGACTATTCACAATTGGAACACACTTTCTAAAACATTTAAATAATACCTCATAAAAGCCATCCAAGATCCTGTCAAGTGAAAGAGAGTCATATGGAGGTGAAATAAGTATAGACGACCAATCTACAGAGGATAGTAGTGTATTTAAACGACTAAAATCCGTACGATGGACATTAAAACGCCCCTCAACACCAGATGAGCGATCAATTACAGGAGGCAAACAAAGATCAACTTCAATAGAAAGTAACAACGTAGGATGATAACTATCCTCAGGAAAAGATATAGGATCAATGCGAAATAAAGAAGAAATACTTGGATCCTCTAAAAATACAAGATCCAAAATTCTACCCATTGAATTCAATAAACCATTAACCTGGAAAAGACCTAGATCATACATAGCGGACAGAATTTCATCATAGGATGGAACTGAAGAACATGGCACTAATGACCCAGTCTCAGGTGAAAAATTCCAGGATGTATGCGGAAGATTAAAATCACCAAGGACTCCTATAATCCCCTCTTGCCCCATTGAATCAATTACTTTAGAAATCAAAACGAAGTGAGCCCTATAGATACGAATGTCAGAACAGGGAGGAATATACGAGCAAGTAATGTACATATATAGACTTTCCACGATTATAGACCCTAACGCAAATAAACTCAATATCCTCAGAAGAACACAAGTCAACCAATTCAGATGTGTATTTAGAGCAATTGGAAATGAGAACACCACCACCATTCTTAGACTTCCTATCCCATCTATAAATATTAAAATTACTAGACATAATCTCCGAGTGTCCGAATGGCATTTTCATGTGCATGCTGCTCGTCTTTGGAACAATCTTCCATTAAGTCAACAAATTAATAGCAATGCTAATAATTTCAAAACCTTTTTATTTGAATTTTTTGCCTAATTACAAACACTGTATTAATGTATTTTATATAATTTATTGTTTTCCTTCTTAACTTTGTATTATTATTAATTATAAAATGTTTATAGCGTTATGCGTTCCTGTACTCTAAATATAAGATTAAATCTTGTTGTATAGGAAATGAAAATATATAAATTAAATTAAATTAAATTAATCTCAGAATCAAAAATATTACAATTCAACCAAGTTTCAGTAAGAACAAGTGCATCAAATTCAAAATCAAAGCTACTATTATATATCGAAGAAAGTTTAGACCTAAGTCCGCGAACATTTTGATAAGCAATTCTGAAATTAAAAGACGATTTCGAAGTTAGTTTTTTTGAGAAATAGGACCAGGCAAATTATCACCATTCCTACGATGGCCCTGCCTGACTACGAATTCTCGTACCAACACACCCTGTCCTGTGGCCAAAACGCAGGATTAACAATTTCACCAAATTTCTCACACAACCACTTAGTTAGTATTTCAGTGTTCGTATGCGATTCATACTTATTTTGTGCTTCGTGTATATGTTGAGTTATGGAGGAAGTCCAAATCAACAAACAATATCATACGTGTTGTTAAGTATGAATATGATGTGTCCTTCAAACTTTGAATATGAGTAGAGGAGACGTTCCATGATATTAAAAAGGAGTATGAATGCCAGTTTTTATCACAGGGCACTGCGAGATTAGGTCGCTGACGGGGATCTGGAACAGATCCCAGCCGTACTATTGCAGGGTATGTTGCGATGAGGAGGAGTTAGAGACTATCGAACACCTCCTCTGTAACTGCCCAGCCCTTGGTAGGTTGAGGTTGAGGACCCTTGGCAGAGCCTTCTTTGAGAGCTTGAGTTCTGTGTCGAGAGCCGACATCAAGGCTCTCCACAGATTCATTAGCAGTTTGAGCTGGTTGAGAGGTGCTAGGGCTTCATAAGTGTAGTCGCGCGCTCAACCCTTGTTTGTGTCTGTTTCTTTCTGTGTGATTCCCATCCTCCCCTTACCCTTATGCCCTCCTTTCATCCTATTCCCTCTATTTCCTTCCCTCTCCAAGGACGTTGTACAATGGGTCAATTTCGACCTCCGGGTATTGTACTTGTCTTAACGGACAAGTACACGTCCTCTAACCTAACCTAACCTATGAATGCGTATAAGTATCAGAAATTATGAGTAGTAAAAAAGTAAAAAAAAATATTTCTTTCAGTGACTTCCTCTCAGTAGAACTCGGAGAGTAAAATTGCCATGAAAAGTTGCTCAAAAATCTGTCATTCGAAACCGTCTTCAAAATTGTTGGTCCCGCCACTCATGTATAAAACTAACACATACCACATGGGTGGCGTGAGAAGCTAGGTTGTTAACCTGATTGAAAGGTTGTAATGATCTCCTTGTTGCATATATCGTTATCGATGTTATCACGTCGTTATTATTCTCCTGTTCAATGATTTTGGTGCTAAATTACGAACGCCTTTGCGCTGAAGTAGCTCAACTTGTCTTCGTTCATTAAATCCAAATGTTTTATTGCCTTCGTCGATCCCATATTTTTCTCTCCCTCATACATACATAATTGGTCCATACAACTCTTCAGTCAGGATTAAAATCAAGCTTCTCACATCACTTACGTTGTGTGCGTTAATTTTCTACATGAGTGGCAGGACCTACCGCCGTAGTCGCCGTAGTCTAGTAGGTAGTGTGTTGGCTTATTAGACTGAAGGCCCGAGTTCGAATCCCAGGTCAGACATCAAAACGAAATTTGAAAAAATATTTCTTCGGCGACTTCCTCTCAGCAGATTTCTGGCAAAAACTCTGAGAGTAAATAAAATTGCCATGAAAAGCTTCTCAAAAAACTGTCGTTCGGAGTCGACTTTAAACTGTAAGTCCTGCCGCTCATGTATAAAATTAACGCACACAACATAAGTGGTGTGAGAAGCTAGGTCGTAATCCTGACTGAAGGTTTGTAATGACCAATTATGTATGTATGTATGTGGCAGGACCTACAGTTTTAAAGTGTCCCCTGGGCAGACAGTTTTTTTGAGAAACTTTTCATGGAAATTTTTTTTTATTTACTCTCAGAATTTTTGCCAGTATTTTTTCATAATTTCGTTTTGATTTCTGACCTGGGTTTTGAATCCTGACCTCACGTCTAATAAGCCAACACACTATCTACTGGACTACGGCGACTTCAAGTTCCTTATGAATGTCACCTTAACGCCCATACTTCATCCATTAATGGCATCCTTTGGAAAAAAGTGCTGACAGTTTTGACATCTCCTTGAATGTTTTCTGCAGGCGCTGTGGTTCTGAGGAGGACGAGGCTATGTTTTACTTCATGTGTCACTGGCTGGCTCTTGATTTTCCTTTTTTGTGTCATCTTTGTTTGATTCTTGGGTTTGATATTGATTTGTGGTATCAGAACGGGTCTAATTGGGAAATCCGTTTTGTTTATATTATGTTAAAGGACCCATTGTGCGGTTAAGTGTCTGTTGCAATATTATTTTTATGCCTACAGTTTTCAAATTTTACATCCATCCGTTGGACGTTGTATATTTGCTTAAGACTCTCAAGTCAATTTCAATTCCTTTTTTTTTCTTTTGAATTTGAAATTTTCCAGAAATGTGGCATGAATGCTGGGTATTGTTGCAGGTATTATATTGCAGTTGTTGTTGGTGTTGTTGGTTTTTAAAATTTTTGTCACATCTGCCGCTACTTTAAACCAAAAATTTCTATTTCTATTGCCGTGTTGCATCATAGTACAGCTCCTATCTATTCTAATAAGAGCCGTTGAGTGTGTTTGTGTCTATTTGGGTGTGTGGAAGTGTTTCCATGTTGTTGTGGCACGTCTTGTTGCATGTAAATGTTTGTTAAAAAACTTTTTGACACTTTTTCTCAATTTTGTTAATGCTGTTGTTGTTGTTGTTAGCAATTTACATAGAATGAGAGAGGAAGTAAGAGAGAGAGAGACAGAGCGACGAAGAGTTTGTTTGAAGTTCTTATGTGGCAGCAGGACTTAAAAACGTTGCTGGTACTTAAATTGGCCTGGTTTTTTTACACTCAACATGTTCCATATGATACAGCACTTGTCTTTGATGCCGAGTCTTGTCTTCCAGAGTTGTTATGTTTAGTAGTGGGTGGGTGACTGAATGGCCACTCATCCTGTTCCCTTTTTCTTTTGCTGTGTATGTTTTAGAAAAGTTTTCTTTTTCGGGTTTGTTTTTTTGTGTGTGTTTGTTTGTCCCTCTAAAACTTGTTTCTTTCTTGTTGCATGTTTAAGCATATTCTGGAAATAAATGTGTGTGCGTGTGTGCAGCGCAGTTTTGTAAATTGTTTTCAACTTTTCTGCTGTTGATGTTTGTGCTGTTGATGTTGTTCTAGATGTTGCCAGTTTTGTGTGTGTGTGTGCGTGTGTTTTGCAAAATGCCTTATCATTTAAATGCAATAACCAAACTCTTAAGTACTTGGATACTTAAAAAACTTTGTATACACAGATACTGTTTTCTGTTGTATCATCATCATTGCCATCGTCATCAGCATCATTACAACAGCAGCAGCCGCAGCATGCAACAGCCATTGATTGCATTTGCTCAAGAAATTAACCTAAAAAAAAAATGGAATTTCTTTTCTTGGTTACAACACCCACTATCTTACACCTCCATCAGCATAAATAAATAAAAATTAAAAATATTTTCAGCGTTTGTTCGCAAAACCAAAGAATATTAAAGAAAACCTTACACTTCTGCCCCCGTTAGTTGGTTCCTTAAGAACAGAAAGTGCCTCCTCAATATTTTAAAACGCTTTTTTTTAATTTTCTTTGCTGCAGTTTGCTTTTTTGTTTTTTCTTTTTTGCTTTAAGTTTAGGGGGCGTAAGAAAAAGTTCCTCTTCCGTTTTTTAATTAAGTCTACATTTCATGTTCTGTTACAGGGATGGCAGTGTTTTAAATGGTACTCAAGTGATTTTCAAATTTAATTTCAGGTTTTTTTTTTCTCTCGTTCTTGTTCTTCTATTTAAATATCCTGTTTTGGTTTTTTTTTTTTATATTTTTTTTTCATTTCACATAAAATTTTAATAGAAATTTATGACAAAATATTTGCCTTTTAAACTGTATGGCAGACAGTAGTTTAAAGGAGTTTCAAATGTTGAGAACTAAATTTTGAAACACCCTTTAGACATACTTACACAACATAATTGGTCATTACAACCCTTTAGTCAGGGTTACGACCTAGTCTCTCACACCACTGATGGTGTGAGTGTTAATTTTGTACATGAGTGCTGGGACCTAGAGTTTAAAGCCGATTCCGAACGACAGATTTTATTTACTCTCTAAGTTTTCGCCAGAAATATGCTGAGAGAAAGAACAACCTTTAGAAGTATTTTAAAAACAGGATTACAACCCTAATTTGTCAGACCAACAATGTTGTGTGGGTTAATTTTATCCATGAGCCTCTTCCCTGAACGACAGTTTTTTTGAAAACTTTTCATGGCCATTTTATTTTACTCTCTGAGTTTTTGCCACAAATCTGTAATTTTTCATAATTCGTTTGCTGGAGATGTCTGGCCTGAGGCTTGATTCACAAACTCTCGTCTAATAAGGCAACATACTACCTATTAGAATACGGTGACTTCAGTGTGTGTGAAGATAAATTCGCATTTAAAAGCCAAAGACACAAACCCATACTTCTAGCAGCGCCACTTCTTGTCTCTAGCAGTGTAAACTTTGCTATTAACCGAGCACTGTTAACTGTTTAACAGTGGCAATAAGTAGAGATTAGTCTTCTACTTTGCAATTAATGCAATCTATTAATATAAAATTTAATTCTCATTATGATCATTATGATTTGTGAACCAAACTGTTGAAATATAAAGGATGGTTGGTGGGCGATGGAGGACGGAATTACTCCAACTATCCCCCTTCCACGGTTCGAAAGAGGACCTTCTTGACTACCATTTGCATATAGTCTGGTAGGTGAACTATTTTATATATATTCCCAAATGGCCACTAATCTTCTAGAGAATTTTCCTGCAAAAAATTGATATTTTCAAGACCAATTTTCTTAATACCATATCACTTTGTATGTGACTATATTGCTGATTATATTAAGAGGCCTTAGAACCTTCCTTTGAGTATAGTATGGTACTCATAGACCTAGTATGTGTCCTAAAATTAGCTTCTAAACAAGTGGGCTTGTTTAGAGAGATACTGTTAAACAGCTAACAGTGCTCTGTTAAAGGCAAATTTTATTCTGTTAACACCACATGTGACGCTTCTAAAATTTATGGATTACGTCTTGGATTTTTTAAAATTCGAATTTATCTTCACACACATATGACTGCAATAGTTTATTAAAAAGATTAGAATACAACTGCAGAAGATGATGACACTCTTTTAAAATTCTGTAATTCCTTGGCATATCATCTCTGTTATGAGTGTCATAAGTACTCGTATTTATAATTGAATTTTTGTTATTTCATCGGTCTCTCTCTCTTTCTCTCTATCTCTCACTCACTTTCATTCTTGCTGTTGGCAAAAAAAAAAAAAAAAAATAGAGACAGAGAGACAGGGAAATCTCATCATTACTTATTATTATTATTTTTATTTTATTACATTACATTACATTTTACTCATATATAGAACAAACATACTTATTTTAATTGTTTTTCTCTCTTTTTTTCTCTCCCTTTCGCCCTCCCCCTCCTCTCTTTACCAATCTCTGTCACAAAATTTTATTTACAGTTAAAAGTACAAGAAGCAATGCGTAAAAAGGAGAAATTTCAACG